>CM052092.1:20153479-20172205 GCA_028453745.1 Agapostemon virescens
TATTGTATTATTTCGTTGCCCACACGACAACGAGGCGGGCGGTATGTTCGAACATATCAGTTCGAATCTGTAACTGCCGTAACTGTAACTGTTTGTACCGAGGACTCGGCCGTTGTCGCGGTTCGTCTCTCTCTCTTTCTCGCACACATTCGGGCGGACCGAGTAGTTCGAGGTGCGCGGTGAGGGGAGAGAGAGCCGCGTCAATATAATCAGTAATCGGTTGAGCCCTCGCTCTCTTTTCCGGGAACCGTGGCGTGCGTATTCAAAACTTAATCAGCTCTCCCGCAAATACGTTTATTTTAAAGATCGCGAAGTTCAAGTTTCCCCGTTGCGGAAACCAACGAGTGGTCGAAACAAATGGATATGGAAAATAATTATGCAATAAAGTTTTATGAGATCCCAGATTTATGTTTAATTATCAAAGTAACAGTTGAATTATCAATGTGCAATGAATTTGTTTTAAACAACGGAACAGTGCCTGTCCACAGAAAATGCGATTTTTAAAGACTAAAAAATACTGACGGTGAAAGAGTAAATTGGTTTAAAGTATGTTGGATAAGATTTTTGAGAAGCGAGTCATATAAGTTATTCTATGAAACGACAATGAACGGGGATGCACCATTCAAAACATTGGATTTACTACCTTAACGGGGAAGACCGAAAAACTTTAATAATATCCAGTTGGCATCACTACACGAAAAATCGAGACCACTCACAAACATAAAATATAAGGACTTAATGGATTTATAACATTATATACCACTTGCACACCACAGTTATTTTAAATCCCTCCCGCGTACACAAACTGGAGAAGACTGAATAATAATTAATAAAACTATATTAATTTTAATGTAAAAATTATTTAACAAAGAATGAAAGTTGAATATTTTTTTGATTTTATAACATAAAAGTGTATACATTTATTTTAATTTCAAGGGAAATTTACTTTCATCAAAAACATATTATTTGTTCAATAATGTTAATTATGCTAATTGGGATGATAAATTGGACACTTTTAGAAACCCAAAAACATTATTCTATTATGTTATCTGTTACCGATATTTTTAAATTTAATCCAACGCAAACACTTTCAAAATAAACGGCTCAAATGTTGCCTTGCAAAATAGAAAACAAACGACGTTGTTAACACATCCCAAATTTGTCCTATTCGTTTTTCTTCTTGAGTGCCCAATAAATTGACGGCTCTTGGCGATAAATACAATTCGTCCCTCGAGTTCGGAGCGCATTAAAAATACGAGACTTGCCGAGAACATGAAATACGGGGATCCATCGCAATACCGCAAACCCTCGCCCTATTTCGAACTTCCTTTCTTTTTTTTTATTTACTTTCCGAGAACCTGACCTGTATTCGTGCTATACATTAAGGTTGTACAATGTTCCCTTCTTTGGCGAACGTTGCTTCTCTTAGAAAATCCGTAGAACTCATTTTAAAAGTTTCACTTCTGTTATTAGTCCGATCTCGGCTGCTCCCAAAGCCGCAGGTGCAAACTTTAATGTCCCTTCAGACAAAATGCGTTCGCCAGCCTCGATATACATATACATATCCGTGGAGCTCGAGATCATTTCAGGAAAATCTGTGAATACTGCCCCGGAATCAGTTGTAAGTTCGAACCTGAATAGTAACTTGACCTCGTGCATTCGCAAGCTACGGTATATTTGCTATAGAAAGTGTTTAAATTAAAATTCGACTAACATTATACCTACCGACCATCAACACCTCGACATACCATCTTCTTTGTAATCAAAGCTATTATTAACGTCTGCGTCGTTAAAAATGTTACAGAAGAACGGAGACAATTTATATCTTGTATACTGCTACGTTTACTTCAATCCTTAAATACCAGGTTTGTAAATATAAAACCGACATTTGCCCATAAGCGGCGCTGGTTGTCAACGCAGTTACCGTCAAACGGCGCCATTTTCTTGTTTCAACATCCGATAAAGATTTTCAACTTACACCAATACAAGTTTCATACGATAGCATAGTTTTTAATAGCGTCGAACATGTCGAATTTTGTGCCTGGAAATTGCGATTGGTAGACAGCATTGATTTTCTGTTACCATTTGAAGAAATTCACTGCAGAATGGCATCGAATGCTTGTCGGAGTTTACGGTGAGCATGTTCTAGGTAAGTCACGGTGTTTTGACTGGTTTGAAAAATTCAAAAGTAGCGATTTTGACGTGAGAAACGAATAACGTGGAAGAACACCGAAAAAGTTTGAAGACAGCGAATTACAAGCATTTTTGACAAGAATTTCACAGCAATTTGTGATTACATTATATCCTTGTTGCCCCCTAAGTAGAATGACGTATAATGCAGTCAGCCACGAAAATATTTAGACGTCATTTTGCACGGAATAACTTTTTAAAAATTGGGCCAAGCAACTTGAATCATTCTTAAGTAATAGAAGGACCTGTCTACTAAACAATATAAATCCAGAGAACATGCACACCTGGAGGCAGGGCTTAATGTAAGGTTGATAAAGATCTTTGCACTGCAATTTCTAATTTCATTGTATCCTTGTTGCCCAATAAGTAGAATGACGTATAATGCAGTCAGCCACGAAAATATTCAGACACCATTTAAAACGGAATAACTTTTTAAAAATTGAGCTAAACAACTTGAATCTTTTTTAAGTGACAGAAGGACTAGTCTACTAAACGTACAACAGTATGTTTGACACTTTACTTATCAGACCTGACTCTATTCGATTACTACTTATTTGCATCAGTGGGACACGCACATGCTGAGCAGCGTTTCACGTCTTACGAAAATGTTCGAGAATGGCTCGATGACTGCTTTCTTTCGAAAGAGGAACAATTTTTTGGTGTGGCATCCACAAATTGTCAGAGAGATGAGATAATTAGATTCAGCTACCGATAGGCAATAACGTGTACAGTTATAACATCCAGTTTCATATGTACACACCTGATAATTATACAGTGATATGCAGTTAACTGTAAAATGAAAAAAAAATTTTCCGTATAAACATTGTTACAACCGAATCGCGTTTAACGAGGTACGATGACGTACGATGATGACGTTACACGTTCGAATAGCACATTCGCTGCCGTCTTTGTTTGTAATTGCCCTATAAAATGAAAATTGGAAACACCATAGCTCGCAGTTTTCATGGTACAGCCATCGCAGGTATTTCGTAAGCAGCCATTCGTATGCGACTCGTGGCATGAGCAGTCAATGTAAACCTCGGGGGTTAAGCATTCTACGAATGTTCTGAATTTTAGGGGAGTACATTGTTCGAAAAAGTTAGAATTCCTAAAGCGAATGTCGTTCTTGTCAACTATTTTCATATTTACTCTTGCGAAGGAAGTAACCTGGAGGAAATTCTTGAATTGTCATAACCATACTTGCACTTTGCCTTCAAATATTACAAATATAGAATTTCCATTTCAATATTTCGTATTTATGTGAAATGTAACGTAATATTAATACTTTAACTGTCCAACTGACGATCTCAAAAATTCCATAAAATCAAAGTAATTTATTTAAATGTAACCATTGAAAATGTAAAATGTACGACATATAATTATCCTTCAACCCTATTCTATTTTTCAAATCTCAACTAAATTTAGTGGAACGAATATATTAACGAACAAATTTGTTTTTAAACATGGACAAATGATTCTGTCACTCATATATGGGTGACACGACAGTAAGAAAAATTAATAGTTATTTAAAAATGTCGAAAGAATTATGGAATTTTGTAGTAGATTCTATGTCAAATATGGAATATAAAATTATTTTTAAAAAACATCCCTGTATAAGTTTCAATGAGAATAAACAAAGAAAAGTTTTCGGAACTAAAAGTTTTACTTAGAACACAATTTATAGTATATGAAATTATAAATTATGCTATAATTGGGTCGGCTACTTCGTTCGTCACTATTAAAAAAGTTATCGACCATTCTACTAAATATAAAATACTATTGCATAAATAGTATGCCAATATGCCAACTATGCCAATATTAAGTAATTATTACAAGTATATTGATATTTCAAATGTTCCAATTGTTTGTAAGATTTATATAGATAATTCAAGGTTCAAAGCTTGTTTGTAGTTCTTTTATTGAATGTTTTTAAACAAATGTCCGAAAATAATTTATAGAATTATTTAAAAATTAAAACTAACTATTTTTTCTGTTTTAATAGTAATAATAACTAATAAACATACTAAATGCTGCTGCAACTATTAGATTGTTTTATGAAAAATTATAGATTATTTCATGGAAAAATTATAAAATTAAATATATAAAGTAAATTCTACTGTAATGATTATGCTGTTTTGTGAAAAGCTATGGATTCTTTCATTATAAAATAATAAAATTAATTAGCAGTGTATGGAAAATCTCGTTGCACAATTCTCCGAATTGTTGGATGTGTTATTCTATTTTTAACCGTCATTTTGTGGTATATGGTATTATTATGATATCGGCTACAGTGATCGTGAAACACTGTAATAATATTTTTGTGGAATGTCAGTCTGAAACTTCTGCACGCAAACGCATATAATCGAAAACCGAAATTACTTTCAAACCATTAAATGTTACGGTTCATCCTAGACGGGTATGATGGTTATTTTATCGGCGCACCGAGTTATATCTTCCATACGATCGCATAACTATACATTTTAATAGAATAATCGAATCATGACACGCCTCGTTAAATTTGATTCGTGGTCGAATATTTTCATATTTAAATGTTACATCATGTACATTTCTCATAAATTCAAAACCAGTAAAAGTTAAATAATTAGAAAATGTTAAATAATTAGATAATTTACTAAAAATAAAAATGTTCTGTATCAATTGCAAAACGTAAAAGTCAAATAAAAAGTTCTTTTTCCGATTATAAATTTAAAAAGTCGAAAATAATACATCCGTGCTTCTAATTCTCCTATTTTCTTTGTTGTAAGTGACAGCTACTAATTCTTGTCGCGAATACATAAAATCTACATGACAAGAACTCATGTGTAAATAGCAAACAATCATAAAGCTTCAATTGCATAAAATAATACGTTAATCCTGCAATTTAGTGAAAATGAATATCTAATTTATCCACTTCAGCAAAATAATGAAATTTCTAACGAATTTAATTGAAATCAATGCTTAATTAGACGTCAATTATGTTATTATTTATAATGCACGGCTCAACCTATTGTGTCTATAATATTATACAAATATTATATTAATATTAATACGAATGTCAGTAGAAACCAAATGAGACATTGATCGAGAATTTTTCCTATGAATATATTTACCACTGTAATTACACATTTCTCGTAATAAAATCTTCGGCATCGTGTTTACTTATATCGACACGATCACAACATGTTTGCTGTCGTTTATGCCGCGTAATAAAATTGTTACGAGCACAACTAAGGGTAACTACCCTTAACGCTTCATCACTGCGGTACAGGAGTTGACCTAGAACGTAGAACCTTTTATAGTTGCGAACAAATGACTGCACTTCTTGTGCTTAAACCAAACTTAAACCCTTCATGCCCTGAATTATGTCACTTTTATTTTTCACTGCTATTTTTACTTTAGATACTTAAAGATTGTTGAAGTTAGATGCTAAGTATAAAAATATTTTAGAAACATTAAACCATGTAAACGGATACATTCAATGAAAGTACATTAAATCATTTTAGTAATAAAACAAATTGGTTTTGTTTTTAAAATATATTAATTTTGGAAAAGATACATATACATGTTGTAACAGTGCTATGAGAAAAATGAAGATTTAAAGCTTGTAAATGATTCATGTATAATTAAATATATATAAAGTATAGTTTATCTTTCAATTGGTTAAACATTTTTATTACCGCGATTTTAAAGATATTAATTAACAACATTTGCAATGCATCAGATTTATCACATGCGTAGCAGCTGCACATTGTTTTCCTAACAATATTTGAATGAATACGAAACTTTTTCTTTAACCTAAAAGAACATAAATTTGCATTAGCAACCAGTATTCATTATTGTAAGGTTACATATATTTATTAACAATATTTTCCACATAACAGAGTTACAAATATTCATTTATGTAGAATGTGCACAATATTGAATTTATACGTTTTTATTGAACAATGCAGACTGCGATTTTTCTAATTTGTTTTCAAAATATGTTCACTAAATACTGGACTGCAATTGGGAACGATTCTTCATTAATTCATTGCATTATTAAAATTTTGACTTCGACAAAATTATATAGAACGCACACAATATTGGATTTATACGTTTGCATTCGACAATACAAACCACGATTTTTCTAATTCGTTTTCAAAATATGTTTACTAAATACTGGATTGAATTTGGAAATAATTCTTCATTAATTTATTGTATTATGAAAATTTTGACTTCGACAAAAGTCCAAAAATTTTCCAAACAGTGTACACGATGATTCCCTTATCTGAATCCGCCGATGGTCTCTACTGAATTACGTCAGAGTTTATGTTTGCCATTCCTTTTCATCCGACATGTCCATAAGCCCCATTGTTGACAAATTACCACAGATTATACTATATTCCCTGTACGATCGGAGCGACACACATACCCCTATTCTCGAACTGTTTTAAACAACCCTCTCGAATAGATACGTACAGTTGATTCGAGAAATATTTGAACTCTAAATACGAACGAAGTCGATTATCGGGATTTATGATTTTCTTAAACACGGCAGAAGCATCGTTCGCACAAGAACGTGTATAAATACTTTCATGAATCTTGCGAGATAAATTTTGCAGCCAGACAGCTTCGTAGTTTCGTGATTTTCCATACTTGAAACAGCAAGTAGCAAGCGCCCGAATGCCGTCGGGGGCGAAGAAAAAATAAGTAACGAGCGATTATCGGGATTTATAGTAGTCCTTAAAAACGGCAGATGCACCGTTCACATAAGAACATGCACATATATTTTGCGAGATAAATTTTGCAACTAGACAGCCACGATGGTATCGCGATTTTCCACGTTCGAAGCTGCATGTAGCAGGCGTTCGAACGCAGTCCGGGGCGAAAAAATATATGTAACGAGCGATTATCCGAATTTATGATTTTTGTAGAGGCGACGGGGGCATCGTTCACACGAGAACATGTATTAATTCCTAGATAAATCCTGTAAAATAAATTTTACAACTGGACAGCTTCATGGTTTCGCGATTTTCCATGTTCGAAGCTGCAAATAACACGCGTCCGAACGCAGTCCGGAATAAAAAAAAAATACGTAACGAGCGATGTTCGGGATTTATGATTTTCCTACAAGCGACAGAGGCATCGTTCACACAAGAACATGTATTCATGTTTAGATAAGTCTAACAAAATAAATTTTACAACCAGATAAACATATTAGTTTCGCGATTTTCCGTGTTCGAAGCTGCAAGTAGCACGTTTCCGAACGTAGTCCAAAACGAAATAAACGGGTAACGAACGATTATTGGAATTTATGATTTTCTCTTAGCGACAAAGGCATCCTTCACATAAGACCATATACTAGTTTTTAGGTAAATCTTGCAAAATAAATATTGCAACCAGACAATCATCGTAGTTTCGCGATTTTTCATGTTCGAAGCTGCAAGTAGCACGCGTTCGAACATAGTACGGGCGATGAAAAAAAGATACGTAACGAGCGATCTTCGGCATTTATGATTTTCCTACAAGCGACAGTGGCATCGTTCACACAAGGACATGTATTCATGTCTAGATAAATCTTGCAAAATAAATTTTGCAACCAGACAACCATATTAGTTTCGCGATTTTCCATGGTCGAAACTGCAAGTAGCACGCGTTCGAACAGAGTACGGGCGATGAAAAAATAAGTAACCATCGATTATTGGAATATATGATTTTTGTGGAAGTGACATAGGCATCATTCGCATAAGACCATATACTATTTAGATAAATCTTGCAAAATAAATTTTGCAACTAGATAACCACATGGACCGTTTATTTTGAAAGTGGTGCAAGTCCATTTTCTTCTGTTTCGAGAAAATTAAATGTTAGCAGATCTGACAATTAAAAAATATAGGTCAATTATGTGAAGTCTGGGAATGTTTGTACTAATTTATCAATATGTAATTTGATTATATAAATTTCTTTTAGGCGAATTTAACTAAAATAATATATTTCCAGGCTGTAAATGGACTTACACCACTTTCATAATTAGTCAATTGTAAATATCATTTAATTTCAATTTTCGAAATAACAAATATCACTTAAAATATATTTCATATTAATCCAATTTTGTTTATAAGTAATAACAAGAAATAGAATAGAATTAGTATTTTTTATTTTGAACGTTAATTATATTTATATATTGTTAAACTTAACACAAGATATTGGTATTATTAATTATTTATGCTCTTCATATGGCAGTGTTTTGAAATATTCATGATACACAGGAGGTATATAAGGTAATAGCTACTGCATATCCTTATATTTTTCGTATGTAATAGGCCTGGCATCGTGATACAAAGGCGCCAGGGCGATTTTTTCAAATTTTGGCGGTCTTCCTCGACATGTAAGTGATAAATTTAGAGTCGTAAATTCTGTGTCCTCCATTGATGTTTTATATGAAATAGTATACGGTGCACTTTTGCAAAATCTCATCCAACATATTTGCAACCAATTTACTTTTTCTCCATTAGTGTTTCTTCTTACCTGTTTTTAAATTGCGTTTTGTAGATTTTTTGTTGAAACGAAATTCTCTCGTTTCATTTCGTGTAAAATAAATTTATTATGTTATCTACATTGGTTTATAACGTCATAATAATTCTGTTGTGTGTACAGGAAATTCTTTTTTCGTAATGCCAATTTTTCTGTCTATGGAAATTGGACTTAAACCATTTTCATAAGCAATGGTTACGCAATTTCTTTTACCGGCCAATTTTAAATTGAACAATGCATAGGTATTTCTTAAGATATTAAATACTAACTAGTTGTAAACAAAAAGTTTACACTAAATTAAGCATAAATTACGTCATATCGCATTTTGTTTAAAAAAGGACTTATACCACTTTCAAAATAAACGGTCCATATTAGTTTCGCGATTTTTCGTGTTCGAAAAGCTGCAGGTAGCACGCGTCCAAACGCAGTACGGGCGATGAAAAAATAAGTAACGAGCGAATATTGGAATTTATGATTTTTGTAGAAGTGACAGAAGCATTGTTCGCGTAGAACCACGTACTAGTTTTTAGATAAATTTTGCAACCAGACAACCGTAATGGTTTCGCAGTTTTCCGTGTTCGAAGCTGAAAGTAGCACGCTTCCGAACGCAATACGGGCGATGAAAAAATAAGTAACGAGCGATTATCGGGATTTATGATATTTTTTAGAAACGGAAGACGCATCGTTAGCACAAGGACAGGTCTACAGCGCAGTAGAGACGATCGATGCAGCAACCGGCACAACCAGCTACCCCCAGATCGCACTTCCCTGCTCCTTCTCCTCTGTCTCTCCTCTCTTGGTCATGGCATCTCTTTGTCCCCCCTTGCTCATCGTGCTACTTTTCCCTCAGTTTCTTCCTGTCACCTTAACTTCCATTCCTCTTTCATCTCCGCGGCTATTTTTAACACTTTCTTCCCTTTATTCTTTAATTTGCAAATGGCTGGGAAGTCTTCAGACGAAAGTTGAGGACGAAGTCCGGAGTTATTAAGTTCCAGTTATTGGAGATCGCTTCTATGGACTTCTGCTATTGAGCCGACAATTTCTGGAATAATTATTTTATTCCTTCGTTCCATTTATAGTCTTGATTATACATGGAATTTGAATTTTAACGTCAGTTTTTTTTTAATTTTTATAGAACCATGCTCTAAGTTTTATAGTATGATTATTTTCATTGACCGCCTGCTACTAACTGTTTGATTGTGAATTAATAGCTAGGATATACAATAAAATATATTTCAATCACCTATGAAATAAATTATCTTGCGTGACGTACTCCAACAAATTGTTTTGGAATCGTTTACAAGACAATTGTTTAAATTCTTTATAAATGTATTTATTGTACGATGAAAGTGGCTGAAGTGTTAAAATTTATGAAGGACACAGATTCAAGTAATTATGCAAAAAACACATACGCGAGTTTGAAAAAGTTTAAGTTCAAAGTTCCACTTAATTGATTAATTATACATATATATTATTACTTGTATAGTTTACAATTTCCATTAATAATATTAAAATATGGTATACGATAATAAATGTCTATTGTACTGTATTTATAATATTGTTTGACAATTCTCCACCACTATTTAATTTATTTGTTACTACATTAAACTATGAAATGAAATAATTTCTGATTTATCAATTTTTCACCTCACGGAGAAAATCAGCAACTTCTATGTCAGGATCTTTATGCAGATATAGGTTTCTATGTATAAAATAAAAATTAGAAAATATATATTTGTCTGTGAAACGTTGTACTACGTTCCAATGCCGAATAAAATTGTATTACACTGTATTAAAAATCCTCCAAGGCTAAGTTTCGAAACGCCGAGGCCTATATAAACGAATAAAATTCGCAGAGTAATAATTACGGTAAGTGATTCTTGAGAAAGTGCTTGTTCCATCATTAAATCTACTGCGAACGATCTCAATGTGAGTTATCGCAGGCTAATGAATTAGGTGAAGCGTTTGACGTGCAAATTGGACGGCTATATTAAGATTAAATACGGAGTAATATATAGGATATTAATTAAGTATAGTACGCTCTTTGGCCGTAAAAAGCAAAGGAGAAGAAGGTTGAAAAGCTGGCGAAAGAGAAATGAAATAGGTAGACATATCATAGCAACATAAGTATATGTAAATAACAGTGCACTCTTCCTTCATACAGGCTTCATCAATTTCTTGAACACCCTACATTGGTAATTATAAAATAAGATGGGTGTCAGCGTCTGCCAACGATAAATGAGAGTGTAGTATGAATAAATAAGGTAGAGTTGAAAAAGGCAAGTGTGAAGCAAGTACATTTCACACCAACGAGATTGAAATAAACAAATTATAATAATAATAATGCACTTTATACAAGCTTTATCTTTCTCGAAACACTCATTATAGGCAATTACGGAATAAAGTGGACCTCAGTGTATACAAACGATGAATGAGAGTGTGGTATGAATAGATAAGGTAGAATTGTAAACGAAAATTGTGAACGAAATCCATTTCACAGCCAAAAGACTGAAATGTACAAATAATAATAATATTGCACTACTGCCTTATACAAGCTTTATTATTTGTGAAAATTCCTATATAGGTAATTAAAAAATAAGGTGGATATCAGTGTGTGCGAACGATGAATGAGAGTGTGGTACGAATGGACAAAGTAGAATTGCAAAAGGAAAGTGTGAAACAAAAATCCATTTCACAGCCAAGAGACTAAAATGTACAAATAATAATAACACTGCACTACTGTCTTATACAAGCTTCATTATTTGTGAAAATTCCTGCATAGTTAATTAAAAAATACGGTGGATATCAGTGTGTGCCAACGTTGAATGAGATCGTGGTATGAATAGATAAGGTAGAATTTGAAAAGGAAAGTGTGAAACAAAAATCCATTTCACAGCCAAGAGACTGAAATGTACAAATAATAATAACAGTGCACTACTGCCTTATACAAGCTTCATTATTTGTGAAAATTCCTGCATAGTTTATTAAAAAATATGGTGGATATCAGTGTGTGCGAACGATGAATGAGAGTGTGGTATGAATAGATAAGGTAGAATTGTAAAAGGAAAGTGTGAACGAAATCCATTTCACAGCCAAGAGCCTAAAATGTACAAATAATAATAACACTGCACTACTGTCTCATACAAGTTTCATTATTTGTGAAAATCCCTCGATAGGTAATTAAATATTAAGGTGGGTATCATTGTGTGCGAACGATGAATGAGAGTGTGGTATGAATGGATAAGATAGAATTATAATAGGAAAGTATGGACCAAGTTCATTTTATAGTCACGAGATTGGAATATACGAATAATAATAATACTAGTACACTCCTCCATCGTTCAAGTTTTCGAAATAGCTGCATCTTTCAAAATCGCATTACACCTGTACGTAAGATATGTTGAAGCGAGGGTCCAATGTGAATAATTTACGGGATTGCCGGATGAAGTAGAACTTCTCGCGAAGATTTCATTACCGCATTAAAATTCCGCTATATCTGCCGAAGGACATGCTCGTGACAACGTTACCTGACTTTGATGCGACGATAACGCGTCTTTCGAAAATTTTAGTATGCCGTATACTGATATTACGATTATGCAACGCAGGGCTTTCTGTATTTGCTTGCGTTTGTCGTCAAACGACTGCATATCTTTATGCAAAGCTAACATTCTTTATGCAGAAGTGATATTTTCTGTATCGATTAAAAGAAGTACGAACGAAATAGAAATGTATAGTATTTCTTTATACAATAATTTTAGTAAGTTGAATATAATATATTTATACTTATATTTTCTACTTGGTTCCAATTTTTATACTCTTTGTACACTCATTTTTATTTTATATACATAATATGCTTCTAAACAACGAACACCGAATATTCATATAAATTAGATAATTTTCAATTAGAATTATTTCGAAATTATTTTTACATATCATTTAGTAACTCGATGCTCCTAGTTTTTGTCCAGAAAAATCAAGTCGTTTGGTTCAATTTTTAAAAGATTATTTAGATTTAAATAATGTTCGAATTCTTTCGAGTAGCTTGTTGCACATATTATTACGTATAATATAATAACATTTATGCCCATGGAATTTTATATTGTCGCATTGTGAAATATTCTTAAAAAAGATCATAGAAAAGAACAATATTTATTTTCATCATGTACGTTATTTAGAATTAATGTTTTATAGACTCTAAATCGAATATACACGGAGTATTAAAAATAGAAAACGTACAATTTAGAGACAAGTTGTATAAATTTATCATACTCATGGTATATAAAAAAAAGTTCTGGGAAAAATTCAGTTTGAAAACAAAATCAAATAAAATATTTTCAAATCGTAGGATGGAGGATTGAATTCCGTAGGTGGTCCAATTGTCGAATTTCACACCGTTCGGGTGTTTTCTCGAGGGAGCACTAAAAAATATCGTGCTTCAACGTATATACTGGCAAAAATAAAGTACAATGGACCAGCGCAGGCTGTACTGGACAGAATCCAGAAACGATTGCACTATAGCTCCTAAGCTTGTCTCATACTGTAAAGCTTAGCGTATAAACACTTGTTCGCTTGTGCTGAACTCGAAAATTATTCAAACTGTTTATGTGACAGTTGTTGCGTTAACTCTGGTAAACGAGAAACATTTTCGACGAATTGAAAAATATTCACGTTGCTCGTACAAATAAATTATTTACATATCCTATGAAAAACACATGTAAAGTGAAAATATTAATCTAAAAATAATAATTTTCCTTTCATCACCATGCTTTGTAATCATTTTAATATAACGCCTGTTTTTAATTAAAAACTTGCTTATCACCGTATGTGAGATAAAACTGAGAGCAAACGACCCTATAATTATTTTAAGTTTCGGGTTTCCAATGGATTCGAAAAGTATTTCAACACTAGAAACCTGATTCGTAACAACTTTACTAGTCTTAATTGGTGTTAATTCGATAATAACGGTGATATAGCAATAAAGCTGTACTTAAATTAATGATAGAAAACTCTATTTTCATATTCCACCAAATCCTTTTATTCTAACATTTTTGTAAAATGTAGCGGGATCAAAACTGAAGAGTACGGTACTGGGAGACTATAATACTAGAGTGAACATATAAAACTAATATACAGGGTGTTTCGTCTAAAACAGGCCACCTAAATATCTCCACTACCTCTGAAAATACGAAAAATGTTGCTAACGTAATATAAATGGTTTCAAAAGACGAATCAAATGGATGAATCGTTTTTTGTAAATTGTAATTTTTTAATCGTTTCTCCAAGGTCACTCGTGTTTTTTTACATATATATATACACAGTTTTTGTTGTTGTATGTTATAGCAAACATTATTGTGCATACATCTTTGTTTAATAGTACGACCTTGAAATTACAGTGAACTCTACAATTTGCTAATTAATGCAGAACTTACTTTCAGCGACATTTCAGATTTCAACGGTAACAGGAATTCGGCTATGAACTTGAACTTGTAAATAAACACATTGTATCATTCGTCTGCGTACATAGAGAGTGAGAGAGATATGTATTTAAGAGTTTGCTCACTGCTAGATTTCTCAGTGTATCGACAAGCGATCCATAATGCGTTATTCAGAACAGGAGGAAATTCAAAGGGTTTTAATTTACGGTGAAGCTCGAGAATGTCTAAGAGAAGCAATACGAATTTACAAAAACAGATTTCCAGAACGTTCTTGTCCATCACGTTCTGCACACTCAAGTATTGTTAAAACATTTTGTGAGACTGGTAGTGTCAACAGAAACATTCGTATGAGACGTAAAACTGTTACTCATGAAGCAAATGTGAACAATATCATCGCGAAAGTAAATCAAAACTCGCATGTTAGTATAAGACAATTTGGACGTGAAACTGGTATTAGCATTACAAGCATATTCCGGATTCTTCATTCACAAAAATTTCATCCTTTCCATTTATCTTTTCACCAAGAGCTTCATGGAAGAGACTTTGAAAACCGCGTACACTTTTCTCAATGGGGTATACGGAAATATGAAAGTGATGAAATGTTTTTCCAAACAGTATCGTTTACGGATGATGCATCCTTTACAAATCATGGTCAGGTGAACCTCAAGAACATGCATTATTGGTCGGTTGAAAATCCACGATGGTTTAGACAACTCGATAAGCAGAGACCATGGACCATAAATGTCTGGTGTGGTATTCTAAATAATAGGATAATTGGGTCGTATTTTATCAACGGTACGCAAACTGGGCAGAAGTATGCTGAATTTTTAGATCATATTCTACCAAGTTTATTAGAAGATGTTCCATTAGGGAGCGACTAGTATTATGGTATCAACACGATTTGTGTCCAGCACACTTTTCCCATATTGCAAAACGTGTCCTCAATGAAAAATTCCCAAATCGTTGGATTGGACGCAATGGACCTGTATCATGGCCGGCTCGTTCACCCGATCCCACCTCACTTGATATTTTCTTATGGGGAACATTAAAGCGTACGGTTCATCAAGAGCAGCCCACGCCGCCAGAAAATATGAAGGAACGATAATTGCAGCATGTGCTGATATGAAACTTGAAATCATCGAAAGAGCTGTACAATCTGTCGTTTTTCGCCTAACGAAATGTATCACAACGGAAGGACATCATTTCGAACATTTATTGCAGTAATAAATGTGATTATTTACAAGTTCAAGTTCATGGTCGAATTCCTGTTACCGTTGAAATTCGAAATATCGCTGAAAGAAAGTTCTGCATTAATTAGCAAATTTCACAGTCATTTGAAGGTCGTGCTATTAAACATGGATGTATGGACAATAATGTTTGCTATAATATACAACAACAAACACGGTATATATATGTAAAAGAACACGAGTGACCTTGGAGAAACGATTAAAAAATTACAATTTACAAAAAACGATTCTTCCATCTGATTCGTCTTTTGAAACCATTTAGATTACGTTAGCAATATTTTTTGTATTTTCAGAGGCAGTGGAGATATTTAGGTGTCCTGTTTTAGACGAAACACTGTTTGAAACCATGTAAGTCTGTGTCGTGGAAAAGAATTTGTTCGTTCTGTTTATAATATTATTGTTTACTTCAAGAAAGGTTTTTTTCAAGAAAGGAAAAATCGGAAATATAGTGTTTAAATACTTTTTCGATCCAGGGTATATACGTCAATTTTTCGTGTTTGCGTAACTTTTAGTTTTCACCAACCGCAACGGCGTACACAGCTAAAATCAATATGGCGGTGTATGTCTTTATTTTAGGTGTATATGTTTTGCCATTTACTGTTAAAAGTGGTGTTGAAAGCGGCAATAAAAATCTCTGGAAATAGCCGGTGTAGATCGATCTATCACTGAACCGAGTAACGCAATTGTTAACCAATTTATTTTTATGCAAATCGGATTGCGTGACACGTCGCGCTGGAAAATGTGGTATAGCGCAGTACATGAATTGTAGTTTAATTGTATAGTTGTAAAAACGAGATAATTATTAAATTTAAATTATTCAAGCTGCCGTAAGTTGAAGTTTGCTGTAGCAGTAAACTAATGAACATTAATTGGAAAACTGGAAAGCGAATGGAATTGATAAATTAATATTATAACAACTCGTTGTTTGTTTACTTGATAATGAATACGCACTATCGCGTCGCATCATTATATTTATCGACTTAATCGCATTATTAAAATCCTATCGTGTATCAGAATATGCCAACACATAAAACTACTTTGACTACTCAGCACGAATACACTGAAAATTCCAATTACTACAATAGATCGATTATACGGGAGATTATTAAACAGCATAAATTATGTATTATTTATCACTAATATGGGATGATGCTATTTAAAACAATAGACAGATCAATACAATATCAGAACGTCGATAAATTATTTTTACCTTACTAAAATGATTATAAACAGACTAGGATATTTATTCGGCTCCCGTCTCTTGCGATTAATACAAAACCATCTCATTTTTCATAAAAATCTGCTATTTCAGGTGTTTGTAACATTTAATACTGAAATGTACAAGAATAAACAAAATCTTACGTTCGCTAAACAAATTACATTAATACAATTGTTTGCGAACATAAAAATGAATAATTCAATTAGAAAAAATTGATTACGGATAAAATAATATTTTTATGAAGTAATATCCAGGTGCATGGAAACGAAGAAAATTTTAAGTATGCTTACTATATTATTATTTATTTTCAGCTTTTGATGGCAATTATGTAATATGTTTTCCTTGTAAACGCAGTTGCTTACAACCATAAAAATGCTAAATGCATTTTATTAACCAATACCAAGACGTATGGAAATATAGGAAATTTTCCGTTCGATTACCAAGCAGAAATGAATGTTTAACTCACAAAGACTATCAAATAATTTCTTTACGTTATTCACACAATTGTTTACGATTAAAAAAATGGAAAATACTAACCCCTGGTGGCGCGCGTTGAACGCTACAGAAAACGTAATAAGCCACCATGCTGCTTTCCTCAATTAGGTTACGATTAAGGGAAATACGGTCTAGTCACGCGAATTTATTGTCGGCTGCTAACATAATAACATGCTACTTTGCGATAGTCTATAGTCATTGAGTATTAAGCACGTACTTTCCTTCGGGCCGTTGCGAGAATTGCTTACAAAAAACGTCAAATTAAACAAGAAAGAGTATTTGTAAAGAACGTTCTTTTAAAGTGAAACGATAATATGTTACTTTATTATATTAAACTACTGCAAGTAACATCAAGAATCTTCTCAGACATTTCAACATGGCGCAACAAAAATAATAAAAGCACAAAAAAGTATACATTTCCGTTCATGGATTCTCTACTTTTATTTAAATATATCTTTAGATAAATCTTCCACCGCAGATCATTAAATAAATCTTTTTATCCACATTCACAATAATACAAATTGAAGTAACTTCTAAATTAATTCAATCCTACGAGTTTTAGCATCGTTTACGTCCTTAGTATTAATACCTGTTCAAAGTTAACGACATTTATTACACAATCTTTTATTACGACAAAGTTTTCATTATTTTTAATATTTATTTAACAGTTTAAAAAATGTCAATATTGCTGAGAATTTGCTAAAAAATTTCGTTGAGAATGGGCTTATAAAGACGGGATGCGTTCCCGATAGTGTGAAGTATACATTTTACAGAATATTAAAATTGATTAGTGAAATAGTGTTTTATAAGATTGAGAACACCTTGTATGTGACAAAGTGTATTTTAGTTAATTCAGCAGAGATCAGAAAGCAAACAAACATTGTTATGAAAAAGGTTGAGGTACAGTATTATATGTTAACATTCAGTTTTCGTTGATTTGGTAGCAACTGTTTCATAGTGTATGCTTTAGATAACAAATAAAGTATGTTAACACTTTGACTGCCATTTTACCTGTACATGGGTGACAGAATTGTTAGCACGATTTTTAAATGAATTTTCACGTTGATATATTCATTGTATCCAATTTGACGACGATCCAGGAAATGCAAGAATTTTTACTTCACTCATTAACATTCTCGGATTTTATGGCATTTTTATGGCTGTTAATTTGGCAGTCAAAGCGTTAATACGGTGCTAAATGCGTGTGTTTAATTTGTAACACATAGCTCTAAAATATCTTAACACTAGAACTACCGAACAATAAATCCAACGATATACATTGCTTTGTAATAATAACAAGACTGCATCTATTAAAACTTCGTACAATACTTATTGTAAGATATACGTCTTTAAAGAAGTACATCCGAAAATATTTGATGATAACATTTTTATAACTTCAATAATTGCGAAAGAAAAAACTAGGGACCAGTCCAAATGACTGGTTTAGTAGTTCTAATGTTAATAAATAAAGACACGACAAAGGACAACAAGAAAAGTTATCAATTAAAAAGGACATTGACTTTACAATTTATTTACATAGGCTACACAATGTACACTATGAGGGATATGAAGACTCACATCCAATGGATTGCACGAAATTCACTCGCAGCTCGTCGTGACAGACGAA
>CM052092.1:20182190-20200842 GCA_028453745.1 Agapostemon virescens
ATGCATGTAGCAATTGGACAATCTTTCAGTTTTTAATGGTTAATAAAACAGGAATTGCAAGTAGTATTTTTATTTAAGTCATTCAATGAGAATATTTGCGATGCATTTGTCCTGTTCAATTTATGTACCGATTGAACAGTTTGTTTTTTTTATCGAAAACAGGCTTTAATAATACTGTTTTTATGTAACTCATGTACTTAAAAAATGCTGTGTTCCTCTGTATCTTTTATGTATGGTACATATCGATTAGATGATTTCTTTGTTTTTAATGGTTAATAAAACAAACGTCACAAGTACTAGTTTCATTTAAATCATTCAATTGGGAAAAGCAATGTTTCTTTATTATTTAAGCATTTCGACGAAGCGATTGAAAGAGGAATAATAATGAAACACATTGGTTGAAGGAATAAAACTATAAACATTGCTTTTTCTAATTGTATGCACATTAATTCTAACAAATATAAATACTATGTCTTTCATTTTAGACGAAATCAAATCTTGTTAATATGTAATCAATATTGAAGACATATCAGTGTAAAAGATATAAATTGTCTTTTCTCTTTTGTAACGTTTTTGGAGAATGTTATAATAGCTATAGTTACAATGAAAATGGTATTACCTTTAAAAAATGTATCCTGTGTTAATTTCGCATAAAAATGCATGATTATTGTTGAATTACGAGAGTTGCCGTTTGACGTTACTATTTTATAAATGTATAAATAATCTTCAACCGAATTGAATATTCAATATTACTTCTTAGTAATTGTTTATCTGTCCTCAACAATTTCTCTAAGCGTACATTAATAATTATGCAAAAAAATTTCGGATTCTTCGTTCGCATCGATGAACGTGCGAACCACGAACCGTCCGTTAAACAAATCGTTGTTTAAACAGTTGATAAAGCCACCTCTCCGTTGGATCAAACGCGTAAGCACTTCGCGAAACAGTTTTCAATTTTCCGGAACCACTACGACCACAGAGAAACCCCGAGATTCAGGAAAAAGTAATTTTCTTGAAAGACTTCGAGCGTCTCAACGTGTTCCATTTCGACTGTGGAACAGGTAGAACTGATATATATTTGATCTATCGCGTATCCGTCCTACGAATATGTTATTTTACTCCTATTTATTTTCTACGTAAAGCAGAATCGATTATTATCAGACCTCACACAGTCTCGATGAAAATTTCGAACCGAAAATCATTTCAATT
The DNA here is from genome assembly GCA_028453745.1 of Agapostemon virescens. Classification (NCBI taxonomy): domain Eukaryota; kingdom Metazoa; phylum Arthropoda; class Insecta; order Hymenoptera; family Halictidae; genus Agapostemon; species Agapostemon virescens. The sequence goes on from CM052092.1 coordinate 20,183,400, forward strand.
TTAATCGAATTTTCCGTTCTCGAGGACTCGCTGAGAAAGAAGTAGAATTCCCTCGTAATCTGGAAATATTTTTATTTTCAGTAAGATCCGAGGTTTCATAAAGCCACGAAGACAGTGGAAACAGTTAGCGTTTCAGCTGACCAGAAGCTATCTTAATTGGATAAGAACAAAGTATACTTTCCTCGGACAGAAGTTTGCGAAATATACGAGAAACTTTATAGATTGGTCAGATGTAACCGTAGTCTGGGGAATGAACGGTAGACAAAATAAACGTTTCACCACGATGAAAATTATTATACCATCGCTGCGTTGTTCGCTTGGCACAACCATTTTAATCCTTGAGTTATTTTTGAATCGATTCACGTTCAATTTTAGGCGCTTCTGCAACCGGATGGTCAGCCGAGTTGAATCTCCTGTGTGGTTACGATCTTCTCGAATGTTCACTATGTTTATATAATATATCTCAATTTTATAAACGTATTTCGCATTTGAAATGAACGGGGATTCTGTTTCAAACTGTTCTATGTCGGTTCTGACTGAAACAATTACGGAGTAATCCTGACTCATACCGGTTTTGGTTCTACAACTGTTAGTTTTCGATTATATGGACCGCTTATTTTGAAAATGGTGCAAGTCCATTTTCTTTTGTTTCGAGAAAATTAAATGTTAGCAGATCTGACAATTAAAAAATATAGGTTAATTATGTGAAGTCTGGGAATGTTTGTACTAATTTATCAATATGTAATTTGATTATATAAATTTCTTTTAGGCGAATTTAACTAAAATAATATATATTTCCAGGTTGCAAATGGACTTACACCACTTTCATAATTAGTCAATTGTAAATATCATTTAATTTTAATTTTGAAATAACAAATATCACTTAAAATACATTTCATATTAATCCAATTTTGTTTATAAATAATAACAAGAAATAAAATAGAATTAGTATTTTCTATTTTGAACGTTAATTATATTTATATATTGTTAAACTTAACACAAGATATTGGTATTATTAATTATTTATGCTCTTCATGTGGCACTGTTTTGAAATATTCATGATGCACAGGAGGTATATAAGGTAATAGCTGCTGCATATCCTTATATTTTTCGTATGTAATAGGCATCGTGATACAAAGGCGCCAGGGCGATTTTTTCAAATTTTCGCGGTCTTTCCCGACATGTAGGTGATAAATTTAGTCTTAAATTCTGTATCCTCCATTGATGTTTTATATAAAATAGTATACGGTGCACTTTTGCAAAATCTCATCCAACATATTTGCAACCAATTTACTTTTTCTCCATTAGTGTTTCTTCTTATCTGTTTTTTAATTGCGTTCTGTAGATTTTTTGTTGAAACGAAATTCTCTCGTTTCATTTCGTGTAAAATAAATTTATTATGTTATCTATATTGGTTTATAACGTCATAATAATCCTGTGGTGTGTACAGGAAATTCTTTTTTCGTAATGCCATTTTTCTGTTTATGGAAATTGGACTTAGACCACTTTCATAATCAATGGTTACGCAATTTCTTTTACCGGCCAATTTTAAATTGAACAAAGCATAGGCATTTTTTAAGATATTAAATACTAACTAGTTATAAACAAAAAGTTTACATTAAATTAAGCATAAATTACGTCACATCTCATTTTTTTAAAAAAAGGACTTACACCACTTTCAAAATAAACGGTCCATATCTCGAATTGATGGCTTTACGTTTACACAAGATGCATGGAGAATCTGTAAATCTCATTGTACTGCTTTTTGAGCTTTGACAATATTAATGGTTTGCACTCCATGCAATTTTAATTTCAAAATCGAGACATTCTTTTTACCTAAAATAGTTACATTATACATGGTTCACTTCCTTTCGTGCATACAAAATTTATTACTATTATTCGTACGTGCAACACTTCAATTTTTATCGATTTCTTAAACGCAAACATAATAATGCAATAGTTGTTTTGAATAATAGTATATCAATTTTTAGTGTCGCCTCAGAGTGCTAAGAGTAGCATAGCAACCTACCATTTTCTTTGTAACAAAAGTTACTGCAACATATTCGTCGTTAAAAATGTTACAGAAGAGAACGGATAATTTGTATTTGTTATGTTGCTACGTGTACTTCAATGTTTAAATATTGATTAGAAGAGAATAAAATTTAATTTCCTCGAAAAAGAAAGGCATAATATTTATATTTGCTAGAATTTGTTTAAAATCTTCATCACGAGTCAGACTCGTTATAATATGGCAAGGGGTTAACACTGAAACAACCGTCAGACAATCAGTTAAAATAACTGGCCCTAATTTTTTCTTTCACAATTTCTGAAATTAGACTAATATTTTCATTAGAAAGCTTAGAATCAGGCATTGAAATAAAAATGATGCAAGGTGTGAATAGTTTTGTTATTATTACAAATCAATAGGAGTCGGTCGGATTTATTACTCGGTTGTTCTACTGTTAAAGCAAGAAGGAATATTTATGTGGTTCGTATACTTTGTAATTAATTCCAATAATTTTTATTTCGAAGCACAGAATCATATAAATATTAGAAGAGTGTAAGAGTAAGTTGTTTTATTATTTCCAGCTTGTTAAAATGATGAGAAATGAAATGATTTTATGTGGAACTACACAGTTTCTTCGAATCGATACAGAAACTTTTTATCGTGTATAGAAATCTGCAGATTACTGATCATCCACTTGATATTCATCATCGGATCGCTCCTTAACCATACAAAAAGGCCGGTAAAACATACTGTTTGGTTTCGTCTAGACGATTCCTTTTCTTCAAGATTTATCGACCCTCCGAGAATCGTCCTCTGCCATATATAACAAAAAGACTCGCAAGCATGGTCTGATCAGGGTTCAATCGACCTCCAGGGGTATTATTTCTCAAAAAGTATAACTTTCACTACGAATATGATATTTGAGCAAGTTTTTGTGGATGTAAACTCTAGAACATTTTGAGAATAACCCTCCCGAAGTTTATTTGAAAGTCATCGCATTAAAATACAAATTTATTTTCTGATCAGACGAAACAGTACACAAATCAACATACAATCTCCCATTTAAAAAATCAACAACGACCTTAAAAATTTCGAAAAATGAGACGGTAAGAAGAAAATTACTTCCATTACAGACTCTAAAAAATTTGAAGGATAACTGTTGCGAAGTTCTTTGGAAGGTCACAATATTATTCACATGTTCAATATATTTCTTCATTAGTTATAATATTATATCACTCAGATGATCTCGAATAATTGCCTTTTTCAGTTACACATTTTCTTCATTCGATATTTTACGTATTCTTCAGAACAATGGAGATATTTAGGCGAAAATCTTATGCGATTATCCCTCACCCACGAAAGCTTCGTTTATATTTGCAGCACCTATATTTAATTTGTAGGGCCATCCGAAAATCTACAGATTTATCTCGACAGATATCTATTTGCCAAAATATTATTGCAACGGTCGCGTTAACGGGTTGAAAATAATTTAAGGATCCAAAACCCTAACACTTATGAGAAACGTTCGTGATGGATGAATTTAAAGAAATTCTGGATCGTTCGGAAATTAACTGAGCTAAAATGGGGCATGCAATAAATTCCAGATTCGTCTCGACAACATTCTATTTATCAAAAACTGATTGCAACAGTCGCGTTTACAAGTTAAAAATAATTTAAGGACCCAAAATCCTAACACTTATGAGAAACGTGGCGTGATGGACGCATTTAAAGAAATTCTGGATCGTTCGGAAACTAACTGAGCTAGCACGAGGCATATAATAAGTTCCAGATTCGTCTCTTCAGCGTTCTATTTACCAAAAAATGATTGCATGTGTCGCCTTTACAAGTTGAAAATAATTTGAGGACCCGGAGTACCGACACTTGCGAGAAACGTTGCGTGGTGGATGCATTTAAAGAAATCCTGGGGGTCGTTCGGAGGCATGCTGGGATGAAATAGCGACGGCAGCCCGGCTATTAGGGTCAACAACGGATTTCAGGAAAAATCGATAGACCGGATAGCACGACCCTCGATGGATATCGGTCTGTTGACAATCAAGGGCTGCATACAAGACCCGGGGGTAAGCCTTTTTTTTTTAAATTCCGTTCATTATCTCCATCTAAGGCCGCGGTATACAAAGAGGCATCGGACGTCCGTTGTTATTCCGACGGCGTGTGTTTTCCTTTATTCCTGGTTTTTAGAGACAGTTTCATACGGACGCGCACACTCTTACGTAAAGCGATATGCACGTGACAACGTCGATTGCTCTTGCCATTCTGTTCCCGCTCGTAAAATTGCAATGCATGAGTTACTTCAGCTAAAAGAGACACACGGGCTCGTTCGCAAACTTTGTTCGATCGAAACTGTTTTGTTTATCGATTCACGGTTAATTATCGATTGGACGGTGCTCGATGAAACACTACGCGGACAGATTGTTTAAAATTAAATTTTATGGGTAGGTGCTCGGATGGCGCTTGAATTTATGGATCGAAGATTCACAGGAAATGTTTAGCTTCGTATTTTGTAGAAATTATTTACACGTTTTTATTGTGCACCTTTTGCATTTCATCAGTCTATAAATGATATTGTGTAGATACACAATTATCATTTTTATTGTAGAAAAATTGTTTTCTTGCTACCAGCTTTGATAAACAAATCAATATTACACTTTAATATGTTCAATTCACGATTATTGAGATGGATAGAGATATACCCACAAGGAATTATTCAACATATTTATTTCCTTGGTTATATATTGCATGATAATAGCTAAAACTCTGCATAAACGTATTCTTGTTATTTTTATAAAATATTTTAAAGTAGTTTTGTTGCTCGATACACTTAGTAATAATTTCGTCGAATATAAACCTCTTTCCCGAACTAGCTTTTAACTTTTTAATGTGTAAAATGTTCATGTAACGACTGTTTGAACGCTCTACCAGGATTAAGATAATAAATGCGACAGTTGTTAGTTATCTCTGTAAACATTCTTGTATCGTTACGTATTAGGTCGTCTCATATGTTCGCACTCTTCGCTCTTCTTTAATGAAAAACTACAGAAACTTTGACATCTATGCCAAAGACCTGTGGAAGAGCTTGTGGAATGAAAGGGTGATTACATTTTTCCGTAAACTTTCAAGGTGTGCTACAGATAATAATTCAAATAACAGAAATAACTGAATCAATAATTAAGTGACTAACTAACTACATAGTCACAGGTAAATAAGGTCTGAATGAAACGTCGATTGTTTTGATAAAACAGACGATCAAGGGATGAAACAACCCTCTGAAAACTAGCACTGTCGACAACTGCTACAAGTAATTATTGAAGAGATTACAGAATAACAATATTTATTTCGTGAGACCTAATTCAGACGCTGCAGTAACTTATTTTAAGGCAACAGCGAGACGAATGCATTGGCCCTTTGAGTCAGATCCATTTTTATCATTGACTAAAGCGCTGCAAAGGCAGACCTGCGATTCTTCCACATATCCAGGACATCTATAAATCTTTCTCATCTTTCCAACAAACATGGAGACTGCAAGGCAGGTTGACTCTTTTCCTGAATATCGATCAAGCTTTCAGAGTCTTAAAAATTGTTATATATACGATAAAAATTAAGGGGACACCCTTCAAAAATTGATAACTTTATAAGGGTGAACCAAACGACTGCAGTTTTCATTGAACGTTAAAAGGATTAGTATACTAGGTAATGGACCGATTAAGATGCAATTTTTAACATTTTATATACAACCGTGAATCTACAAACTGCAGTCATATGTAATAACTTTACTTGCAAACAAAATGTTAGGGCAAGGGATTCATAAAATACAAGATATAGAGTGTAAGAATGCAAAAATGAATGTTCCCTTGAGAACCGTCTCGAGCTTTGAATGTCCCACGACTGTAAGACGAAAGTATTGCTTTGATTTTAGACGAAATCAAGTGTTGCTCACTTTTTAATTGATATTTAACCCTTAGCGCTCCATTGGCGTCTCTGAGGCGACACTAAAAGTTCCCTTACTATTATTTAAAGCAGCTTTTACATTGCTCTGTTTGCATTTAACACTTTGACTGCCATGTCACGAATATATATGTGACAGAATTATTTGTCCATGTTTAGAAATAAATTTGTACGCTAATATGTTCGTTGCACTCAATTTAATTCATATCCAGAGACGACAAGAAGATGAAGGATAACAATGTGCCAAACATTTTAAGTTTTCAATTGTTGCTGCATTAAATAAATTACTTTTACTTTGTGGACTTTTTGAGGTTGTTCGTTAGAGTAATAATAATGAACTTTATATTTACGAAAGGAAATGAACCATGTACAATGGAATTATTTTACGTTAAAGAATGTTCCGATTTCGATTAAAATTGCTTCGAGTGATATGGGTTAAATTAAAGTAAGTTCGGTATTGAAACGGTATTGTTCAACATCAGAGTCTTCTACTAGCATTTCTATCTCCGTTAAGGTTTGATCAAATTTATCAAACAAGGACAGCAGTAAATTAGCGTGTTTCTCCAAAGCGCTGACATCAGTTGTTGTTGCGTTTGTGTCAAAGAAATTCAGATCCACTGTATACACTGGTTGACGAAATGATAAGGCACCGTTGTACAAATAAGAAATTTCATACGTATTTAATAAAATCTTAACTCTTTGAGCGCTGAGTTGCTCGACGTTAAGCGTGCCCCAGAGACTGCTCACTTCGTACGAAAAAGCCTACCGTGGGCTACATACCTTTTACGAAAGAGCGCAAGTTGAGCAGACTGAATTTTCATTGCAAGGTGTATTGATTGTAACTGAAATAAATTATGTGCTGACCTCAAAAGCCTTAATAACCATTTATTTCGGTTACGGTTTTGCAATCGCAAATAACGAACGACTTAATGCCAAATCTACTCCTTTTTGACGGAAGATATTGTTTAAAAAATAATCTTCCTTTATAAAGTAAAAGACTTTTGTCTATGCATAAATATTCATATGGATAAAATGATTTAGAAAATGAGTGTCTAAGTTCAGTAACCACCGGTCTTATTTTTATCAACGGATCGTGCGAGCTCATATTATTGTTATCATTAAAATGCAACATTTTTAGCAATGATTCATATCTAACTCTGCTCATTAGTTTTGAAAACATGTCAGTTTTTATAACTTTATCGGTAGATCAATATTCTCTTATAGATGTTTTTTTCATTCTGGACATTAGTATAGTAATAGGAATAAATAAATATATTTCCGAAGGTGAAGTATCTGTCCAGGTATTTACGCGTGAATGAACTGCATGTATTTTAGTTTGCGCTAAATTTTTATGAAAATTATTTGTTTTTTCGCAGATACCAGTAATTAATTCTTCCGAGAAAAATACCTTAAACGCACCCAAAGGAGTGGATATTTTCGATAAGTGTACCCTTATCCCCGAATTTGATTCATCAAAATTATATAATTTTGGTACCTAATTTTTCTTAGACCATGAAAAGTTTTCTGCCGTATCATTAGATGTCGAATTAACATTTTCTGTAGACCTTCATCCTCTTCAGAAGATGAGCTAAATATTCGAAGACATCTTCTCCTTTGTTCATACAATGGAACTAAGCTACAAAAGTAGGTTTCCGAAGCTACAAAAGTAGGTTTGATTATGTTTGTTCTAACATGCAACCTATTGCGTTGATATTTACCGCTTGTATCACTGCTTATTTTTAATATCTTGGTCTTCTTGTAGAGCTCCTCGGAATCCGAAGACAAATTCCACATCCTTTTTCTCTCAAATGTTTTAATTTCAACCGTTTCCATTTCATGTTCATAGCCCATGTCACTACCACTTCTACTAAAGTATTCAAGCTCATTCTTAGACATTTTAGGGGTAATTGAAAATGAAGTTTTAAAAACGCAAAGAAAAAATTTCCAGAAAGTAGCAGCACTTAACCTCAAAAGTCCTTGGTAGCGATATGTTAACTACTGCACAATGAGAAACTACTTCTGAATGTTTCTAAAAAAATGTTCAACGCAAAAATGATCCTTGTATTTCATTTTATAAAATTGTTCAACGGGGAAGCCACTCCTAATCGTCTTTAAAAATTGTTCGGTGCAGAAAAAAAGAAATAAAAGATACCTCTGAATGTCTTTAAGAAAATATTCAACGTAAAAGTGATCCTCGGGTTTCGTTTAATAAAATTGTTCAAGGGAGAATCCACTTTCAATCCTCTTTAAAAATTGTTCAATGCAGAAACACAATGAATGCATACACAAATTTAATGAACTATACTGATAAACGATTGTACAAAAGCACATTTAAAAGCTTATTGTCTTTTTACATCTATACATATAGGCTTACAAGCACCAGTCACATATATCTGTTCATAGATTTCTTTTTCCCAGATTGAATGGTTTTATGAGAACCCACATGTGCGTTCATAGCCAAAATCGAATGGTTATGCGAGAACGCAAATATGAGTTCATAGCCAAAATCGAATGGTTATGCGAGAACGCATATATGGGTTCACAGCGCTCAAAGGGTTAATGTACAAATAGATGTTCATTCCCAAAAATTTTTAGATGCCTTATCATTTTGTCCACCAGTGTACATTGATAGGCATTCGCGTGCTGGGTATTACTGTTAGGGAAGAGCAGAGTATTGACCTTGGGAATGGAACAAGATTCTTTCCTCGCAATAGCTCGGCAAGGAGGGATTCACGATCTCTGTATCAGGAAGGGGGTTGGAGGTTTTGTGTCGTTGCCAAAATTCGCCGGCATGGAGCATAAGACGAGTACAATAAGCGACACGAAAGCCTACCCCCCTTGAGAGAATTGTAGCTCATTTTACGATTCTCCTTTTTCACGGCACGCTTCCGGTTCTCACGAGGCTGACAGCGGCTTCAAGTGCGCCGCAATTTTCTCCGTCCTCAGTCTTTCGTGTCACTTATTACACTGTTGCGCCCTCTTCCGCGGCCGGAAAACGTTTCGGATTAGGAACTTGGGAAATACATTAAAACTTGAAATCTTTGTTACACGAACACGCCTACTCGTTACATATGTTGCAATGAATATTCATTCGTTGAACACGCCCAGTCGTATAAAACGTCCCGAGTCAGTTCCTGCGCGGATCTCGACATAATTTCTTCTAATTACACGAAATAGCCCATTAGTCTCTTAGGGTGAAGCAAATTTTCCTCGGGAGGGCTCCGAGGAACCCTAATATTGGTTAAGGTTCATTTAGTTTTATCTTCGGAACGTGTTTCTCTAGATTTTCATTGCTCGACGCTCGAAAACAACGGCCTGCTGGATTCAGATTTATTTAAACGTTGCTTAATGCCTTAGAATGTTATTTGAGTAAATGTGAAACGTACCTTTTGTAACATTAGACCTACCGAACGATAAATCCAACGATATACATTGCTTTGTAAAAATAACGAGACTGCATCGATTAAAAGTTCATATAATTCTTATTGGCACGTGTACGTTATTAAAAAAATACATCCGACAATTTCTGATGAAAACATTTTTATAACTTCAATCACTGTGAAAGAAAAAATTAGGGACCAGTCAAAATGGTTTGGTAGTTCTAGTGTTACATTTTTTTTGGCTAGAGTCGTTCGTTCACCTAATTCCAGTGAAGAATTTATTATTTAACACTAGGATTGCGAAGCACTATAAACAACTATTTTACATTACTTTGTGAAAATAACGAGAATATGTGCATTCAAATTGTTAGCTACTTTTGAAACGATATACACTCGCAGAGACAAATCTGTTGACTTCCTCATGGATGTACCATTGCAATCGCTATAATCGTAAATAAAAAATAGTAGGTTACGTCAATTTGTGGATTGATTGAAGACGAATAGCCCTTTGTGTTTCACGAATAAGTTTTGTCATCCTAAAGCTTGTTCATTGGTAATTCTATCAGTCATTAAACAATCTTTTCTAATGTTCGATAAGCAATAGGATCGACGAGAGAAGTGTAGCTATTCTTTTTGTAAGAAGGATTTGACTGAGTTTCAATCTTTCTCAAGTTGTTTACATTCTTCTATATTTTTAATTTACTTGTAAATATTATTATATGTTTATAGGAAATTATGAGGAGAACGAAAGCAATTTTGTTCTTTTTACTAGCTCTAACCTAATCATTCAAAACTTGCATTGTACTAGTTTTTAACAAGTTTCAGCTACGCTACAATTGTTGAAAAATTCACCCTTCTACAATCTTCTTAAAAAGTCCATCGTTTCCATTAATCGAATCTAACGTCACGAAATTATATCTCACTATATGATATATAACTCTAAAAACAGAAGAAAGCACAAGCATTATCCTAAATACAGTCCGCGACAATAGAATAGCACACCTTCTAAATTTCGTAGTATTTTAACAATAGAACAGAAATGAGAGCGTTCAATCCACATGCTTCTTGAGTTACCTCTTATATATCCATCTTAGTGACTTTGACACGTAAACACTGCCCCTAAATTCTTAGAATTGTTGTTTTGGTAGATTTCATGGAAACGTAATCCGACAAAATAATAGCACACATGCTACACTCTCACTTCTCAGTTGAACACGAGCAAAGGAAGGTGGCTAAGTATTTGATATATAGTGTGGTGAATTATTGCGGAAAACTTCTAAAAAAATGGGTCGTGGAAAGAAGTTAACAGATAGTGAAGTGAAAACAATTATGACACTATCTAAAGAAAATGTTTGTATTTCAAAGATTGCGAAAGTAATTCATAGAAGCTGGAAGGTTGTCATGAATTATTTGAAAAACCCCGAGAAATACGGTAATACAAAACGTCCTGGACGACCTGCGGCACTATCAGTACGAGAGAAACGTGCTATTCTAAGGGCAGCATCGAATGCACCAATAACTACCAGGCAGATTGCTGAAGCAGCAGGCGTATAAACAAACGTCAGAAATGTGCAACGTGTCCTGCAAAGATCTAAGCACCTGCAGCGAAGGAAGCTTAAAAAAACCGCCTCTAACCGAAGCGCATAAGAAGGCAAGGCTGCAGTTCGCAGAGCAACATGCTCACTGGAAGAAGAAGTGGAGAAAAGTCATGTTCACCGACGAAAAGAAGTTTAATCTCGATGGACCTGACGGGTGGAGTTATTATTACCACGACTTACGTAAAGAAAAAATGTTTTTGATCCGTCTCCAGATGGGTGGCGGGGAAGTCATGGTGTGGGCCGGTATCGGCTACCATGGAAAGACGGATATTAATTTTATCAGTGGAAAAATGAACAGCGTAAAATATCTAATGTTAATCCGTGAACAAATAACCACACACGCAACCAGAATTTCCGGGGAAAACACATATTCCAGCAGGATAATGCAGCGGTTCACACCGCAAAGGTTGTGAAAACATTCTTCGAGACGGAAAATATTCAAGTCTTGCAATGACCAGCTCGTTCCCCTGACTTGAATATTATAGAAAACTGTTGGGGAGACCTTGCTAGAGCAGTTTATGCTAAAGGGAAACAGTGTAATAACGTAAACGAATTAAAAGAGTGCATTGCACTCGAATGGGAACGAATGAAGCAGAAAAGAATTAAAAAATTATTCAAGTCGATTCCAAAGCGAATAATTTCGGTTATAAAAAACTCTGGAGGATCTACAAAATATTAAATATTGAGTTCCTTTCGTATGTATGCATAAATGTTAATTAATTGCAATAATGTGCTATTATTTTGTCGCACCGGTTTATCAAGATATATACATTTTTGCAGATGAAATAAAAAGGACCATCCTTGTATATAGCAACTTAGCGCTATTTGGTGTTCAACACTTATGTGTACCTGTCTACATATTCAAAATTATATTTTTATACTTTAATAAATAAGAATTAACAAATTTTACGGGGTGTGCTATTCTATTGTCGCGGACTGTATTCCAAAATCTATCATAATACCTTACTGTAACCTGAAAGTCACAAAACTGTATCATACAAAAATAGTAACAAAATTATTATTGAAATTGCAAACAAATAAGTTGTTATTGATATGCAAACCCAAAGCTATTATGCATGCTTTGTTTCGTTTATTAGATAGAATATATTAGAATATATTAGAAGCACAAATAATGTAAATTGCAAAAGATGGTTCCGTTGATTTCTATCTGCAGGCAACTTGCAAGGTATTTACTTTGATATTTTAGGTGAACGGTGCTGCCAACCGTTGTCAATATTATTATTTGTTACCTCGGAGACATTATAAAATTTAAGCGTACACGTTAACTTATAAAAAACTAAAATAATTTGGTAAAATGTCGATATATGAACATGTGAACACTTGAAAGTTACACGGCCCCATGTACGGTTAATTTCGACGATATATCATTAAACTTCTTCAGCAACGCGGATGCAACTGATAGAGGTACACTTCAACCATACTTTCCCGAGCTACGGTAAAGTGTTTGTTGCGATTTGTTTTGAGAGGCTTTCGCACAAGCCGAATTGCTTGCCCGGCTCGCTCGATTATAATGAAAAATTTGCAGAGTCAACAATCAACCGTTCAGTCAGCACCTGGAACGCAGAGATATCGAGGTCATAGTAGTTGGTTGTCATCGAGGAACCACGTAACCATTCAGATTTCCATTACTCAGCATTCGCAGTGAGTCATTCAGAGCAATCTGGGGCAAATAGGCTTACAATCTGTATTTGGTCTGATTAGTTTTAGACGCTGACAGACTTCATAGAATTTTAGGAAGCACTCGAGAGCCTCGCCAATCAGGATAATGATTAGCGCCTGTCATCGGATAATTAGCCAGCGTTCGAAACAACTGCACGGCTCATTATCCATTAATCAGACGTCTCAACACCTTCTCACTGGTTCGTCAACTCCCACACGTGTAACCTACATTTTGGCACCATTGAAATCAATATTTATACGAAAACGTTCGCTAAACAATTATACGCAGGATGTTTAATTGCGTTCATTGGACGAAAACTGTGACAAATGAAAGCTTATACAGAGTTCGTCCTGATAAGAGCGCTGCTAATATCGCTAACATTTACAAAAAATAAATAATCATATGTAGCATTAACAACAGACATGCATTTATAGCGCCTACACGTTTTATATAAATTGTTCTGTACATAGTGTGTACAGTATTTTATGATTATCTATGTCACTTGCATTTTATTGAGGCCATTTTCTGAGCAATTTCAGTTCTGCTTCATTTCAATTCTTGTAAATTAAATATCTTTTGTAAAACATTTTTAACATGCTCATTTCGCGAACTAAATAATTATAGGTAGTATTAAACAACAGATACTTGTGCACTTCTACTGTCTATACATTTTAAAAAAATTACAATCTACAAATTGTACACAGTATTGTATGCTCTCCCATATAACTTTCATTTTATTCAGACCATTTTCAAGAGCAACTCGAATTCTGCTTCGTTTGCATGTTTATAAATTGAATATTTTCGTAAACTATGTTTAAAATGCTCAATTTATAAATTAAATAATTATTTTATAATTATACAAACAGCAGATGTGCATTTGTATTACTTTCAACCGTGTTGAAGAGATTTATAGAGCAAATTGAATTTCATTTCATTTGAATTTTTGCGAATAGAAAATTTTTATGAAAATGATACTGTGAGAGGTAACAATTAAAGCAATGTCACACGAGAAAGTCTAATTACTTTTTAATTGGCGAACAGATTCTCCGTCCTAAGCTTGTCAAGGATTGACAATGAAAACAGGGGAAAATATTCGAGAGCAACCAACTAGTAAAGCGGATCCCAGCCACTCTTTTTCCAGCTGCAGTAAAATTACTACACGGATTAATCACTTTGTCGCATTAAAGCCGAGCTTAAGCCTGCACTTGAATTGAGTCCAATTACACGGACGAGTTCGTTTCTAAATTTCCAACTGAACTGGCCCCTTTTTTCGCCTAATTCCTTTGCACTTAGCATCGGGGAAGTGCATTCGTCAGTTTCTTCTAGGAAAAAATAAATACACAATTCCTATAGTGTACAAACAATTCTACAAAGACTTTCACTACAATATTTAACATTTATCTCATAAATACTTGTTTTCACTGAACGATAATTTTGAATTTTCATATGGACCGTTTATTTTGAAAGTGGTGTAAGTCCTTTTTTAAAAAAATGAGATATGACGTAATTTATGCTTAATTTAGTGTAAACTTTTTGTTCATAACTAGTTAGTGTAAGAGTAACTAGAAAGTGTAATTATTAGGCGAACGAAATTGTTTTTAGCTTATTCTTAATGACTTTAATGATTAGTTATAAACAACTAGAAAATATTGTAGTTTTCAAAGTAATTTCCATCGTTTTCTATGCAATAACAGTTTACAAATAATTAGTGAATTTTCTCTGTGATGAATTAAGTTTTGTCACTCTTACAAAACAGTATACACTAGTCAATTTTATTGCTAAGTAGGTTTAATGTTAATTTTCTCAGTGGTTCAAATATCATCCACTCAATTGTGCAGTAAATGCATACAATCCGCAGTCTGTTTAGGACAAATTGCAGCTGATCTAACTCCTATGCACGTATCCTGCGAGTTTTTAATTACTTTTTGTTTTCGACTGCGAATTTCAACTCTGCCAGCGATGACAGCTACATATGGAAGGCAATATGCGAAGACAAAGAGGAGCATCAGCAATTTGGAAGTTCAAGTCAAAGTTTTAATAAAATAGCATTCAATATTTATCTACGTTATTTACATGCAACTATTCAAAGTGTAATTATTAAGTGTACAAAATAGTTTGTAGCTCTTGCAAAATGAATTGCAAACATAGTGATCAGTTGCAGACATTTAAAATCTATTCTACTTTTCGAAATAATCTCCATCGCTTTCTATGCGCTGACACCAACTTACAAGTAATTAATAATGTGAAGATTAGAAGTTTAATATTTCAAAATAAAGTTATATTCGATCAGCTGTTAGAGCCACGAATTAATTTGAATACCTAACATATAATAATAATTCTTTCTTGGACTATAAATGATAAAAAATATTTTCTTTCTAAATTAACTGTTTTATAAGACGATAAAATAATTATGACGATTACATTTTATTATTAATTTTCATAGGTGACTCTGGAAGGAAAGAATTTATTTTAATCGAGAAACGACCGCATTTGTGGATAACAAAAATTCGACTCGTCTTATTAAAAAAGAAAGGTAACTTTGTTCTTAAAAGTACGGGGGTGGACAAATTTAATCATTTCCGGAGTTCTAATTACAGTTTCAGCCATGGACGAAGCGGTGAAATTCTAATTAGAGTTGTTTAAGCGTCTCGTCTTCAGGCAAATGGATTTCTCTGATCGAGTTCTATCAATTAGAATGTCTCGGATACAGTAAGATAAAAATCCGCTGCCAGTCGATATCAATTTTTCTAGAATCCACCTTTCTATTTTTACACGCCGAATTGGTTCACTAAAAATTGATACAAACCATTTTTCGATCACTGCAACATTTAAACTTTTTACAATTCCGTAAGTTTATTGAATCTTTCACTGAATATATCAAATATCAGGTTGTTTTCAAACTCTTCATAACTCTAAAGTTTTATTCGAATAACGAATCATTCGTTAAATATACGTTTCGTTAAATAAGTTATTGACAATATTTGTTTCATAAAAGTGTATCTTTTAAAGAATTTTTATAATTGCTTTTTCATTGATTTTTCAAGTCGTGTCGATATCTCAGAGTCATCAACTACTTCTTTCAAATTCTTGTATTCATTTGAATGAATGATTCAATCTTATAATATTATAAATGTCATACGAGCACACAAGTTATTTCATGTTCGATATCTGAAAGTATTGCTCTTCGTTGTGTTTGTATCAAGTAAATAAATTTTGTTTTCAAATCATTGACCCCTCTGCAAACCTCAATTACTCTGCAAACATTCATTAGCCTTCATCGCCACTTCAGCACATGGTTAAAAGTGATACAAACGTGGTAACGTTTGCAAATATTGATAACACATTTTTTATTTCACGACGAACAGCTAAAATGATGAAAGTAGTGCACGAGGTGCGCGAAAACATTTTCGCTGAAACTGAAACTGTGTGTTTTTAAATTTGGTAAGATGAAAAGAGATTAACACTGAAGATTTTAAATAAAGATTCGAACAAATATAAATATTATGTCTTTCCTTTTAGATGAAATCAAATGTTGTTCATTTGTAATTAATGTTTAAGCATCGAGGCAGATATAGCAGTATAAACATTATAAATTGACTTTCTTCTTCTGTAGCATTTTTAGCGATAAAATGTTATGATAATTTTAGTTTCAAAGAAAATGATATGGCAGGGGGTTAAATTATTTACTTCGACAATTTGTCACATACTTTCGTAGACTATGATAAATGAATACTTTTGTAGGCTGTCAAGATTTTTTATACAATTTTCTTTTATATTTACTGTGATTATCAAAACACAATTTTGTAAAGGTAATATGGTACGTAGGTAACTGCATTAAACTTTATATAATTGTTTACTGCAACGATTGAAAAGTTTGCTGGCACTTTTTGATACCAACAATTTAAATTAACCCTTTGCTACTGTTTTATCAATTGCAAATAATTCATTTCATGCGATTTGGTTATTACATTAATTACGATAAATGGAAAATTCAGTTTCTCTTTCATTCGATCAGTGATGCAATCTTTTTTGCAAATACTCGAATTCATCACACTTGGTAACAAAACATAAATGTATTATAAATGAAATGAACTTTGCAAAGTAATTGTAATTTGTTACATTCGAATATTAAACTTTTTATAACTGTTTACTCTAATGATTGAAAAATTTGCTGACACTTTTGGATGCCAACAATTTAAATTTACTCTTTGGTACTGTTTTATCTTTTGCAAATAATTTATATATATTATTATAATTATAATTATGTTTCATGCAATTTTAATATTACATTAAATACGATAAATGTAAAATTCAGTTTCTCTTTCATTCGACCAGTGATGCAATCTTTTTCGCGAATACTCGAACCAATGGAACGTAGGTAACGAAACATAAATGTATTAAAAACGAAACGAACTTTCCAAAGTAATTGTAATTTGCTGCATTCGAATGGCCATGCAACGACCATTAAAAAGGAGCACAAAGCATTTAAAATAAAAGGAGAAAATACAATACCTGCTCAAATTGAAATTGACTAAATTAATACCTATATTAATAAATTATTTTAATATTATTGAGAGTTATCGATCTTATTGTGATTGCATTTCTGTACTTTACTTAGTCGTACGGTAACACGTTTTCCGTGAATACTCAAAAACTGGGAAATGTAGATAACGAAACATGAACATATCAAGAAGTTTACAATCATTGTATTTCAATAAATAATTTATACTTTATTGCTGTTTATGTAAAACGAATATTATAATTCGTCATATTCAAATTTTCATGTAACAATCGTGCAGAGAAAGATATAAAG
>CM052092.1:20205776-20233352 GCA_028453745.1 Agapostemon virescens
CCTCTTCTTTCCTCTATCTGTCCCTTTTCTCTCCCTCTCTCTTTCTCCCTCCCTCTCTCCTATCCCTTCCTCTTCTCACCCCCGCCTGTCACTCCACTCATTTTCTCTTTTCTTCTCTTTTCTCTCCCCTGTTTTCGTCTCTCATATTTTTTCCCTTTTCTCTGTCTCTTCTTTTCGTGTGTCGTCTCCTTTTTTCGCTATCTCTCTCTTTTCTCTCCTCTCTCTTAACTCTTCTCTTTTCGTCTCTCATCTGTTTTCCCTTTTCTCTCTCTTCTCTCCATCCTTCATTCTCTCTTCTTTTCTCGCTCTCCTCTTCGTTTCTCATCTCTTTTCTCTTTCCTCTCTCTTTTCTCCTCGTCTCACATCTTTTTTTCCTGTATCGCTCGTCTCCTCGTCTCTTATCTTGTTTTTCTGTATCTCTTTTCTCTCTTTTTGCTTCGTCATTCATCTCTTTTCTCTCTATCCCTCTTCTCTCTCCTCTCACTCTTTATTTCGTCTCCTTTTTCTCCTCTCTCTCCTCTCACTCTTTGTTTTTTCTCCTTTGTCTCCTCTCTCTTCTCTTTTCTCTCCTCTCTCTCCTCTCACTCTTTGTTTTCTCTCCTTTTTCTCCTCTCTCTGTCTCTATTTTTCTCTATCTATCTTTCTCTGTTTCTCTCTCTCTCTCTCTGTCAGGTTTTTCTGTCTCTCTCTGTCTGCCTGTCTCGCTGTTTCTGTCTGTCTCTCTCTCTCTGTCTGTCTGTTGCTCTCTGTTTCTGTCTGTCTGCCTCTCCCTGTTTGTCTCTCTCTCGCTCCCTATTCGACCTGCTCTTTCCTTCCGCCTCTCTCTCGCTCTCTATTTGACCTGCTCTTTCTCTCTCTTTCTCTTTCTCTCTGTCTGTCTGTCGCTCTCCGCTCTCCAGGACCTGTCCTCATGGACCCGTCCGCCGAAACCGAACTGGGAACGGGACTATTATGGCTCTGGCCACACAGCCTTACTCCTGCCGATATCCGTGCACTTCCTAGCCCGCCTGCTCTTGATCCCGTAACCAACGCCTTCGAGTCGAGCCTCACTTCTAAATCAATTAACTCTGTACGGGATCAATTAAGGAGCGGGACTATACTCCTTTGGAAAAAGTAGCGTATGCAGCCAGCATGTGCTCACCGTCGAATGCACTCGACGATTTCATGGGAGGCGTACGGTCGATGTCATAATCGATGACACACATTTAAAACTAGAGTAACATTTTTATAAATGGACTTCGAGTTTTCTCGGAAGCTAAATGAATTGGCTTATCGGATGATATGCAATGCAAATTTTGGGAACATTAGTGTTAATTACGATGAAACAATGTGGAAATTGTTACCTTGCATAAGTTTTCTTCATTTCAGTTAGCAACGAAAATTTAACAATCCTTGCTGAAAATTTAGAAATTGTAGTGGACACATTATTTAAAGTTTTGTTTAGAGTGCAAATAAAAGAATTGTGAGAAGTATCTTCTGAAGGTAAGAATATATTTTTCCGAGCATCGAATATTTTAGAAATAATATGTTTTGTTGAAAAATAAAGTATTATTATTTTCTGTATTTCAAACTAAACGTAATTTTCGTTAAATTTTCGTCCCATATAACTTGGCAGAAAATCTGAAGTTATTTGGAGTGTTTATATAAAAATTATTATGATATAAAATATGTGTCACGTTCTTCATATTTTATAATCTACTTATGATGATAACGTTCTATCTTTTTATCATATCTAGTATAAATTCAGCCGCCAATTTTCCAAATTAACTGATTTCTCAATTTGGAAAGTTTTTTCAACGTTTGTCACTGAATGATACCCCGCCTAATTATCGAAGAAGTTTATTTGAAGTGTAGTTTTTTCAGATCGGCCGGAGTTCTGAAAGATGTCTGACCATAGCGTAGAATATGCTACTATATTTCTACATCTTACAAATTCCTCGATTACCTTTACAGTTACGCGATACCATTAATTTATTCTTTTTAAAAATACATAAAATTCACAATAGAGAAACTAGGGTGTTATTGTAAATAAATATAAATAAAATAAATAAACTACTGCTGTAAATAATATCCACATAAGATTCACAACTACAATAGTCTTGTAAACGATAACAACAAAAAGATCCACAGTTTAACTGCTCGAGGTTGTAACAAATAGAACAGTGTAGAATTACTGTGTGTATCGAGGATAATTCGATCGTTTTACATGAAATGTTTATAAAACATAGTCGCCGGCAGAGAGCACGCAGGAATTTGCGGAACGCGTGCTCATACTTGTGCAAATCGATAATTCCAGTTGCAATAGCTCATAGAAATTGTATTTATCGATCAGTTCTACTCTGTTAGGGGTGAAAACGGAGGGCGGGAACGATAAATTGTGTGGCCTTCAATCTTGTTACGCGTATCCGTTATGCCCGATTAAGGGAAAAGGGATGAGAATACTTCCTACAAGGGGAGGTTATGACCCGGATGAACGGTGTTTCGATAAAATCAAGCTCAAAATCAGGAGAACCGAGGATCAAAGGTTTAATGTTTCGAAACAAATGTTTTTTTACGTGATTAATGACACTCGAACCGCATAGTTTGGAAAAATTACCTCAAATAAATCTCTTTCGTCGATTAATGACAACACATTTTTAAGAACGTTGAAAATCTGGAAAAAATTGCTCTTCCGACGTCAATATCATCGAAACCAAATGTTTTAGAAGAACTGTCTGAAATATAGTCTTTTTTCAAAAGAACATATACTTTTTGGAACGTTCAATGTTCAGGAAAAAATGGCTTCTTCAAAATCAATGCTTTTGGAACCAAATATTTTGAAAGAACTACCTCGAATAAATCGTCACTATCGATTAACAACATATTTTTAAGACCGTGCAAAGTTTTGAAAAATTTCTCTTGCGACGTCAATATCATTGAAACAAACGTGTTTTAGAACGGTCTGAAATGTAGTTTCTTTAAACAGAGCATATTGTTTCTGAAACGTTCAATTCCATTGTCCATTGTCAAGTTCTTCCAATTGATTCTTTCGGAGATAATTTTATAACTTCAACAATTGTAAAATGAAAAATCTGAAAGGCTCATAAAAATAACAAGATCTAATTTAATTGCATTTTGTGCAAAAGTTATTAAAATATATAATTGAATAAAGAAATCTATTGAATTGATTCCATTTAAGGTCATTTTATATCTTCAATAATTGTAAAATAAAAAATTTAAACAGGTTCATTTGATACCGTGTAGCATATTTAGTGTTCATGAACATGTTTCAACATGAGTTTTTTAATTGAAATCTTTAAGAAAATAATGGATAAGGTATTTGATAATTAGTCCTGGCGTACATGTATATTTGCATGGAGTATAATCGTGTTTTTCCGAGCGCCTCTGTCAAAACGTTTCACTCTCTGATAGGCAGATGCGGTGTACTTTCTCAAGCACTGTTTATTCTTAAGAGCGCTTAGTATTCGCCGCTTTTACAGTTCCTTGCAAAGACGAGAAACAAAAGCAGAGGGTGCTTGTAAAGCTACTAAGAAACGAATAGCGCTCTAATTCCAGTACAACTTTCCCTGATTTCCTCTGACGAATTTATTTCTAGGTGATATTTATATTAGCATTCGTTTTGTTCCCCGAGGAAACTTAAACGAAATCTCAAACCTACCTTAAAGACAATAGTAAATAGCTTACAATTACTAAAATGCTGTAACAGTCAATTTTGTAGTAGGAAACGTTTAACCGTTAGCACTCCAATTGTGTCTCTGAGGCGACATTAATAATTGCTACACTGTTATTCAAAACCACTTTTACATCACTACGTTTGCATTTAAGAAATTAGTAAAAATTGAAGTATTACGCGTACGACTAATAGTAATAAATTTTTCATGCTCAAAAAGAAATTAATCACGTACGAAGAAACTACACTGACTCGAAAAAGTACCTTGATTTTAGAATTACAATTGCTTAGAGTGCAAAAACGTTAATGTTTATACCCCTTTCATATTGAATGTTAGAACCACTTACTCGTACAAATCGACGATTTTATTAAGCAATCAATTTTTAAATACGAGCCTATTTAAGCTAAACTTCTATTATTTTGCTATTAAGTAATAATTATGGGAAATACAAATAAACAGTTAGCTATTGTGTAGAAAATATTAGTCAGCATAGTTACTCCTTGCCATATTATGATTAGTCAGACTCGTGTTGAAGTTTCTAAATCAAGTCTAACAAATGTAAATTATTGTACCTTTCTTTTTCGATGAAATCAAATGTTGTTTATTTGTGATCAATATTTAATCATTGAAGCAGATGTAACTGTATAAAAGGTATAAATTGTCTTTTCTTTTCTGTAACATTTTTAATGATGAAGATATTGTAACAACTTGTTAAAAGAAAATGATATAACGAGAGATTAACCCCTTGCCATATTATGATTAGTCAGGCTCGTGTTGAAGATTCTAAATAAAGTCTAACTTGTTAAAAGGGGCTACTAATTTGGTCACTTGCGCAAAGGTAATTGAAAGATAATTTTCATTTTGGTAAGCTGAAAGAGGTAAATGAAAATAAATATCTGTCTGTAAAATAAGAATTTTCAGTGATAATTGTAAGATATGACAGTTACATAAACATTTATTTTACAACTCTTAATAATTATGAGAGCTATTACAATGTCCTTAAATTCTTACAACATTTCGTCTGTTCCATATTTCACTTGTCCATAGTTCAGTAATTAAATTAATGAACGTAACGGTAGCATTATAATATAAGAAACGAGAATTTCGTTAATGTAATTAAAAACGTTATTAATATGCACGTTATGCATTGTGAAATTCCCAATAAAATAAAGATATTATGCTTGCACTCATCGGATTTCTCGAGTAAAGGAATAAATTAATTTCGCAAAAATATATTCGATATTAACCCGCACGAACAGTTATCAGGTTTTAATGAGTTAATGAAAAAACTTATGAAACATTTCACAGTTTAATGATTTTTCTACGAGCAAGTACTGCTTATGGGATAGCTCGTATAAGAACGGCGGAAACATAAAGAGCGTATTAATTAAGAAACTGTGATGATGAAAAAAAATCTCCCTATTAATAATAACACTTTAATTATACTACACTGTGTACGGTACTGTTCTTCGGACAAAGCAAGAGTAATCGCGTCATGCGACTCTACACTCGAGCCTACAAGCAACTTCCGCTGGTTAAACTTATTAGTTCTGTCTGACTATAATGCGACATATTCTACTAACTCCTTTACTACAATTTCCAAGAATATACTTACCGACGGGGGAAGGTACAAAGTTATAAAATAGAACATGGCAAACTTTTTTCACTTTCATAGACATACTTTTCATTGCATTATTGCACCTACCTTTTTTTACTATATAATTTCCTTCGCACTTCACCAAGTCCATCAAACCTTTGTTACGCTTTACCGTGACCATCCTATTTTTGATTTTGTTTCATAGTATTCTCTTCTGTAACATTTTTAACGCTGAAGATGTTGTAACAACTTTAGTTAAAAGAAAAGGAACACCCCTTGCCATATTATGACGAGTCAGGCTTGTGTTGAAGATTCTAAATAAAATCTAACAAATGTATAATAAATTATTATGCTTTTCTTTTCCGATGAAATCAAATGTTGTTCATTTGTGATCAATATTTAAGCATTGAAGTAGATGTAACTGTGTAAAATATATAAATTGTCTTTTCTCTTCTGTAACATTTTTAACGATGAAGATGTTGTAACAACTTTAGTTAAAAAACAATGATAAAGCAAGGGATAACACTCCTTGCCATATTATGACGAGTCAGGCTCGTGTTGAAGATTCTAAATCAAGTCTAACAAATGTAAATTATTGTACCTTTCTTTTTCGATGAAATCAAATGTTGTTCATTTGTGATCAATATTTAATCATTGAAGCAGATGTAACAGTATAAAAGATATAAATTGTAATATAATATAAAATATTATTTCGCAAAAATTCCATATTTGTGTTCAGTTTTGTTCTTAACTATACATCTTAATAAATTTTTACCACAAGATATGGGAAAATATAAAGTGTGCTATCTTTTTGTCCCGGAGTGTACGAACAATAGTAACAAACATTATGTGCATGAAAGGAAATGAACTACGATCAATGAAATTATCGTATGTCAAGAATTTTACGATTTTCGAATTAAAATTGCTTAGAGTGCAAAGGGTTAACGCGTGTCGGAATACTTTTTTATTTGGAAGACAATATGCGAAGGCAGAGAGCAACTAATCAGCGATTAGGAAGTTCAAGTTGCCCGAGGCACGCGTCAATGGCAGCCTTGTACCGCATGTTGCATCGGAAATAGTATTTAGGGTAAAGCGTGTCTATAGTTGAAAATTCGTAACCGGCCACGGCATTGTATCTGAGCAGCCTTTGCTCTAGAATAGCAACAACAGTGATATAGATCATTAAGTCATGATCACCGTTCGGACATTGGCCATCGTTTGTACCAGAGACAACGCGGACAACAGATTAACGCGGACAACCTTTCGCTGACTACCTGATCGAGCCTCTTCACCGTTCACCTCCGCGAAACTCGACGGATTGTTCGAATTGCCGAGGCATTTAGGGTGAGTGCACGGAATTCTTTTGCGATTAGTATTCTTCCTTGATACCCCGACACTGTCTCTCTCAAAAGAATTTTCTCAATTTCTGGCAAAAATGAAATGGACAGAGGAAACACCATACGATTGTTTCATTTTGTAATGTTATGACGCTTTCTATACGAAACATTTAATTTTTATCAATGATCGAAATACTGTTCTTCTTTTAATTAGGCATTTGCCTTTTTCGTAGTTGTTTTTGAAGTCTGGAAGATTTTTGAAGTTGCGAGATGTTACAAATTATTTTACAGTCGTGTAAAATAGAATAAGAATTTTTAGAAAGACACGATGGGAAAGACTTTACGTGGAAATATTTAGATTATTGTTGTTCGATAATGTTTGTCAGAGTTGAAGTTAATTTATCGTGTATCCTTGTATGTTTAAACTAGAACGTAGAAGATTCGTCTGCTATACGATCATCCCGATGTTTCTTTTGAATTATACTTAAATTGTGATAATTTATTTATTGAGCTAGATACAATATCATTACCCATGTTTGTTTAACAACTTCCGTAAAAGTCAATTTTCAATCAGCTTTGTAAAAAGATTATTTGGTTCGAGATTATCCTTGCACAATTCAGTTAAATTATCATCATTATCATCGTCATAATTATTACCATATTTGTTATCATCATCATAAGTATCACTTCAGTTAAATTATTATTCATCGACTTTTACGTAACATTACGAGAACATGATAAATGTACGTTTTTATTCTATTTCGTAAGTTCACATATATTTTAATCAATGCCACTTTAAGTTAAAAAGTAAAAATAAATTTTTAAAAATAGTAGTAACAATAAATAATTATATAATAATTTCCATTGACATGGATGCAAAATAGTAATACATTTTTGCAAATATACCTTAAGGCTTTCATGTTTATTCATCTTTTCATATACATAGTTACATGACACTGTCTAGAGACGAGTATAGTTTTCAGAATTAACAGCAAATCGATACACATGAACAAAACTTGTTCAAAAAACACTAGTAAATTAAGGGTCTAACGTTTTGTAACTGTGTGTCATAAATATCCAATTTATTAACCGTTCTCCTACTGGTAGAGGTTCTAAATTCGCATCTATCGTTAAACTTGGTGTCCCCGTTCCGTTAGTTGTTAAAATCGATTCACAGGTTTAACAAAATCGCCTGAAACATGGTACAGAACTTCCTACTTGTTCAATTCGTCACAAGCATTTCGGTCGACTCTCTTTCCTCATCGTATCTCTTAAAAAAGCTGCAAAACTTTTCTATAAGGTCTATTGCCGTACACATCGAGCGAAGTTGGGAGATGTCTTTTCGACTAAATCCGAGATTTGTGCTTCATCTCCAACACTCGTATCGCGGAAACTTTTCATTCGCGCTGGCATTAATGCGTTTCTGCATTTCTAGACGAAAGCTGCTCTTTGTTAATAAAAGCAAAATTGTTGCACCGTTATAAGGTGATCTGGCCGAGACAGATTTTACGACAATAGTAAAAACTATAGATAAAAGCAAATTATGTTTATTCAAACCTACAACACCAGTAAAAACTGTAACTAAAAGCGAATTATGTTTATTCAAATATATGGCAGCAGTAAAAACTGTGTATAACAGCGAATTATGTTTGCTTAAATATATCAAAGCAGTAAGAATTATAACTAAAAACGAATTGTGTTTATTCAAACATATTACAGCAGCAAAACCTACGAAAAAAATCGAATTATGTTTGTTTAAATACGTGAAAGCAGTAGAAACTATAGAAACAAAGTGTTATGTTTATTTAAACATATGAAGCAGTAAAGACTATAAATAAAAGCGAATTATGTTTGTTTAAACACATGAAAGCAATAAAAACTCTAGAAAACAGTGAGTTATGCTTATTTAAACATATGACAGCAGTAAAAACTATAAATAAAATCGAATTATGTTTATTCAAACAAAATTTCTAAATTTTTTACGTGAATTGCTGGCGTTTGAGAAAATCATGTCACTAACATAATTTTGTTGTCGTTTTAATATTTAATGAGTAGAATGATGATTTGATACATTTATAAGAACAATGAGTAAGTGGAACGTTAAACAATGAAACGTCACAGGGTTCTAAAGATGTTAGACTATTGCCAGCTTAGTATAACGATTATAAAGCACATTCTTATTGATGTCCCACATGTAAGTCGGATAAAACATTTTTATTCTGCATAAAAATTTGCAATCTATTCATAATTAATATTTGATGGAATATTCTCAAAATTTTTATAATAAACTAGAAAATTTCTACAGTGGTTTAAACAGATTTTCTGATAATTTATTTAATTCTTCAGTTTATATACACCTTTTGCTAATTGTATAGGCACAGGCTAAATTAATAATGATTTTTAATTTCGATGAAATATATTGAATAACAGAATTCATATTGTGGGAACATGAAGTCATAAGAAATTCTGATTTAAGAAACTATTGTTTACTTTTGTATAAAAGTGGGTTTCAAATAAAAATCGATGACGTATAATAGAATGATACTGATCATGCCTTAAGAAGTTCTAACTTGTGTAAATATCTTTTATTTTGACATAAAATAGAAGATCAATGGGAAATCACTCGTTCCATTAGGAAGATCTGCTGATAAAAATCTATTTAATAGTTAATCAAAATATAGGATGTTGAGTACAGAGTATTCTGGATGACCAATTATTGACCTGCTTCTCTCGTGCTCGATTTATTCCATATTAAACCGTTTGAAGTTCACGATTATTACTCTATTTCCTACTATAGCTGTAACTAGACTGCAGACCTTTATGCAAATTTCCATTTTCATTCTGTAAAAACCACTATAATAGAAAAATATCTTTGACTGGAGAAAGTTTTCCAGCGATGAAAATAAAATAATAAAATTAGTTTCGATCGATAAACAAGATTTCTTGTGTTTCAGAAATATACGTATGCCATAAATGCATTCAGATTCTCAGTCAAATTATAATTGATGTGTTCTCTATAATTATATTCTCAGTCTAATTATTACTGCTTATTATTTTAAAGTATACTGTCGTCTTTATCGATCAAGAACAGAAACTTGTTAATGCATGTCGTTTATAAAATAATAATTTATACTTGCAATGTTGAAGAAATTATATACATTGTAATTTACACTGTTACGTTTTTATTTTCAGCATTGTTTTTATATTTGCACACAAGATGTCAGCCATGGAAATTGTCATACCACTCGCGAAAAGTGATAACCAACAACTGGGTTTTCGTTTATCTGGCGGTGTTGATTTCTGTTTTCCCTTAACGGTTGTCAGGGTAACGTATAAATATATAAACGGTTCTTAACAAATACTACATTCATCAAGCACTAAAAATAATTAAATCAATTAGAAAACTGTGTTTACAGTAAAGCGTTAAATAACATCGGTACATGCATGGAAGTGATTAATAACAATTTCAATACATAAATAGAACATATTCACATTCAACATTCTATCTTAACTTCTTCCATTTATTATTAATCATTCATGTCTCTCCAAGACCAAGATATCTTACGTCGTGCAGATCCAATTGAAAACACACATTTCTTAAATTGAATCCTATTGTAAAATTTTGTCTTCAATATTATCGCGAATATTTATGTGAAATACGTGTGTTTAGACTCTATATTGCATAAAATAGAACATCCGAACATTACGGATTTATCGTGCACAAATATTTTTTAAAAAGTGAACGTCGGTGTGCGGAAGCAGAGATTTCAAGCTTTCTACGTCAAAATTTATCAGTGTTCTACTTCTTCAACTCGTTGCCATATTATAACGTGTCAGCCACGTGTTGGAGATTTTAAACAAAATCTAACAAATATAAATATAATGCCTTTCTGTTTAGACGAAATCAAATTTTATAATCAATATTTAAACGTTGAAGTAGATGTAACAGTATAAAAGATATAAATTGTCTTTTCTCTTCCGTAACAATTTCAGCGATGCAGATGTAATAACTTCAGTTAGAAACAGAATGGTAGGGCAAAGGGTTAATAAAATACAAGATAAAGTGTGTAAGAATGCAAAAAAGAATGTTCCCTTGAGAACCGTCTCGAGTTTTGAATGCCCCACAAGTGTAAGACGAAACTGTTGCTTTCATTTTAGACGAAATCAATTGTTGTTCATTTTTAATTGACATTTTAATTGACGCCTCTGAGGCGACACTAAAAATTCCTTTACTATTATTTCAAACAGTTTTTACATTCCTCTGTTTGCATTTAAGGAGTCGGTAAAAATTGAGATGTTACATGTACGAGTAATAGGAACGAACTTTATATTCGTTAAAGGAAACGAACCATGTACAATGGTTTATATATAATAATTTTATATATTATATTAATATAATATTAATATAAATTAATTAATATAAATAATTAATATAAATATTAATATAAAAAAATATTATATATAAATATTAATATAAAAAATATTATATATAAATATTATATAAAAATGATTTAATAATATATAATATTTATATATATATATATATATATATCACATTCTACGTCAAAAAAATGTTTCAATAGTGGAATTAAAATTGCTTCGAGTGCCAAGGGTAAAATATTGAAGTAGATGCAGCAGCATGAATTATATATAAATTATCCGTTCTCTTCTATAACACTTCTTAGTGACGAAAACGTTGGAATAATTTTAGTTTCAAAGAAAATTGTATGGCAAGGGGTTAAAATGAATCGTGGTTGAAATATTAATAATTCCTTGGGAATCTGCAATTTTGCTTACAATATTTTCTGAAACATGCATGATAACATCAAAATTCCTCTTGCATTGTGTGTTTCATCTGAAGGTTAATTTTTATTAGCAAAAAGCTTTGATCGGCGTGAACTGCGTACGTGCGACACGTCAAATGTCGCGTTTCTGATATACAGAACATTAATTACGCTTCATTCGAAAATCGTCGAATGCTATTAACAACTGAGGAGTGCATTATACAGAGAATCTCTTAATCGATTTACGATGTAATATGGGGGATGCATTGGCAGACGGTTCGCCGATTTGCAAAATTAAAGAGACGATTGCATAGCA
Source organism: Agapostemon virescens (assembly GCA_028453745.1). Taxonomy (NCBI): domain Eukaryota; kingdom Metazoa; phylum Arthropoda; class Insecta; order Hymenoptera; family Halictidae; genus Agapostemon; species Agapostemon virescens. The sequence goes on from CM052092.1 coordinate 20,217,482, forward strand.
ACGCCGTAGACGTTTCCCGGGCCATCAGTTCGAGACGGTATCGACGGAACGGTAATTGACGCGTGAAACATATTCACGTTTTCTTCATTCGCGATTTTTTTTTATCGTCGTTTTCGCTCGTATCGGATCGCGTGACCTCGTTTCCGTGTGGCTTGAATCCTGCGGTCGGGTCCGGCTGGATATCGATCTGAACAAAAGGAAGTCATTAATCGAATCGCAGATGAGACTCTGTCGCGCGGTCGTGGTTTTTTTAAACAACTTCCCCAACGATGATCGTTCCCAGTCATTTGACTCTTCTCCCCCTTCCTCTCCACCCCTTATCTATCGTATACTACCCTCGTTGAATAGAAAATTTAACCTGTTACCAAGGGAAGTCGAGGTTGCTCGTCACTTGTAACCAGAGATGGATACAATTTTTTGGAGGAAATATATTCACTTCATTTTCGTAAGAGAATGTATCTCTGTCAATTTTAATCGTTCCTGGGTTTAGTGTTAGAATAGTACTTTATTTGTGTTATTAATATTTCAAATACTATTCTTAGTGTGGTCATAATTGCTAATATTTCAAATACTATTTTAAATATTTTCATAATTGCTAATGTTTCAAATACTATATTTAATATTTTCATAATTGCTAACGTTTCAAATACTATATTTAATACTTTCATACTTACTAATATTTCAAATACTACTTTTAATCCTTAGCACTCGAGTGGTAACTTTGAAGCACCACGGAAAGTTGCCATATAATAATTTAAAACAATTTCTATATCACTATGCTTGTATCTAAGAAATTTGTAAAAATTCAATCATTGTTACGACGGGTAATATTACCAAAACCTCATATGCATAAAATAAAGTAAATCGTATAAAATGAAAATAGCCTAGGTTTGAAGAAACCTCTTGGTTTTCAAGTCAATAAAGCTTCGAGTGTAAAGGGTTAATAGTTTCCTAATTACTAATATTTCAGATACAATTTTTAATATTTTCATAATTATTAATGTTCCAAATATTATTTTAAATATTTTCATAATTCAAATAAAGTACTATTTTAACACTAAAGCTATCGAGAATTAATGTTGGCTATATTGTCTTATGCAAATGCTAAGATTTAATTTATTTCTAAATGAAGCACGGTTTTTATAACAATATATTTTATAACTTCGATAATTGTTAAATAAATAATCTGAGAAGTATAATTTGACCCGCTGTGGTAAGATTAGTATTCAATAAACAGTCAGACTGCAAGTAAAATATTTTAATTTTGAAAGTACACTCATGATTTCAAGTAAAATTGGCTGTTTAGTATTTACTACCTAAAATAGTATTTTACCTGGCTCTGCATGTATCAGCTACCACTTGAAAAGCATCCGGACGTTTATTTTTGGCAGAATGTCACTTCAATGCCAAATGAAGACGCTAACTCGCAATTCATTCATTGCCATATGCAATTTTTGTTACCAGTTATTTAATTAATGTGCATTGACAAAATTACCTGTTAAATTATAAAGGCGGTTTTTGTGCTAGGACAATATGAAACGTTTCAACAAATTATCTGTCAAAATCATTAATCAATACTTTCAATACTTTATAATATTTTCAGATTGATCTGAAAAAACTACACGAGACCTGAAAGACCCACCTTTAAAGTTTCAAGGCACCATACTTTATTATTTAAAGAACTGCATACAGTCAGCCTTAAAAATCTTGGTACACCCTTTGAATTTATGTTGATTTTTAAAACGGGGACTCGAAGACTTGAATATCTTCAACAGTTTATCAAACTTTACTTATTAAATGACGTGTAAAAAATATTTTACGAACGCAATTGATAGGAATTGCGAAAGAAGATAGTAAACATTTATTTTGCAACTTTTCTTATTCGACTCTACAATCAATTTACAAAATACGTCTTGTAAATTTGTTCGTTCCAACGAACTATCAAATGTGTATTCGGAAAATTCCAGCGTGCCACTAATTTTCATATTTTGTAAATTAATTAATTTATTGTGTAATTTAATTTATTTCGCAAATTTTCTGAACCAATTTGTAATCTAAGCCTTTCGTTTCTTTAGTTGCTATCTCTTTCGTCTTCTATTTGATTCAGATCGTCTGATGAATGAACGAATGAAGGATATATATATATATACATACATGTACATATATGTATATCATGATCAAAATAAATGATGTTATTTTGATCTCTGATGATTACAAGTAGCGTATTTGTGTCGAACATCGGGAAGAGATTCTAAGAAGAGACTGTCAAACCATTAATAAATTTGCCTAGATATTTCTTACATCACACCATAAATCATAGCTTAATTTAATTAGAATTTAATTTAATTGTAGTAAAGTCCATCATAACGAAGTGTTTTACTTACTCTAAATTCTACTACAATATAGCAACCACTTACAGTTAAATTATAATTTAATATAACTGTATGAATCAAAAGAAAAATAAATTATTTTATTTCTCAGTGGTATATATAAAAATGTTTAAAAACGTCTTCTATTATATTTTACGTGATATTATTGCTTGTAGTGATATTCAGTCTAAACTAATTATTTAAAATTAAGGGATACGTCAGAAGTAATGTTTCAATGAATACTCCTTACTTCTTAAATCACCCTATGATGCATAAAAATAATCATTAATATTAAGAAATATATTTAGCTACCTTGTAGAGAGAATTTCATTCATGCACAAAAATAATAAACAAAAATTAATATACACGAATAATAGCAAAAATATTTGTTCGAAATAACTATTTGAAATTCGTATTGACAAATGCATATTGCAAGTACCTATAAAATCGAAGAAATATTTCAAACAATATTTTCATTCAAACAGAAGCAAAATAAATAGTGTAACAGAAGGAATATAAATATTAACTAAAACAATTTCCGAAAATATTAATATTCCTCAGTTCGAATAATATTTCACCGAGCTCTGAAGTATCGAACAATGCTTATTGGTTATCCATGATCGAAAATCATGACTGAAGCGACAAGCAAATGCCTCCTCCCTTGCGAATAAAATTATACGTTAATTGAAAGTGTATTATTTTCATAAGGTGACTATCGGAGGCGTGGCCGATCAAGCTGGTGTGCATGCTGGCGACGTGGTTGTCAAAATAAACGGAGAAGCTATACAGCACTTGACACACAACGAATTTCAACAACGCCTCATCAAAGCCGGAAACAAATTTACATTAACCGTACTGCGAAATCTGAAATTCGAACAAGTCGCTAAATAAGAGTGCGCTCCTCAGTCCGCCATATTCCTTTCCTCGTCTTAACACGTGTGCCCACTAACATACATCCTTTCGAAAGATGTTCGTCTAAATGAACGATTCTACGATTTTCAATAAATATGTACAACAAAGATATTAAATAAACCTTTATCAACGACATTATGGAAATTATTATAACAAATAAAATGATTTATAATTACTGATTTTTCCGTTATCTAGGACCCTGTTACCCGAGTGTCGCACATAATTATTCTGTGCAAAGTGCAAATAGTATTTTAACGATTGTGTCATATGTAAAGAAAGATGATTAATTTTATCCTAAGTAATGACCTTAAAAGAAATTATTATGAAATTGACTATTATATACTATTAGTTATGAATGAAATTGCTACTGACTTTGAAAAACGTATTCAGATGACCTTGATCATAAAATATAAAAGAAATATAAATTCTATGCCACAATGAATTCTACTGTGTAAAAGTTATAGTAGAAAATTTCAATGAATTTTGAATATTCTGAATGAAATCGCTGCTGATTTCGAAAAACGTGTTAAAATGTCCTTGATTGTAAAACGTATATGAAATATACATTCTATACCGCAATGAATTTTACTGTTTAAAATTATAGTGCTTAATCAATGTTTAATATTTTTCGAATGCTTTAAATAAATCTTGTGTACAAAGTGTCGTATTTTCATAGAACTGTTACTGCATTTGTTTTTGTATTGTCACTTCACAGTGTTGAAGCAAAAGCAATAACAATCATTTATGGAACACAGAATAATTTACGAATGCTTACATAATCTTGTTTGGTTAAATTAATGCTTCATATTTTTAAATCGTTATCACTTTTAAATTACGTTCTGACATCATTCCTAAATAAACCTTCTGTATAATGTATAACTTTTTGATGAAATTGTTCTTACATTTTTTTTGTATTGTTACTTCATAGCATACAAGAAAAAGCAATAACACATAAATTGTGCTAAATAGCAAGTAAAGAATAATTTATAAATGCTTACACAGTTATTGTATAATTTATAATAAAACAGTTAAGGAAGCAATTCTTTTAACTGGAACATGAAAGGTGTGAAACGAACTACTATAGACAAAAAAATTAACGAAAATTTGACGAAACATGTTGAAGGCATCCTCAACAACCATTGTAAAAAATTCGAATACGCAGAACATGTAAGAATCGAAAAAAATATTTCCGTTGCTTACTGAGTTTTTTGTTCCCACTCGACTGGCCTACTTTGCGATCCCAGTTTCATTTGAACCCGAAAAGGGAGGTAGAACTTGTCAAAACAAGATTGTTTAAATATTTTTGGGAGAACTAGGTTATCAGGTTACACACACACCGCCACTTCTGTTTGACAAATTGTAGAATCGTAGTACGTGCAGAGGAAGGAACAAACGGAATTATTTATCGAACAGTATCTTGAAAACATATATTTGTACATTGTCCTTGTTAGTCTACCGACGGTTGTTTTTTGGTCTACTGTTAACTGCGAAAACGAATATGGCAACAAAATGACGACAGTGCAAAATGCCGGAATAAAATGAAAACAGATCAGCAACAATTATATTCTATTAACTATAGTTCTGCAGAACATAATTGCAAATATTGAAACAAATGAAACGAATTTCTATTGGACTCGATCATTTATTTAGTATCGGAGGGTTTGTATTTATCAGTTTTAATTTCAACATTAAAACAAATAGATTTATGAGTCCAGTGAAACTGAGGGATTCGAAATATTTGAATTAAGAATTATATAATATTGTAAAAGCGAATCCATAAGGAATTATTGGCAGATTTATTTCATGGTGTACCATGTATGTTGTAAGGAAAAAATGGCACAAAATTTAAACAGATTTAAACCTAGGTGTAAAACATGGAGGATTTCCGCTTGTCGGCCACCTATCGCAAAGAATTTATTTTTAATTAAGGATAACCGAAAGAAAATTACGATACCGTGTTGTCGTTATGTGTCACCAATTGACCCACATTGCGAAATGCAATTTCTCAATTATTGATCCGGTATCTTCTTCGATCGTGTCATCGCTGACTGCGAGTCGTCGGCCTCTTAAGACGCCGGTTTAAATTGCAATTAACAGATTCTATTAAACGGTGGATCGAAAGTTTCAGGATCAGTTTGTTAAACGGATTCAGCTTCGGCGAAGAAGGAGATAAATAAATTACGTAGTCTAATCTGTAGGCTTAAAAACATTTAACTACTTCCTTCCGTCAAGTGTTCGAAATTCTTCTGCAAAAACATCTTCTTAAACCAATTGAATATATGTGAAAAAATTGTAAATATGTTTGCTAAAATAATATGTAACAAATATACATATGTAATATGTACATGAATACTGGAAATAGCTTATCGTAAATAAATATTGTAAATCACTTATTGTAAATTATTTATTGTAAATAAATATTGTAGATTAGTTATTCCAAATTACTAATAGTAAATGAATATTGTAAATTACTTATTTTAAATTACTTATCGTAAATAAATATTATAAATTGCTTGTTATAAATTATTTACTCCAAATTACTAATAGTAAATGAATATTGTAAATTATTTATCCTAAATTACTGATCGTAAATGAATATAGCAAATTACTTACTGTAAAGTACTAATAGTAAATAAATATTGCAACTTACTTATTGTAAATTGCATATTATAAATTAGTCATCGTAAATAAATATTGTAAATTACTTGTCATAAATTACTTACTCCAAGTTACTAATAGTAAATGAATATTGTATATTATTTATTCTAAATTACTGATCGTAAATGAATATAGCAAATTACTTACTGTAAAGTACTAATCCTAAATGAATATTGCAAATTACTTATTGTAGATTGCATATTATAAATTACTTATCGTAAATAAATATTGTAAATTATTTATTCTAAATTACTAATCCTAAATAAGTATTGTAAATTACTTACTGTAAATTACATATCGTAAATAAATATTACAAATTACTCACTATAAGCAAATAATTAACAAAAAACAACCATGTCAGAAAATTAATAGTCAAATGGTTTCTCGAGTCTCCACACAAAATACTCGTTTAAAGTGTAGGATAGGACGAAGAGACAGGTAAACGGAATAAATGAAAGACGATGTTTGTATCACATAATTTAGTCTCGCTTTAATATATTAGATATTGTTCAGTATAATATATGACTCTCGTACTATATGCTAATCGTAACGGTAAACGGCATACACGCTAAACATTTCCGTTTCGACGTATCAATAATTTACACGAGAATATTCATAGTGACGCTTTCTTGCTCGCAGACATTCAGCTGGAACGACAGCATACACACTCATACTTTTATTTATCACACTTCTTACACCGTTCCTCCCGCCGTGGAATTAATGAAAATCGACGGGAGACAATCAACAAGTTTACAAAAAAAGAAGAAGAAGAAAAAAGGACTTGAAGGATTAAAAGGAACATATACAAGATACGGACTATTGTTACAAGTAACGATCACACGCGAATGAACGCCTGACTGCCTCTATCTTCGCATAACCACGTCTCTGATCTTTAAGCACCGATGAGTTCGCAGGATGATCCAAGCTTTACAAATCCAAGCTTGTAAGAAAAAGGTTTATACAGAAGTTGCTCAACAGCTTCTTTTCATCTGCAAGACACAGTATCGAATCTGTTTGGCTGCGCACCTGTAGTGTGATATTTCCAACTATATCAAAAAATCGACTTTCGACATTACTATCGTCTGGAAATAGAACCGTCCATCAGAAGACACGATGGCGGAGTTCGACTGTCCCCGGAGATTTCTAGTTTGGAATAGCTTTAGAGGTTCGAAAGAATTCTAATCACAAATTTATTATTAGACTATAGATTTTTATGTGAAATACAAATTTTCTGAAGCGGTTATGACAAACAGAAATTTTTTAGTTCAATTTTTTATGTAAATTAAATATATTTTGTAGGTGTAGAAATCGAAAGCTAAATAAAATTATGTTTCCCTAATGTTTTTAAATTGTTTTGGTCTTTTTACTATTTAACAGATAGTTGTTTTTGTTGTAAGTGCACGAAACCCATTAAATAGTGTGTACAGTGTTAAGTTGTTAAAACCCAAAGTGAAAGATCGTCTTGTTTTATAATAGAAAACTAATTGAATAGAAATCTAATTGTTTCTGTTCTTCTACTGATTAGGCGAGAAAATAATTAACAAAGTTTCTAATAAATATCAAACTTTCTCCCTTGCTTTTATGACCAAATGTTAAATAGAATATATGTGCACAAACTTATTTTTAAAATTGCAAAAACGATGATCGTATTTTGTTGCTTTCAGTTGCTAATTTTTGTAGCATCGATGAACATCTAACAAAATTGTTTCTTAATAATTGTCTGTGACTTTGAACAGGTGGTGAAAATAATGTAGGTATTTCTTACAGGTGTTCTTTCTAAATACACCTTCTGCGCATATTCTGATTCAATTTTCGACTATATAAAAAGTATCGTTCATTATGTTCGCTTTTGATTCGATCTTTAAATAAGGCAATCTTGTTAAATGTACTATTTGGCCTTTAAACAAACTATACATAAATATTTTCAAGAATTCTTTCGTCTCTCAAACAAACCGTAAAATATTCTTCGCTTTCGATTTCGCGTTCAAATAAGGGAATCTTGTTAAAACGTATTATTTAGCTTGGAAATGAATCAAATTAACTTTCGAGGAACCCAGTAAACTAGTTTTAAGTATTTTCACGAATTGTCTCGGTAATGGTTGATTACAGAGTGAACACAATCAGCATTACTCAATAATGCATGGTGCTATCGCGTCGCAGTGTTCATGTATACTAAAATATGGTTTGCTGATTACGGTAGCGAGTGTGACACCAGTTACCACGTGCCAATCCCTTGGTAAATGTAACAGAACGAATTACCCGAAGTATTGCTATCGTGTCTGCGTTTAACCAACCAATATCTATTAAACTATTTCGAGAATTTTCAGAACGAATCGTTAAAAGTTTATTCAAAGTGAACCCTTCCGTTCACAGCGTCAGAAATATTTAAAAAGTTAGAACTAGCTTCGTCCTTATTAAACTACAATGGAAACTATACTTTCATCCAATAAATCGTTAACTAATCGATTAATAGTGAATTATTCGTTCATATTGTCAGAAATTCGATTCGAAACGTATATATATAGATTGGACCTAGCACTCTTCCGATTAAATTAAAATGAAACTTGAATTTCGCGATTACATTACAACGGTTAATCAATTGATCTAACGTTTGATCAATTCGACTAATTTCGGAACGTTCGTATAAACCCTTTTTCCGCACAAATCAGTCGGAGACTCGAAATAACTTCGCTAATACGATTGCCCAAAACGAACACGAGCCTACGCGATTAATATAAAACGCGTACACCATCGGTTTTAATTCTCTAAAACGATTCGTCATTTGCTAACTAAAAATCTACAAATTCGTTATACAGGTTGGTAACAATTCACATCCACGTCGGAATATTTCTCACGAAAGTATCTTCCTCGAAACCTAAAACGATTACACGATTACAAATAATTCTTTTTGTCAATATAGTAACATTTAATTTTAACAGTAAGCCTATACACTACGATCCTAAAACCCACGTAAACTCTACGATCGAATTAAATAATTCCGACGTGAATTTCATCTGCGTCGTTACAAATTACCATCCTGCAGCCATCATTCGTGAAAAAAAACCGAGCACACGAACTTCAATTCTACGCTAAAGGACAGCAATCGTTTCCTACACACAACAAGCAAAACCAGACCAGGTGTCCGAGTAGAATTGATGAAACGTCGATGATATGTTCGTATTTTTGTCGAAAAGATTCCAGGCGACGTGAGAACGTGGTCTCAAGAAGATAACGTGAATCGGTACGCGAACGTAGAGAAATGTATTTTCGTTTGACTCCCCTTTTCTAGGACATTAACCCCTGGGTGCAAAGAGGAAACCGAACATCTGGCTTTCGAACGATATCGCGTGACATTCGAGATAATAGAAAGCAAGGTGAACAACGTGCATAGAAGTTCACTTTTGCGCTCTTTTCTCTCTATCTTTCACTCTTTCTCTCCCTCTCTCTCTCTCTCTCTCTCTCTCTCTCTCTCTCTCTCGCTCTCGCACTCCCTAAAGCTAATTAATTAGAACGTTACAACAGATGATTAAACTCATTCCCGTATCGAGTAACAAAGATCACGATTAACCTTGATGTATAAATGTACACTTTGGTTTACGAATACATTATCTAATTACAATGTACAACCCGATTCTTGAATCGAACGAGTTTCTTAATAGCGGAGAGAACTTCCGTTCAAACGCGATTCCAAGACGGAGCCGATTGCCCTTCGATCACATCTGCGTACGTGATTATGAGGGAACCATCTGTGTCTCGGTGATTGAAGTCCTGATTATGATGTTTCATCCCTATGTTTGGGAAATGGCATTCAGCGTACTGAGCTTTCGGTTGGTTCTGCGAGTTAAATAATAAAACGTTACGGTTTTAGTTCGTCGACCATTTTTCAGCTGTTTATATTTTATTCATTAAAAATTTAGAACCGCACACGTGGATCTTTTCTTGAAGTAATTTATCGTGTCTATGACGAGATACAGAAATTTATCAATCTGGAAGATTATCTTTTAGTTAGTTTAACTGTAGAAACATGGAACAAGTCCAAGCGACTCTATTAAAAATGGCTGAACATATTGTCTTATAGAAATGACAAGATTTAATTCATTTGGATTCCCTGCGGTTGTTGTTACATTTTTTTAAATATTATTCTATTTTTAAAAATGTCCGAATACTTTTGCGACTCACTGTACGTTTGCATTTGACACTAGAACCACGTGACGAGTCAAAAATCGCTACTCACTTCTTATTTGACAGTTATTGACATTATAAGAATGTTCCTACTGGAAACGTTTTACATGGACTCTTTCATTAAAACATATAGTAGCGCACGAAAGTATTCGGACACTCTACAAACCTAAATAACCTTTTCAAGATTGGACCAAACGTCTTGACTTTTCTTGAGCAATTAGTTGCATTGATTTAATAAATGATATACAAAATAAATTTTGTAAATATTGAAACATGTGAATTACATGACCAATAAAAACGGAACTTTTTAAATATTTTTTATTTGAGCCACGCACAAAAAATTTTAAAGACGCATCTGGTAGATTTATGATAGAGATTATGATTACACACGAGCTACGTGCCATCGAAAATGGTGAAAATCGCAATTTTTTACGATTCTTGATCAGTTTCTGCTTAAAATACAGAAATTCTTACATTTTTCTACGCGTGCCATTTTGCATGCCATTTCTGAAAAACGCATATTTTAAATTTTCATTACAAGTTGAAATAAAAATGTTTTAAAAAATTTCTTTTCTACATTTCTACGTAATTTCTACCAATTAGAATTATTTCAAAATTATTTCTGCATATCATTTAGTAAATCAATGCTGCTAGTTGCTCCAGAAAAGTCAAGTCGTTTGGTTCAATTTTGAAAAAATTATTTAGGTTTGAAGAGTGTCCGAATACTTTTGTGCAGTACTGTATATTAACCTTTGCACTCGAAGCTGTTTTAACTACAACTCTAAGGCACTTTTTCTGTCCTAGAATAGTTTTATTCAGATTTATTTGCTATTACTTGTCCTTGCAACGATTAAATTATTACGAATTTATTTGACACAAGCATAGCGATGTAAACAGTGCTGCAGCTATTTTCAGTGGTGCCTCAGAGTTCGAGGGCAAAGGGTTAAAAAGTCCACCGAATCAACTGCTAAGAAGGTGAGTTTCTAACTTCGACAAATGTAAAGTAAGAAATATGAGAAGAGTCATTCGACGTCTATGTAACATTTAGTGTTAACATTAAATTGACATACTATTTGACAGTTATTGAAATTGTAAGAATGTTACCAAGTTTTTGCATAAATTTTTTCATTAAAAAACCATTATTAGGACTTTCAATAGTTGCATTGTAACGAAATGAAGCCTACCAAACTGCTTTTACATTTTAATTCGTAAACAAATTATTAGGCAACGTCACTGAGGATGTCATGTTGATTTAAAAATTGCTGTCAGCGTTGAGAGATCTATTGAAAAGTTTCCAATCATAAACGATGGGCCTTGAAAAATTCTGAAATACTCGCCGTTCGATAAAGTGTTAATATGAAAGTTATGCAAACTTTGAATAATTGCAATCTTATCGTTATTATGAAACAGTGTGTAGTAGTTTAGTGTAATAATAAATGTATACTACTACTAAATGTGTACTACTACTAATAAATGTAGTAGTTTAGTGCCCCGTCTTATGTTAATGTCTTCTAATGTGTTTACAGTTTTGTGTTCCATTTATTCGTGTCTACCATAAATGCATGAAGTTCGCTGTATGTTAGCGACAGAGCTTTGAAAATAGTTTGTTGGCAATTTATCAAAATTAAAATGTTGTAAGTCAATTTAATAGAACAGACCATCCTGAGAATTGTGTAATAATTAAATTTCGTTTTGTATTTAAATTTCTCAGAGTATCTTGAATAGAGAAAATTTTGGCACCATGATTTTTTTAAATTTTGATCGGTGAAATTACAGCAATGAGAAATGGATTATCTAGTATTGTAGAAGATGGTAGGCTAGTAAACTTCTTTTACGTATCTTTTATGATTACAGTTGGCAAAAACGTTTTGCAAAAAGAATTCTACAATCTTCAGTATGATTTTTTTAAATGTTTCTATTTGATTATCTCCGTCAACTGTATTTTAATTGCAATTTCTGAAATTTCTATTGGTAAACCAACTAGTAAGCCAATTTCTAGAAAATGAGGTGTTTAAAATTGTAAATTGTATCTGTAGGCTTTAAAAAATTAGAATCATCAGTTAACAATTACCTTCTGCAAAAAAATTCGGAATCTTTAAGCATTTTCGTATGCCTCAAAATGGTCTCGTAGGAATATTGTTAATCATTTTTCCTATATTGTTAAATAAAACATAATAATATATATCTATAATACGTATAATATTCACTTCCTTCAATAAACATTTTCTTTTAGTAAGAAATAGTTTTTCGTTTATAGTCGAAGAATATCGTATTTTTTTCAAGAATATCTTATTTAAAAAACACTTTGTCCTAAATGCTTTGGTACTTGAAACACTTCAACAAAAATTGAACAATTTTTTGTAGACGTTGTGTGTAATTGTAAGATGACTCCTCAACATTTCAATAAATTAATAAATTTTAGAGAATTAAAATGTTCAAATTATGAATATTTTCTATAAAATGTCGAGGTAATTTACTTGGTAAAAATAATTGAAAACCTACGTGAGATTAATATTAAATTATAAGCACTATCCAATCGTATATTAACACAGCATGAAAACAAAGAATAATATACCATTGTGTCAAATATTTTCCAACAAATTATTAAGAATATCACTATTTAGTCAATCATTTATAAATATAATTCGAACGATTACTAGATGGAAAGGATTTGAAAGAAACAAAAATTTGATAATACCATTGAAAATAAAGGCATCCCAGCATTAACTAAAATAAATAAAACCTTTGAATCATCATGAACCACAGGTCTTCAATCAGCGAGAAGGATCTCGTGTAAAAAGCGGATCAGTAAACTGCAGATCTTTATGCAAAATTACATGTTCGCACATACTTGCACAGAAGGAGGAGCAAATGAAAATTGACTTGTTCGATTAACACGTTGGCTGCTGCGTCTGTCATATAAGAGTAACAACTTGTCGTCAATCTCTTAAAACGTATCTTTGTCATAACATATTTCTGTAGATCAAACTATATTAAATATTATAATTCTTATTAAATAAATTTCTTCTAGATTGTAGGACTCATCAGAATGCATGTTTAGCAGTCAACATGTTTACAATTGCAACACTAAACTCGCTAAAAATTACACAACTGAATTTACTTAAACTCTCTGCGAACTTTAATCCTTTGCACTCGAAAAGTATTTCTTCTGACTTAGGATATTTTCATTCCACATTAGTTATACCATCTTATGCATACGAATGCTATTACTATTACTCGTCCTCGCAACAGTTACATTTCTACCTATTCCTTAGATACAAACATAGCGATGTAAAAATTGTTTCAAACAGTGGTATGGCAATTTTTACTGACGCCTGAGAGTCGCCATTCGAGTGCAGAAGGTTAGCATAACACATGCTTGAATAAAGAAGCATGTGTAATCCCTTTCAACGGAAGCATTCTTATAATTGCTATAATTCCGTAACATTAGGTATACAAATTAATTCGAAACTTTGTGGATATATTAATTGCTTACAAGGGGGATACACTCTACCCTCTACAATAATCTGAATCAATTTCTATGCACTTTTTCCATCTTGCAATTAATGAATGAATCTCAAATTAATTTGTATAACTAATATAAAATCTGAAACCGGTCATTTTCAAATGGTCATTTCAATCCCCATTCTAATATTCTTCCTTCTGTAATTATAATTGCAAGTTTAATTTGGTTATTTTTAACAGAAACGCATAAAGTCAGTCTATCGATCAGCTTTCAGTGATTCCCAGCGTATTTTTCTGTACACGCTCCTCTTCGTCCTCTCTCGACCACAAAGTTCTGCCATAGTAAGTATACGTACAATACGATCAGGTACAAGAGTAGCATCTCTGGGTTGATCTGTTTTATTTCCAAAGAGAGGACGAAGCTCCTCGACGGCCTTAATCTAATTTCCGGCAGCCTCCTCGGGTCCCGCAGAACCCGAGCATAAAATTCGCAGGATTAATCTCGTTTTGAAACAGGATTTCTCATCGAGGCCGCTAATGGAGTTGATCGAATAGAAGATATTGTGTTTTGTTCCTCGGCAACCGTTTACGGATAGCCATACGCGACTTCGTACCGATTATTGATTGCGGCTCCCCGGAAGTTCGCGAAAACGTTTGCAATCGCACGTCATTGGTACCGACAATGCTCCGCCAGTGATTAATATAAATTAATAAATTAACTCACAATGCTTTTTTTAATACCTAATATCGAGACGTAGGCGCGTAATTATTCTCCAAGCTTCTCAGCTTTTTTTTTCGGGACGGCCGTTTGCGATCGTGGCCGTCCGATTGCATAATTCGCTCTGTAAATGCATAGAAGCTACCATCGTCTGTTGATCATTCATTTCTTCGCCTGTGTCACGGCGCGTGATAATGACTATTGGTCTGCCTGGTCGCTGGTTTCCTCGTTGTCGGATATCGAGGACATCCTGTCGTGGTTCGTGCAATTGTCCGTCTTGCTACTGGCTTCCGCTATCTCGAGCCAGTGTTGCTTGTTTTTCCTGACGCCATCCACCAGTGGTTCTAGTTTGTCTGACAGTAGTGCAAATGCCTGCGCGAACAAATTGTAAATGCTTTGTTAGGTTTAAAGAAAATTTGGACATATTTTTATCTTAACCCCTTGCCATAGAATTTTCTTTGTAATTATCACTAGAACTACCAAACCACTCATTTTGAACGGTCCCTAATTTTTTCTTTCACAATTATTGAAGTTATACAAATGTTTTCATCAGAAATTTTCGGATGTACTTCTGTAACACGTTGACTGCCATGTCACACACATGTGGGTGACAGAATTATTTGTCCATGTTTAAAAGTATATTTTTACATTAATATATTCGTTGCACTCAATTTAGTTGATGTCTGGAGAATACAAGAAGGTTGAAAGTGATCATTCATCATATATTTTGAATTTTGACATTGTTGCTTGTATAAATAAATTACTTTGTAAAAATAAATTAATTACTAATAATAAATAAGTATTGTATGAAGTTTTAATAGATGCAGTCTCGTGATTATTACAAAGCATATCGTTGGATTTATTGATCGGTAGTTTTAGTGTTAAAATTATTGTAATATCACTAAAAATGTTAGAATAGAGAAAAGACAGTTTATATATCTATTTTATACGGTTACATCTACTTCAATGCTTAAATATTCATTGCAAATTAACAACACTTGATTTCGTCTAAAAAGAAACGCATAATATTTCGATTTGTTAGATTTTATTTAAAATCTTCAACGCGAGTCTGACTCGTCATAATATGGCAAGGGGTTAACGTTATTCTACGATCATCATCTATTTTTGTCAACCGACGTCGTTCCATTACTTTCTTATCGAACATTTTCTAAAATCTATGATTTACTAAAAATATCAGATGGCATGATAAGTAAGGGGATGTTCCACACACATCGTTGGAAATATTCTTATAATTGTTAAACGAAAAGAGATAATTTGTTCGTCATATATTCTCGATATAATTATACATGGGAATATTTATGTATTAAACACTTTTGTCTACATCGAGTACTATTAGCCATTTATACTAAACATATTAGATTGCAAAATAACTAAGGCGATGCTCCACATCGTTGGAAATATTCTTATAATTGTTAAACGAAAAGAGATAATTTGTTCGTAAGATTTTCTCGATATAATTGTACACGGCAATATTGATGTATTAAACACTTTTGTTTACGTCGAGTACTATTAGCCATTTATACTAAACATATTAGATTGCAAAATA
>CM052092.1:20243352-20254171 GCA_028453745.1 Agapostemon virescens
GCTAGAGCAGTTTATGCTAAAGGGAAACAGTTTAATAACGTAAACGAATTAAAAGAGTGCATTGCACTCAAATGGGAACGAATGAAGCAGAAAAAGATTAAAAAATTATTCAAGTCGATTCCAAAGCGAATAATTTCGGTTATAAAAAAACTCTGGAAGCCCTACAAAATATTAAATATTGAGTTCCCTTCGTATGTATGCATAAATGTTAATTAATTGCAATAATGTGCTATTATTTTGTCGCACCGCTTTATCAAGATATATACATTTTTGCAGATGAAACATAAAGGACCATCCTTGTATACAGAAACTTAACGCTATTTGGTGTTCAACACTTATGTGTACCTGTCTACATATTCAAAATTATATTTTTATACTTTAATAAATAAGAATTAACAAATTTTACGGGGTGTGCTATTCTATTGTCGCGGACTGTATATTCCACCAATACAATGCGACATTATAAAAAAATCTAATGTAGAACAAAGCAAATAAATTCGTAACGATATATCAATCTTGAATTGCATGTCGCATTCTGTGTCAACATTCGTCGTCATTTACTGACATGACAGGAACAAATTGTTCAGAATAATGACTTTAACAACTTATTTCAAAGTCAACACAATATTCGTCATGTTCGGCATTATTAAAAGCTGTGCTATTGTATGAAACTTGTGTGGTTGTTAATTGAAAATCTTTATCAGATGTCAAAACAAGAAAATGGCGTCAATAGCCCCGTTTGATGGTAATTGCTTCGACAGCTAGTGCCACGTATGAACAAATTCCAGTTTCAGATTTACAGAGCTGATAAAATTGCTGTCGATGTTTCCATTGCAGAGAGTTCCGAGCAAACTCAGATGAGAGTTTGTAAAATAAATATATTCGTATCTCGATGTCTGTCTCTACTCACATGTGCGTATTATGAATGCCCATGCCGCAGAAAATGGCGAACGCCTCGACGAAATTCTCGTCATTCTTCGTGAAGGCGAGGTCGTCGAACTTGTTGATCAGTTGAATGACGCCAATGATCTGACCCGACGAGTTCTTGATGGGCATGCAGAGAATGGTGCGATGTCTGAAACCGGTACCATCGTCCACCGAAGGGTCGAATCTTGGATCATCGTAGGCGTTCGGTATGTTCACCGTCTATGAAAATTTAGTTTGAATGCGTGTCATTGCACGGTCAAGCGAGCGAGAGCTAAGGTAAGCCAGCAGAAGGGACAGGTAACATCAACAGGAAGAAATTGTCAATCAATGCTCACCTCGCCGGTCGTGGCAACGTAGCCGGTGATGCCAACGTTTATAGGGAATCGGCTCTCGAACGGACTGCGTGAACAAAATCAAATATACGCGTTAGATTCCCGTGGGGATTCGATCGTTCATGGTAATCGAATGAAGAAAAATAAGGACGTAATTACAAACTTCATTCACCTAGTGCGAGAATCTGAATCCTCGCCGGACAGGTCGTTCGCCTCGAAGTCGAACACACGGGAAAAACTACCCTTCGACGCTTTGTGAACCAAGAGGACCTGAAAAGAAAAACATAGCAAACGCTGAGTTACGATCGCAGAATCTTCTTAATAAAATTTCGTTTCTACGGATAAAGCAGATTGAATATAGAAAATAATAAAGCTTTCTTAAACTCCGAAGAAACTCAATGGTTAATCTTATTTCTAAAGTTCGTTGTCTTCGATTGGATACGATTTACAGAACTTTTATTTGAAATCTTTGTGACCCATATTTGGGAGACGGGACTGTAACATTCAATATATTGTTACGAATATAAATTGAGGCTACCGATATCCGTTTAGATATCGATACAATAAGTGAAATGATCTGAGTCGATTAGATTTTGTCGTGACTGCACGTGATACATATTTCCTCCTTTTAACGTAAAGATTATATTTTGCACTAACAGCGTTTTTGATAATGCCGCGATCACGCGGCCAACCACGTAACAATATATTAACTAATGATTACAATCTTTCAGTGTCGAAAGTAACTAAACTTATGTTTAGCACTTGCGCTGTACATTGTAAAGAATATCGAATTCGAAATGCGCAGTGGATGCAAAATAAATACAGCAGAGTTGAAATGCTGCAAACTACAGAAATTTCCATCCAGGTGTTCGTTGTATTTTTTTATTATTAAAATATGCACCGTCAGGATCAATCCATAGTATAATAAAAATATCGAATCAGTTTTATGTGACGTCGTTCGTGTTACCTGTACTCGCTGGCACTGAATCAGAGACTGTGTGTGCGTTAGAATCCTCAATACCATATGCTCTATTGTACTTTGCTCTTCGAAAATCATCCTAGCTAAATCCAGAAGCACCTGTAACAAGGGACAAACGTTTGTCGTGAATTAGTATAGCGTTTAAAACAGATAAATTATGGTGCTATAGTCAATGATCCCTAACAATATTAACACATTTACTGCGGCTAATACATCGCGCAGCTGCTAGGCGTGTACATTAGTTCGATCGAATTACTGCAATATTTCAATCGCCGCGCAAATGTAATTTTCATGGGATAATTACCCTCGACGCGCGGCTACTTAATGCGAAAAAGTCCATTAGACTGCCGAGCTTTTTGCATTACCAGCGTTACCGAACAACGCATGCGGAGCTGGCACGTTAAAAAAAAAAAAGGAAAAATTACACGAAGCACAATAAAAACAGTAAAAGAAATTAAATATCTCGTTCGTGTTACTTTTAACTTGTTCAAGATATCGAGACAAGTAATCGTTGAACTGCAGATTGCATGCGTTCATGGCAAAAATAAATCGGTAAAGTTTGAAACAGTAGAAATATTTATACTAAACCTACCACAGTGGGTCGAGAAATATTCCCATTGGAAAGTTTCGAATACATTTATTCATTGAAACAGATATGAGCCGTTTATTTTGAAAGTGACGTAAGTCCATTTTAGAAAAATTCGAGTCAGCTACCATAATAGTTACATTTTTACAAGATCTTTTTATTCTGAGGCAACTTGTTACTAATATATTTAAAATCGTTAAGATTTTGTAACACGAAAATTTGCTGGTTGATAAAAAGATGAAAAAGTTTATTTTGAAAGTGGCGTAAGTCCCATTGTAAGAGATTCAAATGGATATGGAAAATAATTATGCAATAAAATTTTATGAGATCCCAGCTTTATGTTTAATTATCAAAGTAACAGTTGAATTATCAATGTGCGATGAATTTGTTTTAAACAACGGAACAGTGCCTGTCCACAGAAAATGCGATTTTTAAAAGGCTAAAAAATACTGACGGTGAAAGAGTAAATTGGTTTAAAGTATGTTGGATGAGATTTTTGAGAAGCGATTCATATAAGTTATTCTATGAAACGACAATGCACGAGGATGCACCATTCAAAACATTGGATTTACTACCGTAACAGGGAAGACCGAAAAACTTTAATAATATCCAGTTGGCATCACTATACAAAAGACCGAGACGACTCACAAACCTAATATATAAGGACTTAACGGATTTATTACATTATATACCACCTGCACACCACAGTTATTTTAAATCCCTCCCGCGTACACAAACTGGAGAAGACTGAATAATAATGAATAAAACTGTATTAATTTTAATGTAAAAATTATTTAACAAAGAATGAAAGTTGAATATTTTTTTTGGTGATTTTATAACATAAAAGTGTATACATTTATTTTAATTTCAAGGGAAATTTACTTTTCCTATGGACTTGTGCTTTCTTAAGAATTGAAAACGTCGTTTCATTGATTTTGAAAATGGCGTAAGTCCATTTATAGCCATCAAAAACATATTATTTCTTCAATAATGTTAATTATGCTAATTGGGATGATAAATTTGACACCTTTAGAAATCCAAAAACATTATTATATTATGTTATCTGTTACCCATATTTTTAAATTTAAACCAACGCAAACCCTTCAATATCTCGATTCGAGCATAAATGGACTTAAGCCACTTTCAAAATAAACGGCTCTTATTGCGTTGGAAATTGTACGAGATTTCAATAAGTGCAGGCTTGTTGCTATTACGAAGCAATTTTCTAGCGCTAGTCGCAAATATTAACGGGAACATGTAGATCGTCATTCTAGAAATATATACCTTTTGAGTTGATACGAAAATTCATTAAGTTCTCACCAGTGACAAGTTAAAAATTAATTGGTACTTTTCTCACATTGAATATTGTTTAATTAATATGTCAAGAAGTTGATATTGTACTTAACTTTTTGATGGAGGAGTCTTGGACTATTATGACCTATACGATGGACGCCCATCTTCATCTATTACTTAGTGTACCGAATGTATTAACCAGTGAAAAATGTCAACTCGTTTGGTTCGATTTTAAGAAAGTCATGCGATTTTTAAATGTGACCGAATACTCTTTTGCCATGGGTTATAGTACAAAATGATCATTAACACTAAACGTATCATAGTGGGTCAAATGGGCCTTTTTAGATTTTCTGTTTTACTATTATTGAAATTATGAAATTGCCTTCATAGGAATTAATTCAATAGATCTCTTTATTCAATTATATATTGCAATGAAAATCACAGGTATTCTAAATAAATTCAATCTTGTATTTTTATGAGCCTTTTCAGATTCTTTGTTTTACAATTGTTGAAGTTATAAAATTGCCTTCATAGGAATCAATTCAATAGATTCCTATATTCAATTATTTATTGTAATAAAAATCGCACAAAATCTAAATTAATTAAATCCTGATATTTTATGACTCTTTTCAGATTCAATGGATTTCTTTATTCAATTATATATTGCAATGAAAATCACAGGTATTCTAAATAAATTCAATCTTGTATTTTTATGAGCCTTTTCAGATTCTTTGTTTTACAATTGTTGAAGTTATAAAATTGCATTCATAGGAATCAATTCAGTAGATTCCTATATTAAATTATTTATTGTAATAAAAATCTCACAAAATCTAAATCAATTAATTCCTGATATTTTATGACTCTTTTCAGATTCAATGGATTTCTTTATTCAATCATATATTGTAATAAAAATCGCAGAAAAACGAAACAAATTGTATGTTGTCATTATCACAAGACAATCTACGCTAGTCAATTTTGATTTGTCAATTTGAACGAATTACAATTACATTGGGATCGACAGATAGTACACCCGAAAATATATTTCAAAAAATTGATAAACAAAGCAGTGAATACTCCTAAACTCCTCAATTATAAAATTACAAAACTGATTCGCAGTCCGAGGGTTAAGAACGTATTGAAAAACATTTTCATTTCACTCGTATCCCTATTAACTAATAAAAATCATTTTTATCTCGTATAAAATTTGCGCTTTCGTAATCGACTTGTCCCGAATCCATATTCCTTGGCATAAACGATATTAATTTTGCAAATACGTACATCCGCATGAATAATCTTTTACTTGCTGCAGACGACACATGAACCAGAAAAACGCAACCATCTTGAAAAACGATCTAATCGTCAAGACGCGGAATATGGAACTTGTTTATTAATATTGAAGATACAACTTACGTAAGGAAGAACGTTTATTTAAAATTGCGCAGCGAACGTGCCAATAAAAATTGCGACAGGTTTCTAAAAACGGAACTGGTTTTTGTTCTACTAACCTGGTTTCTTTTTACTTCTAATTGACTTTTTTCATAAAGTTGCGCATTCCTCAGCCCGATCCCACAAAATTGCAAATAACCAGCGAAAACCTTCTCGTCTTGTGCAGTGAATTGTCCCTCACCACCAAGTTTGTTGATCACTTGTGCAACACCGATGACGTCTCCGTTGCAGTCCTTGATAGGCATGCACAAAAGGGCTCTGGTCCTGTATCCCGTTAACGCGTCGATTTCACGGTTGAATCTTGAGTCCTGTAAACAAACAACATTTCTCAAAAACAATTTTCTGCAATTCTAACCCTTAGCACTCCGATCGCTCATTTGAGGCGACACTAAAAATCGTCAGACTATTATTCAGAACAATTTTTACCTTACAATGTTTCTACTTGAAAAGATGACAAAAATTCAAATGTTGCGCGTACGATTAATAATACAATGGAATTATTTTAGGATAAAAATGTTTCTCGAGTTGTTAAATTATCACTATACACGTGCATCGCCAAATATCGTATGCTGTAGATAAAAATAAACAGAACAAGGTAACTGCAGCAATATTTCTATATTCGTGGTAAATTCGGATATTTATTAAAACTGTTATTATAATTATATTAGTATATTATGTAATTATATTATTGAATGTCACGGGATCATGTGTGGACGGTTAGCGCTGGGCGAACTTTTATGACAGGAAGTCACTATTGTTACCCTGGGCCTTGGTTCTTTGATTTTAGATTCTTAAGGCTACGGTGTGGGCCTGTCACCGCCACATTTGGCAATCATTGCCGGCCGACCCAAGGCACAGGGGCTACACCTCCTTCGACTCGACGAACCCTTAGACAATAGGGGGTCGAACGCTGTACAAGTGACCATCTTAGTTACGCTTTCGACAGGATCGGGTGGTTCCACCACCTGATCTAAATTACTTGCAGATGTGGGTGCACTTCCTGGTTCGGCAAATTTGGTCACCCCTGAAAATGCCTCCAGTATCGCCACTATCTACCCTCGATTGTTGTCAATTGTACAGCCCTCCCAGCGAATCGTAAGGCCCAGAAATTATCCATAGACTTCCGTTGGTCCATCGACTTCTTCTGAGAGAAGGGATGATCAACGGAAAGAGTAGGGACAAGCCTTTATCAGGGCGAACTCGTGGCTGTCTCGATATAGTTGATTACAAACACATTTAGATACATAGATACTTAGAGAGACGCGATCTTGTCACGTTTCGTGTTATACATCGTACTTGTACATCACGATAGCCTCAGTCAGTACTTCGAACCTCGTGAACATTGTTATATATAGTCCTTCCTAAACAGGGAAGGTGGTCCTTTGAGAAGTTTAGTTAATCATTAAAATTTAGTCGGCACACCACGTGCAAACAGCCAAAGTCTGACGGATTGAAAAATCCATCACAGACCGCAACAATGTGTTCATTTAAAAATCGTCGTTTTAAAATGATCGTCATTAAATCAATGGAATCAAACATCGATTTATTATTGTGGAAGTCAACCGAATTGTAATGTGAGGTGAGAGCTTCGTTATGCAGAAACTAACAATTCTATTTAATAACATTCGTCACTTCTATGTATGAAATAAATGAAACTTGTTTGAAGTGCACAAAATTCTCTCGGCATTTAACATGTTAATACGTTAAAAAATATATTTTATAGTAAGTTCATAACTAAAGCATAACCCAGATCAAAAGAATGAGACATTATAAAAAGTGTACCATAGTACAAAGTAAATAAATTTCTAATAGTATATAAATCTTTGGTTACATAAAAGTCAAGCAAAAGTAGCTTGCCACGAAATGTGTTGATACAACTTTCTTGTTCTTCATATTTATTAATGAAACTTTCGTCGATATATTCGGTACACTTTTCTGATTAAAATGATACGTAAGGTGGCACAGTTTGGGCCATATTTTATTGTTTAACACGTTCAACATGGAACTATTTTGCCTAGCTTTCATGTCACATTTTATTTAACGTTAAATGGAATGGATGCAATTGTGCATAAGCAAACGACTTGCTTACCCCGTTTCTACTTTTCTGTTTCGATCGAATCTATTAAAATAGTGTGAATATTTCTTAATATTATATAAATTATATATGACACGTTAATTTATAACTTTGATACTGTCAGTCCCTAGGAACTGTCACATCGTTTAACGTGTTAATCCACAATATAGTGGAATTTCGTTTATCCGAACTGGTCGGTAGAGCTAATAGCTATATGTATGTATTGGGTTGTTCGGAAAGTAATTTACGGTAGAATTGCAGACAATTCCGTTGACGCGGAAAATTAAAAGACACAATGTAAAGACACGAAACCGTTTTGACAAACTAATATGTACTTCCATGTCTTTAATTCGATTTAGTTCTGAGTTAGATTCGAATTAGTTTGAATAGATTGAATTAGATTGTCGATGGACAATTATATTTAGTAGAAACTTTGGCGCTTAAAGCTTTCAGCGTTCAATGAACTAAGTTTAGGCCAAGTTTGATTATATACTTTAAGCGATCACAGGTTTCGTTTGATTATCTGAGACTAGGGCTACAAGAACTTCCAGAAAACAATTAGATGCGAGATCTCGATTATCTTCGATAATGACAACAGGAGCGTTTTATTTCTGTAATATCGTTCGAGAATCCTCTCGTTTCTACTCGTATCGATCTTATGTAGCATCTGAACCGTATCTGTGTGTAGAATTCGTTCGTAAAAATATCGAACTTCAGGCATTAGTGGCTAAAAAGTCGATAAATAAAGAAAGTCAAGTCAAATAAATTTCAAATTTTCCAAAATTTAATTATACTCAGTTTTTAACAACATCTATGAATCTAATTTCTCAAATAATACAGAAAAGTAGAAGTATTTATAGGTAGTTCACATAATAAACAGAAACGAGATTGGACTTATGGATATTGGATATTGATGTGAAGGAGACAATATTATCATGTAACTCTTTGCAATTTGCTAATTGTTTAAATAATATAAAAAAAAATAGAAGTATTTCCAGGTAGTTCACATAATAAATACAAATGAGCATTAGGTATTAAGGATTTCAATTGAAAATTGATGTCAAGAACACAAAATTACCATTTAACCGTTTGCATTCCGAGTTATCTATTAGGTAAATCGGAAAGTTCCGTCCGTTCTTTCACAAAAAGTATAGCTTTATTCATGAAAGAAAATGAAAAAGTACGTTAATCAAAATATTGTCCATCGTTAGTGATGACTTTTTCCCATCTTTCGGGCAGCAGGCGAATTCCGCGTCGAAAGAATGATTCATCTTTGGAGGTTATCCAGGCGGAAATCCATTTTTCGAGATCTTCGTACGTATTAAATCGTTCTTCAGCAAGTGCGTGTGCCATCGACCGAAACAAGTGGTAGTCAGATGGGGCACAGTGTGGTGAATAAGCCGCATGTGGTAGCACTTCCCAGCGAAGTGCTTCTATCGTTTCCTTGACAATTTTTGAGACGTGAGACCGAGCATTGTCATGCAGCAAAATCACCTTACGCTGTCTCGTTTCATATTGTGGTCGTTTTTCGTGCAGTGCTCGACTCAAACGGATAATTTGTTGTCGGTAGAGATCTCCTGTGACTGTTTGACCAGTTTTTAGCAGTTCATAGTATACCACACCTTCCTGATCCCACCAAATGCAGAGTAAAGCCTTTTTCCCGTGGATATTCCGCTTTGGCGTCGATGTTGAGGGTTGGCCAGGATCACAAATAGTTTTTCGACGTTTAGGATTGTCAAAATAAATCCATTTTTCATCCCCAGTGATGAGACGATGGGGAAACCCCTTTCTTTGTTGCCTAGCAAGCAAAATTTCGCAGATGGTTTTCCGCCTTTCAATGTCTCTTGGCTTGAGTTCATATGGGACCCACTTTCCTTCCTTGTAGACCTTCCCTAAGGCTTTTAAACGGTCGGAAATGACAGATTGAGCACAATTTAACGCTTCTGTAATTTGTTTTTGCGTTTGACATGGATCTTCATCCACCAATGTCTGCAATTCTTCGTCTTCGAATACTCGTGGCCGTCCAGACCGCTCTTTGTCCTCCAAAGAAAAATCACCATTTTTAAAACGTCGAAACCACTCTCTACATGTTTTATCCGAAACAGCATTATCGCCATAAACGTCTACAATCATTCGATGAGCTTCAGCTGCCGTTTTCTTCCAATTGAAACAAAAGACTAACACTTCGCGCAAATGACGCTTATTCGGCTCAAATTCCGACATCTTCAATATAGAAAAAAACGAAGTTATTGATGCAAGATTAAATTGTTGTGTACTGAGTTTTATTAACAGATGTTCAAACTAAAAAGTTAGCCTTACTTTAGAGGTTATAGTTACCCACAGTTCGAGCTACGGCTACTCGACGCTAGATGGACAGAACTTTCCGATTGACCTAATATTCCCAAAATCGCGACATTTTTTAACTAGAACGTTTCTATTGTACACGATTCATTTCCTTTCGTGCACATAAATTTTATTACTATTATTCGTGAGTGCAACACTTTTACTGATTTCATAAATGCAATCATAGTGATGTAAAAGTTGTTTCTAATAATAATTTGGCCATTGTTAGTGTCACCTGAGAGAAGTCACTAGAGTGTAAAACGTTGCTCAACAACTCGTACGTTTGTCAACGCAGTCATGGACAATTCCGGAAAACGATGAAAAGATTGAATCATCTTAGTTTTCGAACAAACTTTGATTCAGCAGTCAGCAATTATTTAGGAGAACAGTAGACTGCATCGCTCTGGCTCGAGAGAATAAACGAAAATGGCGACGTAAAGTTTATCTCCGAACTGAATATCACTGCTTTCATACTGTTCAGTCATGAAATAGTATGTTAGATTTACAGTATGCAAAGTCAATCGAGTTACTTGTCAAATGCTATTAATGCCTTCCGTATATTGTTATTTTACACGTCATTATTTTACCAGGAGTTTCCACGTAAACAGTTTAATCTGATCAGCACATGTAAATGCGTTTGCGAAGTAACATAGTGCACGAAACATTTCCGCCGTCTGTCCTCCTCAAATCATAAACGATTTATCGTTACTAGAGTAAACGATTAAATTGGACCATTTATTTTGAATGTGGTGCAAGTCCTTTTTTAAAAAAATGAGATACGACGTAATTTATGCTTAATTTAGTGTAAACTTTTTGTTTATAACTAGTTAGTATTTAAT
>CM052092.1:20275611-20291443 GCA_028453745.1 Agapostemon virescens
TGAAAATATCTCGAGATCTAATAATTTTTTTGCCATGGTACTCTAATCATTTTTTACGTAGAATGAACAGAAGAATCGACCTGTGTAAAAAATATATGCATTTCTATTTAAAGAAATGATGCAATTATTAATTGCACATGCACTGCTGCATCTAAAAAAAATTTAAAGGCCTACATGTGTAGTGCTCTTCAAAACATTTATTTTTCTCCTTTGATATTTTTTCGTAAATTCAACAATAACGGAGTTATGACTTGAAACAATTGCGTGGACCACCCTGTATAAATATTTTTTTTCGTTCGTAACAAACACGCGAAGTAACCCGTTGTTTACCGCATTGAATATAACAAACCGAGCTCTTCGGCTTTTTTTCGAAGCGTAAACAAAGGAGCGCGATCGCGGTTTTTGGCTATTTCCAATCGTGATTTTTTAAAATCATCTGTTACGCAAACGATTAACATTAATTACAAAGGAACTGATATGGGGTTGAACCAACCGCCGTAAACTAGAGCGTTATTGCCTTTGAACCAGCGGCAATTCGGACAGAAGAAACGCTCGAAACGTTTACGTCTCCGCTAATGAAAAAAATCATTCGCGAAGTGTTGGATCGTTAGATTCGAGAAGGGGATCAAAAGCTTACCTTATAAGCGTCCGGTATGTTAACAGGTTCTCCGCTTTCGGCTACGTAGCCGACAATCCCGGTGCCCCAGGGAATTTTGATCTCGTCCTTCTTCTCCATCTCGAGTAGCGTGGATCTCGAGCAGACGTCGAATAGCTTCGAGACTAAACATCTGTTCCTCGAGTAGTATCCCGTTTCACGATGCTCCGCGTTCACGGTGCCCGTTTTCTCTATGCTAACCACCGCGGAAGGATTCTGTTCCAACGAGGTGTCGTGATTTTGCGAGGAGGGCATGCAACCACCGCCTCTCTCGCCTTGCACGAGAAACAGGGAGCCCCGGTCCGCGTGTAACAGGGTGCTCACGTTCTGCAGAATCTTGTGGCACAAGGACCTCACATCCAACTCGTTACAGATGTCCTTGACCTACGGTTGAATCGATCGTCGTCAATTATACCTCGGACCCCGACGAGTCCTCGTACGAACAGCGAAGTGCACGGACGAGGGCGTGCTCGTAATTGAAATCGTTACAAATTACATGCTACATAGAAATCCGTTCACGTCCTTCGATACGCGCGTTCGATCCACCAAGAAAGTATAAATAAAAATATAAGGAAAGCCCCTTAACTCTTTGAGACTCGGTGGTATTCACCCTTTGCACTCGAAGCTGTTTCAACTAAAAAATCAGAGCATTTCTTCTGACTTAGGATATTTTCATTCCACATGAATTATTTCATGTTATTTCATTTAATACGAATTTCCCCCTTCAAGGAAGTCGAACGTTTTTGAAACACCCTGTATATGTTTAGTAAGGATAGAAAAATCGGTTTTAACGTCAAAATTACCGAACGGGTCAACATTAATTGTCACTGATTTTACCTTTCACAGTTATTGCAGTTATAACACTTTAACTGCCCAACTAACAACCTGAAAAATTCCACAAAATCAAAGTAATTTATATAAAGAAGCAACGATTGAAAATCTAAAACGTATGACATACAGTTATCCTTCAACCTTTTCGTAATCTCCAGATATCAACTAAATTGAGTGCAACAAATATATTAACGTACAAATTTATTTTTAAACATGGACAAACAATTCTGTCACCCATATATGGGTGACATGGCAGTCAAAGTGTTAAAAGGGCATTGGACCAACAACCTAAAAAATTCTACAAAATCAAAGTAATTTATATAATGAAGCAACGATTGAAAATCTAAAACGTATGACATACAGTTATCCTTCAACCTTTTCGTACTCTCCAGATATCAACTAAATTGAGTGCAACAAATATATTAACGTACAAATTTATTTTTAAACATGGACAAACAATTCTGTCACCCATATATGGGTGACGTGGCAGTCAAAGTTTTTCATTAATGCAAATATTAAGATAAAAATTGTTATTCTTGTTATTATTATAAAGTGGTGTATATTAATTTAGTTTAGGGCTTGATAGGTATAGTGTGAAATTATAACTTGCATTCTTTACAATTAATTTGGACACTATTCTCTATCTGTTTGGCTATTTTTCATTTCGATCGAAAGTCTAAGTTGTTACATAAGCACCCATTTTCTGATTGTAGAACAGTATACTTTATTATAGTTGCAATATTTATAGTGAATTAATATTTAAAAAATCAATCGTGTCAGAAACCAGTTACGTCCATGTAATTTAACCCTCTATAGGCCGAATTTTTGTTTTTAATCCAAAAAATTGAGGGAACGAAAAATCAGAAATTATAAACCTATATATGCAAATGAAAAAAACTTTTTCCGTTTAAACAATTTTATTGCAATATATTCACTATGTGACTTTCAGGTAACAACGGCCTATACAGTTTGCACTTTTGTGCATAAAAGCTTAAGCGTGAAATTCCATAAAACAATTTGCACTTGACGTTAAACATTTTATTTTTGCAATCTCTTTGTTGGATCACATCGCAGTGCATACATATTGGTATAGTCAACTATATTGCTTATAATTTCCTTGTCAAATAGTTTTCGAAAATAGGTCACAGGAGAATGGGGTGCTTCGGGGACATTAGGACAATCTCCTTTCCAAGGGCGATAACAACTATTATTATTCATCTGGGATAGTGGTTGCCAAACAATTCTTTGTGATCCTGCATCTTCCTTATCTGACGAGGATTGAGTACTAAATTCTTCGTCACTGTCAATGACATTTATCCGTCGTCGAGGAAATACTATTACATCTTCATCGGACTCGGAATCTAATAAGGAATCATCGGATCTATTGCCGCTAATGCGTCTAATTCTAATTCCTCTGTTATTTCTATCTGATTTTGTATTCATATTTTGGGTATATGATGTATAAATCTGAAAACAGGAGAAAGCACAAGCTTTATCCTAAATGTACCGAAATCTGCCATAATAGCCCACTGTAACCTCAAAGTTACAAAACTGTATCATAAAAAAACAGTAACAAATTGAAAATTGAAATGCAAACAAATAGGTTGTTATTGATATACGAGACCAGAGCTATTATGTGCACTATTTTTAGTTTGGTAATCACTGACAAAAGCACAAATAATATCAATTGGATCAAATGGTTTCGCTTATTTTTACTGCAGACAGTTTGCACAGCATTAATTTTGTTATTTCAGGTTGATGAACCTAGCAACGGCCATAAATATTAATATTGATTGTCTTGGCAACGTTATAGAATTAAGATTTATGCGCTATCTCATGAAAAAAGCTATAATTATTCGGTAAAATGTCGATAAATTAATATGTGACCTGAAAGTTACACGGGCCCATAGAGGGTTAATAGAAAATTTTCATTTCTTCTTTCAAATAAAATGTACAAATGTTTATAGCACACTCCATTAATACCATAAACGTTATTTCACCAATACGAATGGTTGCAAGTTTATTATTTATTTTTTATTAACATAGTGTCCCGATTTTTCTATTTCTCTTTCTGTAAAATTGGTGTTACTCAGAACCGTTTACACTTGCATTTCTCAATTATTTAGAAAATGTTTTTGAAAATATTTCTCATAGAATCATTCATTTTTTACTATTTCTAATGTAACCTTTTATTCATCCAAGTTAATACATAGTAATTAAATCACGATTTTAATATTCGAAATCAAAATAGCGTCGATGTGCGTCGTTAACACATTAACTGCCCAACTGACGATCTCAGAAATTCTATAAAATCAAATTAATTTATTTAATGAAACAGCGATTGAAAACATTAAATGTATGGCATGCATTTATTTATCAACCTTCTTGTATTCTTTAGATATCAACTAAATTGAATGCAACAAACATATTAACGTACAAATTTATTTTTAAACAGGGACTAATAATTCTGTCACCCATATATGGGTGACATGGCAGTCAAAGTGTTAAAGGGTTAATAAAATATGTTTATAGCAATTCAAGTCTACTTTGAAGAAAATATTAAGAATAGGCGAAACTTTAGTCTGAAAGCTTGAAAAAATGCTTGTCTTATACCAATTTTGTATAATACAGCAGCTTATTAACAGCGAAGGGAGCTTATTTTTTAATAAATGCACTAAACGTAGATTGAATGTCTTAGAAATTACCCGAGCACTGGAGGATTAACTGGAGCTGCTGGAATATCTTATAAACAATTAGAAATATCAAAAAAATTGCCGGTGGTAGAAGATTCCTGGTACGTAGGAGACTAATTAAATTTCATGGTATTAATTGGCGCAAAGATCAGGTATAGAGCTACGTTCCTTTGAGAATAATAGTTTAATATCATACTAGAATTAAGGTCAATTCAATTAGGGATTACAGGATTACTTTCGCACACAAACTTTTTCATATTCTGCACAGATTAACAGACCACGCCGCGAAGTTTGAAATACGTTATGCGTTTCTTATGACATTGCAGATATTGAAATAATTTTTTCTTCCACAATTATTGAAATTAAGAAAATATTTCCAACAGAAAGTTCTGAATGAATTTATTCATCGAAGTAGGCATTACGCTGAAAATTATACGAGATTTTAATAAGTGCAGTCTTGTTGTTACTAGGATGCAATAGTCTAGTATTAATAACAAATACTATCAGAAACATTGGACCATCATCCTAGAAATATATATTTTTTTAAATTGATATGGAAATTCATTATTAAGTTATTACCAATGACAAGTTGAAAAATAATTGGTACCTTTCTCACATCAAATATTCTTTAATTAATATGTGAACAAGTTGATACTATATTCAATCTTTCGATGGTAGATTCTTAATCCATTTTCACCCAGACGGTGGAAGTACATCTTTATCTATTCTTTACTACACTGAGTTTTCTAACGTGTGAACAATTTTAACTCTTACGGTTCAATTTGCAGAAAGTTAAGCGATTTTTAAATATGACCGAATACTATTTTGCCACGGGCGATAGTACAAAACGGTCATTAATACTAAACGTACCATAGTATGTCAAATGGGCCGTTTTAGATTTTCTATCGTACCATTATTGAAGTTATAAAGTTACCTTCACAGGAATCAATTCGATAGATTTCTTTATGCAATTATTTATTGTAATAAAAATCGCACAAAATCCAAAGAATTCGTTTTATAATTATCGAAGTTATAAAATTGCCTTCGTAAGAATCGATTCAATAATTCTTTATTCACTCATATACTGTAATAGAAATCACAGAAATTCAAAACAAATTGTATGTTGTCATTTTCATAAGGCACGACGCGTGTCAACTATTTTTATGATTCGATAGATTTAGCGTTAATCTGGAAAGATTCAGGAAACGTTCGATGAGAGAAGAAGGGACAGTACCAATTCGAAGATCAGATCCTTCTCGTCAAGATGCCTCAGCTCGTGCCTGGATCGTCTCTGGGGTCTATTCGAGTTTCCGGAGCCGACTGGTTGACTTCCTGGCTGGCCAGAGTCCCCGGGTGTGACACTCAAAAAGGTGGGCGTCCCGTCGATCGTGTTGACGATCGGTTTCAGTAAACCACCACGCTCGAACTCGTGGGCAGAGATCTTACGGACAGGGGTTGTGGCACCGGAACCCCCGGAACCACCTCGACCGGAAGACGATGTACCACCCGCATGGATCGGACTCGACAACTCCACGCAGCTGCTCGACGAGGACGTCGGCGTCGCGTGAGAGACCAGCCACATGTCCACGGTTTGCCTCGTGACTTTCCTGTCGATACACACCAGTGAAATTTGATCAGTGAACAAGTTTTGACAGATTGATAACACGCTGCGACCGGTCGATACCCGTGAAAACAACCGAAGCGTCGGTTGTACCGTCGAGAAACATTATTCTTTCATCAGTTTCCGCTAGCGTCGCACGTGGAAATGGATAACGAGCAAAGAAAACATCGCCCTGTCAACGAGACAATGCAAATTCAACGACGAAACCTTGCTGTTCTTGCGCGAAACCTTGAATAACATACTCGTGGCATTTTTTTCGGTAAAATGAATCCTAGTCTAGTATAATTGCTTGTGGATTTGTTTATTTCACCTTCCGAGCGAGGGACCGGAATCTATTTTGACACCGTGGTTCAACGAGAATTCACAGAAAGGTTAATACACATTCCATTCGACGAAACATTAAAACATTTATAACTACTTTGAAATACATGTATTGGGTTGTTTGGAAAGTAATTTCGTTTCTTCCCGACAGAGGATTTAATTGTATTTTTTTGCACCCAACTTCACACTTAAGCCGCATTATCATTATATGTTTTGAGAGCTGATATAGCAAGGCTTGTGTGTGAAAAAGTCCAATTGATTCTACGTAGTAGTTTTTGGTTGGTGTCTTTTTAAATAGGGAGAGCAATAAGCAGCATTTTCGTCATATTTTACTTTTTTACTACAGAAAAGGAAAAATGCTGTTCAAGCCAGAAAAAAATTAACCGATGTGTATGGAGAAGATGTGTTAACAGTATGGCCAGTGCCAGAACTGATTTGCAAAATTTCGATCCGGCAATTTTGATGTCGAAGATGCACCACGTTTTGGAAGGCCGACTGAAGCTGATAAAGACACGATAA
The DNA here is from genome assembly GCA_028453745.1 of Agapostemon virescens. Lineage (NCBI taxonomy): Eukaryota > Metazoa > Arthropoda > Insecta > Hymenoptera > Halictidae > Agapostemon > Agapostemon virescens. The sequence goes on from CM052092.1 coordinate 20,282,252, forward strand.
AGGCATTAGTTGATGCAAACCGACGAATAACAACACGTGAGATCGGCGAGAGGTTCAATTTATCAAATTCAACTGTTTATGACCACTTGAAAGGCCTGGGTTTAATCTCGAAGCTCGATATACAGTGAGTAACGAAAGTATTCGAACGGAAAAGATTCGGACGGATGAAAAGTTTGACGTTGAAAAAACATAAGTCATATTACGAATTACAAAATACTTTTATTTCTGTAATAACACATAAGTATCATGATTATACATGTTAAATTTGAAGTGTCTCTGATAACGTAAACAATACTTATAAAATGTTTCTTGGTAACGGCATCTAAATGAACGCCACAAAAGTATTCGAACGACTAAATTAATAGTACATATTTTAAACAACTATAGTGTTTTAATATTTTGTCGGACCACCGTGAGCACTTATTATGGCTTGCAACCGTCGTTGCATGCTATCAACCAAATTTTCAGTAATATCTTTTTTTATATTGTTCCAGACGTCCAAAATTCTGGTCTTTAATGCTTCCTTGGAATTAATACTATGTTTATTAAGTCGTTTGCCAATTTCTGCCCATAAGTGTTCTATGGGGTTAATGTCCGGACTTTGTGGGGGTGTTTCTAGAACGTGGGGTACGTTCTATATGATCCATTCTTTAACAATACGTGCGGTATGTTTTGGATCATTACCCTGCTGAAAATGAAAATTGTCTACTACCCCTAATTTTTCCGCACTTTGCTTCAAATTGTCTTTCAATATTTGCATATATTTATATTTATCTAATATTCCGTCGATAATGACGAAGTTTCCAACACCACTGGCCCCCATATATCCCCATACCATTATCGACCCACCCCCATGTTTCACGGTTGGTCGTAGATTTTTAAGATCCATCTCTCTATTTGCTTTTCTCCAAATTTTATGACATCCATCTGAGCCAAATATGTTAAATTTGCTCTCGACCGAAAAAATTACGTGTTTCCAAAAGTCCTTATCCTTGTTGACATAATTTTTAGCGAAACTTAATCTCTTCTGTTTATTGACTTTGCTAATAAATGGTTTCTTTCGAGGAATACGACCATGAAAATCATTTTTACGCAGAATTCTTCGACAAAGTTCAGGATGAACTTATTTTCTGAAGCTATCAGCAACTTGTATAGCAAGTTTTGGTGCAGAAATTGTTGGGTCCTTTTTTATTTCACGCACAATTATATTCTCTTCCCTCTTGGTTAATTTCCTAGGCCGGCCAGAACGGACTTCATCCTGAAGGATTCCAGTGGTTTTTAACTTTTTTACTATGTAATAAATGGTAGATTTACTTTTCCCTAACAATTGTGCTATTTCGCCATAGCTCTTACCTTCATTATGCCACTTAATTATCAATTTTCTATCAGTGATGCTTGTCTCCGATTTTTTTCGGTACATTGTTAATATGAATTTTACAATCTTATTAACACTTGCAGCACTGAACAAGGGAAGTGTGTAACACCAATTAAGAAAGCCAATCTTTACTGTTTGTCAAATTCAAGGATTGTTTTCTACTACAAGTTTCGTCGTTCGAATACTTTCGTGACATCTGTTTACTCGACGTTACCAAGAAATCTTTCATAAGTAATGTTTACGTTGTCGGACACACTTCACATTTAACATGTATAGTTATGACACTTATATATTACTATAGGAACAAGAGTATTTTATAATTCGCAATATCACTTACATTTTTTAAGCGTCAAACTTTTCATTTCAGAGCGTTCGAATACTTTCGTGATTCACTGTATGGGTTCCTCACGTTCTCACGGAGAGAAATTTGTGTCGTCGCGTTGACGTCTGTGATTCGCTTCCCAAAAGTCACGAAAATGACCCATTTTTGAAGCGCATCATTACTGGGAACGAAAAATGAAAAATTTTTTCAAAAATTTTGAGTTTTTACCGGATAACACAATAATTAATTCGGAAGTCTACTGTCATCAGCTGGACAAACTGAATGATGCACTTCAACAGAAAAGGCCAGAATTAATCAACAGAAAAGATGTAGTGTTCCACCAAGATAATGCGAGACCTCACACAAGTTTGGTCACTCAACCAAAAGCTTTTACAGGTTGAATGGGATACAATGCCACACCCATCGTATTCTCCAGATCTGGCACCTTCGGATTATTATTTGTTCCGGTCACTGCAAATTTTTTTAGACAGTAAAACCTTCACTTCAAATGAGGAGGTCAAAAACCACCTCGATCAGTTTTTTTACCAGCAAAGACCAAAAATTTTATGAGCGTGGAATCATGCTATTACCAGAAAGATGGCAAAAGGTATTGGACCAGAATGGCCAATATATAATTTAATAAAATATTTGTTCATTAAACGAAAATTGTCTTTCATTTTCACAAAAAAAAAACGAAATTACTTTCCGAACAACCCAATATATTAGGGGTAGCCATAAGTAATAAATTATTTGGAAAGAAAAGTTTTGCCTTGGGTTTCTGTACCGATTGTTGAAGAGAAAACGCGTATTATTTGAGGTTTCGGTGAAGAAGCCTGTGTTCTAAATAATCTAACACGGGAACATATTCAGATGTGAAAATCCAATTTTGATGAAACTTATGGGAGCTTATAGTTCTTTGAAAAATATTTGACACGTGTTTTTTTTATCGGCAACCATTCACTTTGAAGGGGTGAAAACAGCCCTCAAAGTTGGGGTATTTTTGAGATATCTCGGAAATCAGAGGTCCAAAAAATTTGAATCCTTTTTTAAATTGTGTTTTTCAATGGGAAATGTAATTGGGTAAGAAAATGTTAACGAAAGTTTTTTGTTCAAATAATAAAGCTATAAGCTCCCATAAGTTTCATCAAAATCGGTATTTCGCATCGGAATATGTTCCCTTGTAAGAAGTGTACATTTTTTTGCTGCCCTGTAATAAAATGACGGTGTTCGTACCATCCGAGGATTATATTCGTCGTTGAATACTTTTTCATTTGCATGCGGGATTTAATGTAACGATTAACAACAAAGAAAATTTGCGACATACGAGTGAGTCGTCAAACGTTGTCAATAATAAAATAGTAAAATGGCAAATAGGCTTCGAATCGTGCCATGATTGGAGTCATATTAATCAGAAAAATGTCACGAATATACTACTAAACGCCTTGTTAAAAATTCATTAGAAATGAGAATGTTTCAATAAAAATGTTAATGTATCTGGAAGAGATATCCCCAAAAATATATTTTTTAAAAATTGATAAATTCCAGTGCATAGTCGTAAACGTCGTCGATAGTAACACAGTAAAATAATAAAGAAGCTCTAAATTGTGTCATGTTTAGAGTCATATTAATAAAAAAGAACGTCACAAACGTACTACTAAATGCTTCGTTAAAAAGTAATTGGAAACAAGATCGTTTCAACAGAATTCTGTCATTATTTTAAAGTTAGAGTCAACAGAGTCAACTGAAAAAGAAAACAACTGCAACATACGTAAAAATAAACTGACTAACAAAACAATATTTACCGTCACTATAAAAGAGTATTGTTTACATGATGGATAAAGAATAAATACAACCTCCACGGTTTTATTGCAAATTTTGGTTCGTTAACAGATGGTACTTTAAATTCATATTGCACTGCGACTCAGAAGTTTGCTGGCGAAAAGTTAGGATGCGTTTGAGGGATATGTGAATGTTTAAATAATGGAGCAGTTACCTAGTTAGAGTATTAAACTAAATCTTTTCCTTGGTGTTCCTTAGAAAATTAGTGTAATAAATAGTAACAAATATTTATTGTGTATTTGGAGAAATAGCTATAACCGTTTCACTCGACGAAAAATAATTAAAGAGAAGTTCGATTAAATCTTTTGAATACTTAAAAAACACGTATTTATATTTTTTAACAATTTATTACTATTTATTTTTGATACAATTTATTATAAACGAGTCCAACCAATGTTAGTATAATGAAAAAGGGACATTCCGTTCAATGACAATTGTACAACTGTTTAAACAAATTATTTTTAACAAGATTATACAATCTAGTCAATATTATTTTCTAGTCACATGTAAATTAAAAGTACTAACATTTCTGAAGCAACGAAATCATTTTTGTTTTTAAATACATCCTTTTAAATTTTTATTGCATACATTATATTTTTGTTAAATTTAGAACTAGGTACCATTAGCTTCTTAAAATTATTTTGCATCATTATATTATGTATCTGTCGTATTTACTGATACTTCTAATTGTTTATTTCATATTTCTAGCATGCATAATATATGATTAGTTATATTAAAGAGGTAAAACTATCCACGGACACAGTTAATGAAATATCCCTGAAAAGAATGTTCCAAGCGACCCAGGAATGTAAATAATAAGTAATTTCGTTTAATTTGGTTGAAGTAAATTTTATCAAATCTATGAATGTTCTCGGAAATTACTATCGATCGACTGAAACGAAATAACGTATAATTAGACTTAATTAAAATGCTTCTACACGTACATACGTGTAGAATTAACAGAGATGTTCTTTGTCCAATGTAGGTACTTGCATCGATTTACTCTAACGAACTCTGTGCTGTTTTTAGCAAAATTTAGAACGGTTAACTGTAAATAATATGTAGCATACAGTTCCCTTAAAAATAACAATGAATTTATGTTATAATCTTCAGTATAAAATTTTTAATTCAATTTTGGACGTTTATCATTTTCATAATGAAAATACTAGAACTTCGAAAATTTTGTTAAAATATTTCGTTCCGATTGGTCGAAGCAAATGACGTATTAAATATTTTTAAGAGTTGTGTAGAGTGAAGTTAAGATGTTAACAGTAATGTTTAATCTTTAGAATAATTTTTCTAAAATACTTAAACTTCAAAAATAATTTCACAATCGAGAGAGTCTAGACTAAGAAAAATGGGTTCGTTTGAACAAGTTATGAGAGCAGTAAGGCTTGTTTGGGTTCGCAAGAAACCCTACGTTCCAGTAGACGTTGGCGAGCTTCGTGGTCTCCAAAGTTTCTCTATATTTCCCACGGAAGCCCCATTTTGTTTTGCCCTCGGATTTTCACTCGAGAATTCTCTGTTCCGTTGTTATTTGACGTTCAATTCAAACATGGCGCACCGGCGATGCACTTTGAGCCGTATGTTCCTCGCAGGCTTGACCGCTATTGACTTCTCTGCACGAGCGAGCAATCGCATAAAGTCCTCGTGATAGTGTCGCATCTTTGGGAAAGGTGAGCCTCTAAACTAGGATATTTGGTTCCAATTTTAGAACGAAACTTCGCTTTGATACAAGCGACACTTGCAGAATACCTAATTGCCACGGTCAACATCGACCAGAATTTCCTGGACGACGTAATCACAGGAAAATCATCTCTGTTAGATGTCAGTCGAAAAGTACATCTAAAATTGATCAAAAGGCCAAAACAACTTTATATCGTTTGCTTTAGCATTGGAAGCGGCTTATAAATTCTATAAACAATTTTTAAACACGATTATCGCACAATATTGCAGTTTATTGCGAAAATGTAATGAAAATTCTCATCTTTTGATTTCTTCTTGTTCTTTAATTCAATAGTTTTTGAAAACGATAATAAAAATATATGAAGAAAGAATCTCCCAAAGAATCTATTCATATTTAAGAAAACGATTATATTAAATAACATGGAAATATTAGAAACAAATGATTATATTATATAAAAATGTATAAAGAAAGAATCTTTCAGAAAATATTTTCATTTTTAATAAAACGATTATTTTATATGATGTGGAAATATTAGAAAAAAATTAATATATTATATAAAAATATATAAAGAAACAAGCTCCCATAGAACCTTGTCATTTTTAAGAAAACGATTATATTAAATGATGTGGAAATGTTAGAAAAAGAATGGAAATATTATATAACAATACATAAATAAAGAACCTTGCCAAGAATCGTTTCAGTTTAATAAAAACGATTATATTAAGTAACATAGAAATATTATTAAAAAAATGGAAATATTATATAAAAATATATAAAGAAAGAATTTCTCAGAGAATCTTTTCATATTTAAGAAAACGATTATATTAAATAACATGAAAATATTAGAAAAAGATTAATATATTATATAAGAATGTATAAAGAAAGAATCTCCCAGAGAATCTCTTCATTTTTAAGAAAACGATTATATTAAATAACATGGAATTGTAAGAAAAAAATGTATATACTATATAAGAATTTATAAAGGAAGAATCTCTCAGAAAATCCTTTCATATTTAAGAATACCATTATACTAAATATCATGGAAATATTAGCAAAAACGTACTTAAGCCTTAATGGCCCGAAACCGTTTTCAGGACAATACTTTTTCATGTGCCACGAATGCGCGTTGTCATGTTTTCCTAATTAACCCGACGGAGACATTTTGCAAACAAATGCTTTCGAACGAGCTGTTCTTCGACACGGACGGAATATAGTGTGTGTGGGAGGTTCCTTGGAAGTGGTAATAATTGTGATTTATAGTAACCTGAGGAAATAGTCGTTGACGAAATCTGGATGTTCGTCGAGCCAAGCCTCCATGCGGGCGTATTCCGGGTCGTACATGGCCGAGGTCGAAGAATAAAAACCGCCGGTGGATTTTCCATCTTGCACCTGTTGCAGTGCACCCTGACCTGCCATAACGCTCTGCACCCCTTGCACCCCTTGTACACAAGGCGCTGCCGTCTCCGCCGTCATCCTCGGCTCTTCGATGCTCCGCAAATGCAGGCCTACTTGACAGAGAAATAACTCGTCATTACACAATTATTTATTCATCCTCTACGTACGTATTTATCTACGGTAATTGTTATATATGCCCATAATTATGAAAATGTTCTAAGTCATATATTTCTTGTTTCAAGATATTTAATGAATTGCATTTGAATAAATTAAAAAATATTTTTATATTATGCAACATTTTAATTTAGAATTTTACTAATCTTCATTAATGGAAACTTATTATGCATATGAAATTTTCTGTAAATTTCATACGAAAATGTTGTTTTTAAAATTATTAATTGATTTAGGCTATTTTCAAAATTAACTGAATCTCCTATAAATGACAAAGCAATAAAAAACTACGAGTTTCATTAGAAACAATAATTTTAATGAAATAATTCATGAACATTTATTAATTATTTTTAAAAAGTAATCCACTTTTATGATTTTATTATTATTATTATTAAAACCAATTTTGACACTACAATGTTTGCATTTAAGAAGTAAATCAAAATTGTTACACATACGATCGATAGTAACAAATTTGATATGCACGAAAGGAAATGAACCACATTGTATAATGGAATTATTCTAGGACCAAGAAATGTCTCGAGTTAGGAATTAAAATTGCTTGGAGTACAAAGGGTTAATACTAAAATAATCTTTGTTATAAGAGGAGTGAATGTGTCGCACATCTATTCACATCGAAATCTAATCTCTGACTCTGCTCTGTTCTTGTTACAACGTCGTTACCAAAAACGACGGTGTAACTCAGGTCATTTCATGTATAATATCATCTCAAAGGATGTCGATAGTTTCAACCTATATTCGTAACACTGTTAAGATCAATATTAACACTTTACCAACCGGCGAGTATTTCAGAATGTTTCAAAGTGCATTGTCCATGATCGAAAACTTTTCAATGGATTTCTCAACAGTTACAGCAATTTTTATTGTAAATCAACATACCGTTATCTAATAATTTGGTTACAAATTACAAGGTTAAAGCAGTTTGTTAAGCTTCATTTTGTTACAGTGCGTCTATCGAAAGTCCTAATAATAGGTTACCTATGTAAATACTTCGGTAAAGTGTTAAGGTACAAAACTTTTCAATATGGTCAGACAATTCCGACATCCTTAACACTTCGACTGCCATGTCACCCATATATGGAGACAGAATTCTAATTCCATGTTTAAAAATAAATTTGTATTGTCGCAATCGATTTAGTGGATATCTGAAGAATACAAGAAGGTTAATAGACAATTATATGCCATACATTTAAAGTTTTCAATCGCTGCTTCATTAAATAAATTAATTTGATTTTATAGAATTTTTGAGGTCATCAGTTGGGCAGTTAATATGTTAAAATGTCTGATTGTCACTAGAAGTAATTGTATTTGTGGAAAACTACAGGCGAATCGTTGATGACCCAGAAAATTGTAGTAAATCTTCGTGGCGAAGACGTTAAAAAGTTTAAAATGGCGGGCGCACGCCGGATCTTTCGAAGATAATGATGCTTTTGTTTTCGGAAAGCTCTGTTCGAAACAACATCATGCGTCATAAAACAGTTTCTAAATTTTACGCGTCGTAAATAGTACGTTGATAATACAAGGAGTAAAATTCAGGTCCACGAATAATACGTTGCATTATCATCCGCTACACTACTCGTGGAATAATGCGATCGTAAACCACCCCCTTACAAGTCACCCTTAACGATAGAAGTACTCGGCTCCTGGAGTTAAGGACAATAGCTGAGTTTATGGTTCGGGCGTGACTTTTCTGTTATTTTCGGTGTTCATTATTCCTCTGCATGAATTTCCTATTAATTTAACGCTGTACAGTGATCTCTCGCAAGCTTATACAAAGCGTTTTAAATTAAGTTCGTTAACATACAGTGGCTCACGAAAGTATTCGGACACTCTTCAAATCTAAATAACTTTTTAAGTATTCAATAAAAAGACTTGACTTTTCTGGAACAACTAGAAGTATTCATTTACTCAATGGTACGCAAGAATAATTTCGAAACAATTCTAATTGGAAGAAACTACAGGAAAAAATAAAACACATTTTCTAAAACATTTTTATTTTAACTCGTAATAAAAATTTAAAATATGCGTCTTGCGGACCTATGTTAGTAATATGCATGCTGATAATTTCATCGAAATCGATTGGCGCAGGAAAAAAACGACACGCGTAGAAAGATGTAAGAATTTGTAGAGTTTAAACAGAAATTGACTGAGGATCGTGAAAAAATTGCAATTTTCACCATTTTCGATGGCCTGCAGCTCGTGTGTACGTCGATCGATTTCAATGAATCATTAAAAGTTAATTATGAAAATTTAATCATTTAAAGAACGCCCGAGTTGAACGGAAACGAACATTGTCTTTTGAAGAGTGCCTACATTTAAGTGAAAGAGTTATTGTGTTTTAAACAGTGTTAGAATTAAACCACGATTGATATTCTCCTTTGAAAA
>CM052092.1:20291843-20302533 GCA_028453745.1 Agapostemon virescens
ACAAATGGTATTCTCTTGTAAAGAGTGCCTGAATTAAACCACGATTGGTATTCCCCTTTGAAAAGTGTCTGCAATTAAATCACGATTGGTATTCTCCATTGAAAAGTGTCTGAATTAAACCAAAACTGTTATCGTCTTTTAAAGAGTGCTTGAATTAAACTAAAATGAGCTATTCTCTTTTGAAGAATGTCTAAATCAAACCACGAATGGCGAATTCTTTTTTAACGAGTGTCCGGAGTAAACTAAAATGGCTGTTCCCTTTTGAATCGTCAAACAATTCCAGAAGAAATCGTGTCATGGAAAAAAGCAAAAGAACGGAAGACAAAACGTGCTGGAACACGTGCGTAACTGCGTGCCTCGTGACTTGGCCTCGCAGTTTGCACAGTTTGTACAGTCAGCGAGACACATAGTTGTTCCGAGTCACTATACTCTCACGGATGAGCGATCTAAAAGCTTCGAGAACGTTTCGCACCACTCTTTGATAAACAACCAAGCGTGCAGCCGTAAATCGTTGCTCGGAAACCGCAAACAATCGTAAACGCGCAGCTTTGGCAACCGATAAAACGTAGACGAAAAGTGTTCTACTTAAAACTAAAACTACCAAACCGGTCGAAATGACTGGTCCCTAATTTTCTACTTCGCCATTACCCAAGTTATAAAAATGTCTCCATTAGAAATTTGTCGAATGCACTTCTTTAATGAAGTACATATCACAATAAAAATTGTATGAAGTTCACGTAGGCGCATTCTCCGTATTACTATAAAGCGATATGTTTAATTGGATTTAGTGTTTGGCAGTTCTAGTATTAATAATGATATCTGCAGTAGACAACGTGACTCACTCGCAGAACTCGTGCTAACTAGTCCGGGACACAAACATTGACAGTAGTCGACATTTTTCTTATTCAAATGATCAATTATCTTAATTCAAACGCGTAACTGAGCACGCGCAGGCGCTCCTCCGTTCTTTCAGTTAATATTTATTTTATTCTCGAATGTATAAATTTATGCTTTCAATATGTACATTCGTTAAAACGATTCCGTCTCAACGAAGATCAACCTTTCATCGTGTGGTAGGGTCAATTTTGACCAAAAACTTTAAACACTTCATGTCATTCGTGATTTTCGAACAGTTACTTTAAATTGTTGGCTATTTTTCTATTCTCTAATTGACATTGTTAGCTGTATATATTAACACCGGTAAGGAAATTAATAATGTTAGGAGGGCGCATGATCGCCGCGTTATTAAAAACTCTGTTAATACTAAAACGATCTTTATTATAAGAGAAGGTGAATGTGCAGGCCCAGTCGCAACGAAGTTAATCGCCGATGCTACTCTGTTCTCGTTACAACGTCATCATCAACACGTAGTATCAACCTATATTCGTTACAATATATTATAGTAAAATTTTTATTACACAAAATTTTGTCAGTTTTATAAAACAATACACTCTGGTCAGTTTTAATGTTGGCTGTTACGGATCTAGTATGACTAGACTGCAGATTTTTGTGTGAAATACAAATTATTTATCTTAATTAGAACGACATTAAACTAACACGTCCAATCACAACGAAGCCTAATCTCCGACTCTGCTCTGTTCTCGTTATAACGTCATTACCAAAACGACGGTGTAACTCGGATCATTTCGCGTATTGTATCGATATCTAAACGGATATCGATAGTCTCAACCTATATTCGTAACAATGTTGACCTTAATGAAACGAGTTTAAAAATGTATAGAAGAAATGCGATACACGAGAATTTGAACGGATCTGTAGCTTCGACTCTTGTGAGATTATTTGAAGAGTCCACCATTCAAAGGTTAATAAGCTTTTTATATCGGCATATCATTTGGAGGACAAGTTAATTATAATTGGCAAGTTTGCATTGGCAAGTATTGCCGGTATTCTTATTTCATGCTTGCCATAACGAATCTTTGAAGACGATAGACTATTCTGGCGATTAAAAAGATTGCAGTTAGGGTCAAACTCGATATAATATTTCATCTCATTATTTCATCGATCTAATGGAATATAATTTAAACTTTTCTCGTAAATTAATCAGTGGAAAATACAGTCTTATAATACTTTATAAAAATGTAGCTTGCAGTTAGGTCAGAGAAATAAGACTGGAAGACCGCCAATTGTTTTGAAATGAATCTGCACACAACGAAACAAACTAGATATTATGTCACGAAGCACAGAACTTTAACACTTCACCGACAGGAAGTCTATTATTAGAACTTTCGATAGTTACACTGCAACAAAATGAAGCTTAATAAACTGCTTTGACATTGTAATTTATAACCAAATTATTAGACAACGTTACCGAGGTTGATTTACAATTAAAAATTGCTGTCAGAGTTGAGAGATCCAATGAAAGGTTTTCATTGTTGATTTACAATCGAAAATTGCTGTCAACGGTGAGAGATCCATTGAAAATGTTTCCAATCATGGACACCGGACCTTGAAAAATTCTGAAATACTCGCCGATCGGTAAAGTGTTAACATTAACACTTTAACTACCATGTCACCCACATATGGATGACACAATTATTTGTCCACATTTAAAAGTATATTTTTACATTAATATATTCGTTGCACACAATTTAGTTGATGTCTGGAGATTACAAGGTGGTTGAAAGTGACCATTCGTCATACATTTTGAATTTTGACATTGTTGCTTTATTAAATAAATTACTTTACTTTTGTGAAATTGTTGATGTTGCCAGTTCGGCAGTTAAAGTATTAAACCTACCGAACATTAAAATTGACCGTTGCATATTGTCTTACAAAAATGACAAGATATAATTTATTTGGATCGTTTGCTATTTTCATTACAAAGTATAATTGAACGAAGAGATCTATTGAATCGATTGCTACGAAGGCAATTTTATAACTTCAATAATTGTAGAATAAGAAATTTGAAGAGGCTCGTTTGACCCGCTGTGGTAGGATTAGTGTTGATAAAATTGTTCCTTCGCGAAGCTGTTTCTAAAAATAATCGCTATGCAATTTAGAAGCAACGTGCTAATAAGAAGAGATAAATGGACCGTTTATTTTGAAAGTGGTGCAAGACCATTTTCTTCTGTTTCGAGAAAATTAAATGTTAGCAGATCTGACAATTAAAAAATATAGGTTAATTATGTGAAGTCTGGGAATGTTTGTACTAATTTATCAATATCTAATTTGATTATATAAATTTTTTTTAGGCGAATTTAATTAAAATAATATATATTTCCAGGCTGAAAATGGACTTACATCACTTTCATAATTAGTCAATTGTAAATATCATTTAATTTCAATTTTGAAATAACAAATATCATTTAAAATATATTTCATATTAATCCAATTTTGTTTATAAATAATAACAAGAAATAAAGTAGAATTAGTATTTTTTATTTTTAACGTTAATTATATTTATATATTGTTAAACTTAACACAAGATATTGGTATTATTAATTATTTATGCTCTTTATGTGGCAGTGTTTTGAAATATTCATGATGCACAGGAGGTATATAAGGTAATAGCTGCTGCATATCCTTATATTTTTAGTATGTAATAGGCCTGGCATCGTGATACAAAGGCGCCAGTGCGATTTTTTCAAATTTTGACGGTCTTTCCCGACATGAAGGTGATAAATTTAGAGTCTTAAATTCTGTGTCCTCCATTGATGTTTTATATAAAATAGTATACGGTGCACTTTTGCAAAATTTCATGCAACATATTTGCAACCAATTTACTTTTTCTCCATTAGTGTTTCTTCTTATCTGTTTTTTAATTGCGTTTTGTAGATTTTTTGTTGAAACGAAATTCTCTCGTTTCATTTAGTGTAAAATAAATTTATTATGTTGTCTACATTGGTTTATAACGTCATAATAATCCTGTGGTGTGTACAGGAAATTCTTTTTTCGTAATGCCATTTTTTCTGTCTATGGAAATTGGACTTACACTTTCATAATCAATGATCACGCAATTTCTTTTACCGGGCAATTTTAAATTGAACAAAGCATAGGCATTTTTTAAGGTATTGAATACTAACTAGTTATAAACAAAAAATTTGGAATAAATTAAGCATAAATTACGTCATATCTCGTTTTTTTTAAAAAAGGACTTACACTTTCAAAATAAACGGTCCAAATATTATTTTTGGTTACACAAAAGAAGACGCTTTTGTAGAACCGATCCGTAAAATTTCTACGAACGTGAACCACAAAATTACGATCTTTTTCCGGCAGCGATAAATTCTTCATCGGAAGGAAAAGGAAGAAGAGAAAGATACGGTATCGTTGTTGGCGAGTGGAACCACAGCAATTAGAAGACGTTGACATAGTTTTTCATTGTGTTCCTCGGACAAAGACGAGAACAAGAATTTTGTGAATACGGTGCTCGCTGCACTATTCACGGGGTAACACGAGGTAGCCATTTTCTTACACGGACGCGGCTTCCACGTTTCGTCGGACACGAAAAACCATTCTACGGAACCTGCTCGAATTAAGTCACGCTATGGCGATTCTTTTCGTTGGGAAATTCCAGCATCGCGGCAGTGCGTCAGGAAGTCCATTTTGAAAAATCCTTATCTTGAAAAATCTAAGTAGGACGTAAAGATGTTTCCAACGAAAGTTGTAAAGTCTGTACCTTCAACGACCAAATAGAATATTATATTGTTTTAACTCTTTGAGGAACGATGGTATTAAAAATGTACGTTGTATTGTCTGTCAAATCTGTTGTTTGCAATTTAGTCGGTAATGCCAAATCACCATGGCAGGTAACACGATCGAGCATCACGTCCAAATGATAAAACTTTATAATGAAACTAAATGTTCGCTAGAAAAATAATTTTCTTAATATCTCTCACACAGCTCGTTTTATTCTATTTCAACATCGACCTGACCTTATTGGAAAACCCTTTACTTATGGGTCGTAAAATAACATTCGAAAATGAGAATTTGCGTAAAGATCCGCAGGCTTGTTGATGAGATGAGTTTTAATGGGAATTATTCATTGTGTAGCAAATCGAGTTCGCTTTAATCGATAATAAATTTCAAATAGTCGGTTGGTTCGATCAAAGTAATTAATCGAAGTTGCGTTTTATCTGGAAACATTGATGTTATATAAGATTATAGCGACGAAATGTATGGGAAAGTAGAATTCAGATGAACAGGTAATAATTAACACTCTGAGTGCGGTGCCGGAGTCCATTTTGACTACTGATTTTGATTATACCGAATGAATAATTATTAAATAAAAATCAACCAAACGATGAATGTACAATATTTGCAAAAATATATTTTAAAACGTTGATAAGTAGTCCAGTGGATAGTTTCTAAACGTTATCAATTATAAAATAGTAAAAAAAGTCCGTTTTCCGAGGAACATTTACATTTAAGGAATTGGTGAAAATTGAAAACTTTAATGCACCAAAGGAAATAAACAATGTGCAACAGAACTATTCAAGGTAAAAAAATGTTTCAATTTCGAAATTAAGATTGCTTGGAGTGCAAAAGGTTAAATTTGCTATACAGCAATTATTGATCGATTGCTATTGCAATTGTTATTAATGATTATTCGTCAAGGAAATAATTACACGTCACGCTGTAACGATTAATAAGATTTCAATAGTATAATATATTCTATTGCGAGCGTATGCTTGCACATCGTCACTGATCACACGATATGAACAAATTATGTACGCAAACGTCTTCCTTACAGCGCGAGATATCACTATTAAGCTTTAATATTTAGTATTCGAACGTGTAGTTTGCATGTGCAAATTTAAACAACAATTAGTCAATATTTTAAGAGAAAATGTATAGATACTAGTTTTCCATATACTTCTTAAACAAATGTATTTTGCTGAAAGCTATTTAAATGAGCAATCTCAAAAACACTCGATTCTCTACCTGGCGCCTAACTGGTCGTTACATCCAACAAATATTATTGCAGTTGCTATCGCACGGTGGATTTTAATGCACAATAAAAATTGTCCAAGTCAATCGTCAGAAACACAAGTTAAATGAAAATGAAATTATCCTTTTTACTTTTAACAGATCGAATATAATGTACTGGGTTGTCCGGAAAGTTCGCGCCGATTTCGACGGAAGATTGAAACGCAACGCATTTAAGTTTTGGTATATATTTATTAAAAATAAATTTTTTCTAATTTAATTATTATAATGTACCGATTAGTTTTCAAGATTTCCAAGACTTCGAGGTCGAATAAAACCAGTTTTCAGTTCTCAGTGATTTTGAGAAGTTCTGCGAAGTTTTTAATCGCGTGTGAAGAGGGGGACTCGTTTGATCAACTTTTTCGATGCTGCAGTTCCGTATAAACTTTTAACGAAATCGGTGTCCATTGCTTCTAACACGGTCCCACATCAGAAATAAAATCAGAGCTTTGAAACAGGCTACCTTTTCTCGATGGACCCGATTCCCTGTCACGTATTGTATACGTAGGACGTCATAGTGTCCCTGTCGCTGCGTGACTATATGGAGGTTACACCATTTCCGTAATGCTACTGTATCGTCTGTCTTCATTTTCGCAATGAGGTTTATGACTGTGTTTCACGTAACGACTGGGGAACTGCAGATTCAAACAAACTATTGTTACCTGGTCTTTATTTTCCTTTAACACGACGCCGGTCGAATCGTAACAATTTCGTAAGGTCCAAGCTATTGATTTAGCAAAACGAGCTCAGAAACCGCAGTTTCATCGAAATGCATTTTCTCGTTGTATCGTATTGAAAAGTCAAAAATAACACGATAACGTATTTCAATTCCTTGTAATCGTTCTATTGGGTTGTCTGGAAAGTTTGTGTCGATTTTTACGCAAGATTGAAGCGTAATTAAACGCAATTAACGTAATTAATTTTTGATATATACAAGGTGTCCCACATAAATGGGAACACCTAAATATCTTTCGTATTTACAGTCCTATCAGAAAACTTCACAAGACAAAGTGACTCTATTGCAGGGGGGCAATATAATGGTGAACAAAAAAATTTTTCATGTCGTGTTTTTTAATGAAATTTCAAGGTCATCGGTTTTTTTTAAATGGAATAGTATATTTTTCTTACGATAGCACGATAGACAATAAAATACTGAATTTAGCGGATACCACCTTTTTGACCTTGAACTGACCTTGAGCATGAATAATCATGTTGAAGCGGATGAAATGTGGAAGTTTAAAACTTACGTGTTTCAGCAAAGATTGCGCGTTGTTTACGTCGGGTTGACCTTTACATATCATAATAAATGTTCGAAATAGTTTTCATAGTAAACAGCGTATGTTTATGTTAGAGTATGTATCATTGAGATCGTTAACAGAAGGTTAATCGGTTAGAATAAGTACGTTGTTCCTTCTGCATTATTCGAGTTCGAAACGTGAAAGTGATAACAATGCGTTATACTGTACAGGAACGAATCGATATGGTTTTCACTTATGGCGAAAGCCACCAATCTTTGAGGCAAGCAATACGTTTGTATCGTGAAAAATTTGTGAATCGTATTTGTCCTTCGTTACACGCATTTTCCGTCGTCGTAAAACAATTTAAAAATACCGGTAGTGTAAATTCACAACGCCAGAGGATATGCGGCAAAGGATTACTGCAGCATGTGCTTCAATTACGTCTCAGGAAATCGACAATGCCTACAGATCATTTATTAAAAGATTGCAACATTGCATAAACGAGGATGGTCAACATTTCGAACATTTATTATGATATGTAAAGGTCAACCCGACGTAAACAACGCGCAATCTTTGCTGAAACACGTAAGTTTTAAACTTCCACATTTCATCCGTTTCAACATGATTATTCTTGCTCAAGGTCATTTCAAGGTATCCACTAAATTCAGTTTTTTATTGTCTATCATGCTATCGTAAGAAAAATATACTATTCCATTTAAAAAACATCGGTGACCTTGAAATTTCATTAAAAAACACGACAAAAAAAATTTTTTTGTTCACCATTATATAGCCCCCCTGCAATAGTGTCACTTTGTCTTGTGAAGTTTTCTGATAGGACTGTAAATACGAAAGATATTTAGGTGTTCCCATTTATGTGGGACACCCTGTATATCTATTAAAAATAAAAATAAATCGGCACAAACTTTCCGGAAAGTATTTTTGCGTTAGACCTATTCTTTCTTGTGACAAGTACATAAAATTTGCAGTTTAGTGATAATTGCGGAAACTGCAGACATATCCACTGCATACTTGATTCCACAAATTGTGATCAAATACTAAAGCGTTAGGACAATATTTTAGAAATTATAATAGTTTTTGACATTTCTAAAGAATAAATGTCAAGTGAAATAACATAATATTTTATTAAACAATAATATTAATATTATGAAATGATAATAATATTCTAACAATAATATCGACTTAAAGGAAGCAGCATTGTTATAATTAAATTGAGAGACTTATCAAGTCATTGAAGTCTTATGAAGCGATCAATTTTCGGTTCGAGAAAATTATTCTCTAGGGGTTACGTTACTTATTTTTTTAAATTATTAAATATTGAAATTCTTCCTATGCGGATGGTAGTACTGCAACGATGAATGTTTCAACTAAAAAATGAAGTTCAGAAGTTCAAGTTTACTTCTTCAATTGATTCGTATATTTTCATGCAAGCCATTAAGGCTAATACGGTAATTAATTTTGTGATATATAACAAGATGTCCTTCAGATAATCTTAAACAGGAAACATATTTCATTCCTTTGGCAGCTAAATCTGCATACATGAAAAATAGGTCTTGCGATTCATTTCAGAGGACTGGATCTCCTGAGAGCCAATTAACGAACTTAATTGTGGGCTCAGTCTTCACTTGCACATAAATCATTACATTTTTTTTTATCAATCAGAACTGCCCGTCCCATTGACTGTTACTAATGAAACTTTCTTATTACGATAGAGAAAACCACATAATACGTAATTAATTTGGCACACACAATTTCATCTTCGATTGCTATAAATTTCTCACCTGACAAGAAGAACAACTACTGTTACATTCTGTCAATTTTTTTCTTTATATCAAGAAAAGCTAATTTATATTGACTTCGTTGCCACTTTCGGTAAAAATGTTTCGTCAAAATTGTAACCATGATTTCTGATTAAATGAATCATATTTTGGTAAAAACGAAAAGGAAAACTTTAAACTTGTGTAGATTAAAAGGCAGGACTACAGAGAAGAGGAAGAACGAAAATGAAAAGGTCTGTATTGTGTATCAAGAAAACCTAATATATATTGACATCATTGCCATTTTCGATAAAAATATTTCGTCAAAATTACGAGCATGATTTCTGATTAAATGGATTATACTTTGGTAAAAACGAGAAGGAAAACTTTAAACTTGTGTAGATTAAAAGGCAGGACTACATAGGAGAGGAAGAATGAAAATGCAAAGATCAATGATTACATTATTCGATTACTATAAGTAATAAAACAGCAAACAAATAAAGTTTTGGAGGATGGCTGTGAAAGATACATCTTCGAGAAGAAACTTCCAAGTTCTCCACTTATGTAATTAAATAATTATTTAATAGTTAACGATGCTCTATGGAAGTAGAGGTTCCAAGCTTTATGAGTCTAGGTTTACTAATGCATTATTCTTTTTTGTTTTTTACAAAATTATGCTGGTTCAAATATCGAGAATTTTGTGAAAATTTTAATATTTAAATACTTTGCAGTGTTACACTGCGACGCAACTTAAAATCATCAACTTTTCAACCATCGTTTCAATTACAACTTAAACATGTTTGATAATGAAGTGGTACTAAATCTGCATCGGAACGGTAGTCAAATAAAATATAGTTTTGCGATAGTGACATTTCCTTGTGAGAAGTTTCCATCTGTCAAATGGTGCTTAGTTTCGGAGGACGAGAGGAATCTTGTGTACTTGAAGTGTGCCAAGAAGATACTGACTTTGCCCCGGAGGAACCTTTAGAGTTTCAAAGACACTCGTACCCTCCCTTTTCACCAGACACCCAAGAACAAGTCCAGTGAGAATTGCATCGATTAGATTTAGGACTATCAGGGACACCCTGTGAGGTAAACTTCGTTTATCTATTAACAAATAGTTTCTAGAAAGTTCTAAAAAAGTCAGAGTGTTGACTAAGCTTATTTTGGACATCGCATGCTCTGTGACGTTAGAAAGAGCAATATAGTTAATGATTCAATGATTCCATTTCACACAAAACACTATTAACACTTTGACTGCCACTTCACCCATATATGGGTGACAGAATTGTTTGTCCATGATTAAAAATAAATTTGTACGTTAACACTTTACCGACCGGAAGCCTATTAGTAGGCTTTTCAATATTCGCGCTGTATCAAAATGAAGCTTAAAATTCTATTTTTACATTCCAATTTGTAACAATATTATTAGACAATATTATTGGGGATGCATTGTTGATCCGCAATAAAAATTACTGTCAGCGTTGAAAGACCCATTAAAAAGTTTTCAGTCATGGATCATGGGCCTTACAAAAATTCTGAAATAATCGCCGGTCGGTAAAGTGTTAATATATTCGTTGCACTCAATTTAGTTTGATATCTGGAGAATACAAAAAGGTTGAAGGATAACTATGTGTCATACGTTTTAGATTTTCAATCGTTGCGTCATTACACAGGGTGTCCCACGCAACTGGAACAGGCTGTACCTCCTAAATGGTTGAGAATAGA
>CM052092.1:20302933-20334058 GCA_028453745.1 Agapostemon virescens
ATTATGTTATATTCGATGTCATATTAATTAGAAGAATGTCACAAAGGTAATACAAAACGTTTCATCAAAAAATAACTAAGAACAAGAACGTTTCAAGAAAGAGATGAATGTATCTGCAAGAAAAATCCCCAAAAATATATTTAAAGAAAAATTGATAGATACCAATGAATAGTCGTGAACGTCATGAATAATATAAGTAGTAGTAAAATAGCAAATAAGCTCCAATTATGTCAAGTTTTGAATCGTATTAACCTCTTGCCATACCATTTACTTTGTAACTAAACTTATTATAACGTCTTCATTCATAAACATGTTATAGGCGAGAATAGACAATTTTACATCTTTTATACTGTTACATTTTCTTCAATACTTAACACTAAACCTACTACAGTGGGTCAAATGACCTTTCTCAGATTCTTTATTTTTCAATTATTAAAATGACAGAATTGTCTTTGCAGAAATCGATTAAATGGATTTCTTTATTCAATCATATATTCTAGTAAAAATTACACAAAATCTTGCCATTTCTATGAAACTATATATACTAGCCAATTTTAATTCTCGGTAGGTTCAGTGTTTTTTTTTTTAAATTACAAAACACTAAAAAAGAACAGCACAATATTTATATTCGTTAGACTTCGTTTAAAATCTTTGACATGAATTTGTCTCGTCATAATACGTCGTTCTAGTGTTAAATGCAAATACCGTTACATCCACTTCCATGTTTATATATTCATTGCAAATTAACAACAATTGATTTCGTCTGAAAAGCAAGGCATAATATTTAGATTTGTTCTTCATTTGAAATTTTTGACACGAATTTGTCTCGTCATAATACGGCAAGGAGTTAATTAAAAAAATGTCATAAAAGTACTACTGAACGCTTCATTAAAAAATAATGAAAAACAGGAGAGTTTCAATTGTACTCTATTATTATTTTAAAGTCAGAGTTAACAGACATTGAAAAAGAAAACAGCTGCGGTAATGGAAAAATGAACGGACGAGCGAAACAATATTTGCCATCGCTGTAGAAGAGTATCGCTGACATGGTGGATGAAGTAATGCCTTCGTGGTTGTACTGCAAATTTCGGTTCGTTAACAAAAGGTACTTCGAATTCAAATTGCAGTGCGCCCGGAAAAGTTTACCTCCGAAAAGTTAGGATACGCTCGCTAACGAGATGGCTGAAGTTTTAAGCACCGTGGAATTTCGGGTACTCGTTAGAAAGTATTAAGATTTGTTTTATGCGATTTTTCGCGCGAGCCACGCGAGCCTCGTGAAAATACAAAAACTTGGCCGGGCGGTTAACGTAACCAAGGTGGGGTTGCATCTTACGCAGAAAGAGACACCTAGCAAAGGAAAAACACGAGACAACACAAGACTCGTTTTCCTGTCAAACAGCCATATAAATTCAATGATACGCTCGCGAGACGCAATTACAATTGCAGTTTCAACAAACTGCACCTTTCCTCTCAAACGTGAAACTTTATAGTTCGTGCTGTTACTGCGTTTTTAAACGATCGGATAGAGAGGGAGAAAAAAGAAGCGCTTCTCCGAGCAATGATCCACTTACAAAATAACTCCTTCGTCGTATGAAACGCTCATTTATTGTTGATAATTATATTTCCAAACGGTTTATAAATTACTGGAACTCTGCACTTTCAAATGCTTTATCGAATACTTTGTCGTTTTCTCTCGTATATTATTCAACAGTCTCGTGCATCAATTATATTAGAATAAATATGAGATTGTAGATCATACGAAACGTATTATAATAACAATTATTTTAATTGTACGGGTCATAGCCAAAAAATCGAGACTAATGCTCAATGTATATGCAAGAATTATCCCCAAAATTATATTCTTAAAACATTTATAAGCGCCAGTGAATAGTCGTCAACGTTATCAATAATAAAATATTAAAATAACAAATAAGCTCCGAATTGTGTCACGTTTGGAGTCACATTAATAGGAAAAATGTCACGAATGTACTGCTAAACGCTTCGTCAAAAAATAATTAAGAACAAGAACGTTTCAACGAAAAGGTTGAAGTATCTGCAAGAAATATTCCTAAAGATATAATTTTTTAAAAATTGATAAATACCGGTGAATAGTCGTGGACGTCATCAATAATAATATAGTAAAATAGCAATTGAATTCCGAATTATGTTATCGTCATGTTACCGAGTAGTCTGTCGTTTTCTCTCGTATATTATTCAACAGTCTCGTGTATCAATTATGTTAGAATAAATATGAGATCGTAGATCATATCAAACGTATTATAATAACAATTATTTTAATTTTACGGTTTATAGTCAACAAAAGAAATCGAGACTACTTAAACTAAAATGAACTATTTCTGCTTGGATTACAATTTTTCGTGTTGCACGATATATCATAATCGCTCTATAAATTTTACGTATTAGCGACAACAATGAAAAGATCAAATATAGAATAGTATATAAAGATAAAAAATTTAAAAGTACTGTTGTGTTATTTTTCAACGAGTTAAAACTGTTCAAATGACTAAATGGTTCTTTAAAATGAGCGTAGACAATTTTGAGTTAGGATGCAAATCCACTGTATAATTACGCATATCTGTAAAACGCATTGACAATTAACTGGCACGTGTATGAAATTTGTAATTACATTTCGTCCTACCCTAAAGGTTTTATCAACCAGGAGAAAAACGTAATCAGCGAGTCAACCCAAGTTTTTGTCAGGCGATGTAAATTCATGAATTATGAATCCTATTTCTGAAGACGAGAAATCAGTATTTCAGTTTAATGAGTGTAGCGGTGGAAGAAATAGTATGGCAATGGTTAAAATTATGTTTCTCCATGTGTTTATCGCATTTCACATGGAAACGATAATGAGGCATTGTTGGGAACAGGTATCCCGGAAAATGAGATTCGTTAGGGATAATCCAGTGAAGAGTCAGTCTAAACTTACTTCACATACCGCATAAGGCAATGCATTTATTCTCGAAATAGCTCTAATACGGTCTAGTCCCTAGAGAACAATTTCTACAATAGTGTTATGGAGTTTTCATACTGCTGACCATGAGTATAAGTTGAAACCTCTTCGGGTGACTGCCGAAACTTAAGTTAAGTTTAATATTTGGGATTTATGAGTAATAATCTGTTGAGCTACAGTGTCCGTCTATAACGCAAACGAGTTTTAACAATTTATCATTGTAAAATTTATTTTATCTATTCATTTTTTAATTTTAAAATTTATTTCATCTATTCATTTTTCAATTATAGAATTTATTTTATCCATTGATTTTTTAATTATAAAATTGATTTTATCTATTCATTTGTTAATTATATAATTTATTTTGTCTATTCAGTTTTGAATCATAGAATTTATTTTATCTATTAATTCTTTAATTCCAAAATTTATTTTATCTCTTCATTTGTTAATCATAGAATTTATTTTATCAATACATTTTTGAATTATAAAATTATTTTCTCTCTTCGTTTGTTAATTATAAAATTTATTTTAAGTATTCGTTTGTTAATTATACAATTTAGTTTGTCTATTCATTTTACAGTCATAAAATTTATTTCATCCATTCATTATTTAACTATACAATTTATTTTACTTATTCGTTTGTGAATTATAAAATTAATTTTATCTACGTATTTGTTAATTATAGAATTTATTTTATCTAGGCATTTGTTAATTATACAATTTATTTTATCTATTCATGTTTTTATTATAAAATTTGTAAGAAATAGGCATCACTGGAAACTCTAATCGTGTATCATTTTTCAGTTACATAATATAAAATTATATCAGACGTTCGTTTATTTCAATTTTCGCATAAATATATAACAGTAGGCTGTTGATAACACTTAGAAACTTTGTCGTAGCTTGCAAATATGAAATTGGATTTGTTTTCAGTAACATTCCGTAATTATATTGAAGAGTCTGTTCGTGATAGTTGAACTGTGCATTCGTATGATTTAAACTTTGGTAAATTAATTAACCAAAGCTGAATTTACGTGGAATGTCACACGACGAGTTGATATTGCAAAATTAATTCCACGACCACATCAAATGATTCTAAAACCATTTGTTTAATTATGTTTCATTCACTTTCGAATGCATAAAATTCTTAACCCCTTGTACTACGATTCGTTTTACAGTTTTCCTATGATTAGAGCTTTTTTATCTTTCAGAATTTCTCAGAAAGAGCAAAAGGATTATATTTATTGTATGTATATATATATATATATTTTGAAAGTGGCGTAAGTCCATTTAAAAAAAAAATCTGATCAGCAACCATAATAGTTACATTTTTACATGATCATTTCATTCTGATGCAACTTGTTACTAATATATTTAAAATCATTAAAATTTTGTAAAACGAAAATTTGCTGGTTAATGAAGTGATGAAAAAAGTTCATTTTGAAAGTGACGCAAGTCCTATTGTAAGAGTTTCAAATGGATATGGAAAATGTTATGCAATAAAATTGTATGAGATTCCAACTTAAAATAGCTGTGATATGGTTAACAATTGTCCAATCTACAGAAAATAATGTAAATATCATTGACCATAAGTCCCTGCTATCAGGGCATTCATTTCTACCTAATGATAGAAATTTCGGAGTTGTAGAAATGGTGTTAAGGAAAAACAATTTATTGTTTGTCCCTCAGGAATTTTACGAAGTCATAAAAAAGTGTCGAAAGAATAAGTTCATTCTAAATGAAATGAAACGAGAGGAGTTCATTTCAACTAAGTCTCTAGAAAACGCGAATTTTAAAAGGCCAAAAAATATTGACGGTGAAAGAGTAAATTGGTTTAAAATATGTTGGATGAGATTTTCGAAAAGCAATCCATATAAGTTATTTTACAAAACAACAGAGAACGAAGATGCATCACTCAAAACATTGAATTTACATATTAACCCTTTGCACTCAAAGCTATTTTAACTCCACCCCCAAGGCATTTTTCCTGACATACAATTGTCATTCTACACGATATATTTCATCTTATGCATACGAAATTTGTTTGCTATTACTCGTCCTTGCAACAATTAAATTTTTACAAATTTCTTTTACACAAGCATAGCGATGTAAAGATTGTTCTAAACGGTACTGCGACTATTTTTAGTGGTGCTTCAGAATCGTCGTTCGAGTGCAAAGGGTTAACATAAAAATTATACACACTTTAAATAATTGCAACCTTGCCATCATTATAAAACAGTGGATATCAGTATGATATATATTCTAGTATGAACACTTTGCCGACCGGCGAGTATTTCAAAATTTTTCAAGGTCCATTGTCCATGATTGGAAACCTTTCAATGGATCTCTCAACGCTGACAGCAATTTTGAATTGTAAATCAACATAACATCCTCAGTAACGTTATCTAACAATTTGGTTATACGTAACAATGTAAAAGCAGTTTGTTAGGCTTCGTTTTGTTACAGTGCAACTATTAAAAGTCCTAATAATAGGCTTTCGGTCGGTAAAGTGTTAAGAAATCATTAAAAATTGAAGCGTTCGAATATCTTCGCGACCTACTGTACACATCCATCAGACTCCTTTCAGAATCTCAAGTCCGACGCGATGTCGAAGTACAAAGGGCTAACACCGCAGATCGTTCTGTGAACCTAGCACAAAATTCGCGCAAAAACCTGGAAAATTCGTACATCAAACGTATCCAAGCAATTCGGTTTGACACCGGTACAAGTGTTTTAAACGGAACCGTTCGATTAGTTTCGTCAACCACCGTATTTTCAAGCTGCAAACGACAGAGCGATGCAGAAAGTTTGATCGGGCTCGAAAAGTTCACGAACTCTACGAATAGAAGGGAAGAGAGAGAGAGAGAGAGAGAGAGAGAGAGAGAGAGAGAGAGATAGAGGTAGATAGATAGATAGATAGATAGAGAGAGAGAGCGAGAGGGCGAGAGAGAAAAGGATGTGAATTACGCCAATGCCACGGCTCAGCCCGATACAAAGACCGTGGAAGTTTATTACTGTCACGACAACCCCCTCACGGTGTAATCGGGATCCAGGGCTCGACGTTGCGGAGAATCATGAAGCGTGCTAACTCATCCGTTATGAGACCGGTCGTTCAACACTGAATTAGCATGGGACTTTTTGCAGAGCGGAGACACGCCAGCCACATAGGAATTTTACCCGGTAAGCTGTACCCGTATTTTTCCATGAGCTTCGACGGCCGCGCTGACGGCACACACAAAGCCGGTAAATCCGTTCTTTCGCGTTTATAACCGGCGTTGAATCGCCGATAAACTAGAAAGTGTAGCGGCAACCACGTGGCTCCCGCCGCAGAAACAAATTCACCGAATAAAAACAGGCACGTCAGCCGTTTTGTTGCTCGCGGATACTTCCACGGAATTCTGCATTCGTGAAACGGACCCCGGATTTTGTGTCTCCGCCGAGGGAGGACGTCGATCTGTACGCGCTCGAGTTGACGAAATGAGATCACGGATTTTTGGGACTCGGGATATGAGCTGTTTATTTTGAAAGTGGCCTAAGTCCATTTGTCAATTATTTCCGGTTGCCCGCGGTTACATGTACAACTTCAAGTTATCTATCAATAAAGCATTTAAGGTTACTTATATTCCGAGTAAATACGATAATTCTGGACACATAAGCGAAATTTTTAAAATTAAGTAAAAACCTTGAAATTCTGGAAAATTTACACAAGATTAATAGAATTAAGTGAAATTTTTAAAATTCGGTGAAAACCTTGAAATTAAGAAAAATTAACACTAGATTAATAGAATTAAGTGAAATTTTACGAATTAAGTAAAAACCTTGAAATTCAGAAAAATGAACGTTAGCTTTATATCAATAGAATTAAGTAATATTATAAAAATTAAGTAAGACTCTTGAAATTCAGATAAAGTAACACTAGATCTTTATTAACAACAGATCTCAAATCAATACGATAAACAACAGACGAATGAACATGAAACTCTGAATATGAAGACAAGTAAGAATACCAACATAATCGAATTTTAATAACGACCAGCTTTACAGAAATTACGACAAACGCTCCAATCGGCCAATGCCATTTTTACATCGAAGCCAATCAGGCGTTTTTGGAGCGTAGCTTCGCGCAAGACGATGGTCGCTACAAGCTATACACTTTCTTTTTCTTGTAGGAAATTGTACGAACAAGTTCGAATAGCTGTAATGGGAAAATAAATTGTAACGGGAAGGGTTGAAGCTTCGCGAGCTGAACGCGAATCGAATTAAACGCGAATTTTCTACTTCGAAGACGTGCTTTCACGAGAATAAAAGCACCCTTGTAAGTTTATGGGTACTTTTCGGGTAAATCGGCTGTTACTGTTATTTATCTCTTATTTTAAAGCAATTTTAAATCCAAAATTGAGACATTTCTTCCAACATTGAATATTCTTATTCCATGGAATTTGACGTTAAACCTGTTTTCTTGTTAAACAGTTGAATTCTTAGTAATTTATAGAAAACAGATGAATTTGATGATCTGAACACTATTTTGAAAAATGGTATTGCAATTTTCACTGGCGCCTCAGAGTCGCCATTTGAGAGGAAAGGGTTAATATCAAATCTGTTGAACATGGTGCTTTGCTTCGCATGTAATAAAATGCTTTGTTTAAATTATTCACGGTTGCTCCTACAAAGAGAATTAATATTAAACAGTTTTTCATTGGGACAAACACAATTAAAATTAATTGCTCAATATGCTGATAATTTGTGATACTTTGAGTCAGTCTGTTTCAACGATGTGCACACGTTTTCATGCAATTTTCCAGGTACATTGACAAACAATACAATATCGTAAAACGGTAATATCATGCAGGGAAATTGCAAAGAGTCTAACAAAAGATTTTTAACAACAATAAAAAAGATATTAAGTGTACGTTAATGTGGTACATTTGGAAATGAATCGAAACAAAATAAAATATTTCAAAACTATAATTCTCAATATTTTTAATAAATTTTGTAATAGATTCTCAATATTCTTAACGGATTTTCTAATAAATTTATCTCACAGATTTTCGAGACAAATACAACGTGTCGAATCAAACAAACTACTTGCTAGTCAAAATAATAATTTACCCACTTCTGATTCTGTTTCACTCGACATTTTTTTAGCAGCAGTAAAACAGAATTTGCAAAAACATCGGCAGATGAATAATTCCAAATCCTCCTCACACTTAATACTAGACTGCGAATCTTCCTGCAAAACAAAAATGTTCCATCTCAATTACAAAACTCCAGAGTCCATTAGAAATTCATTTCCACGTTTAACAATTTATTTACCAAAAATCTACTAACAGACTTTTCAACTACACGGATGTTTCTGAATACTATAACTACCTAACCAGTCAGCATGACTGGGCCCTATCTTCTTATTTTGCAATCACTGAATAGTTTCATTGTACGCAGTTCATTTCCTGCCGCGCATGTAAAGTTTATTTATATGTGCGACATTTCAATTTTGACTGATTTATTAACACTAGAACGATGGAGCAGTAAACTATACAAATATACTGTATATATATATAACTTTTACATTAACCCTTTGCACTCCAACGAAAATAGCTGCAGCACTGTTTAAAACAATCTTTACATCGTTATGCTTGTGTCAAAGAAATTCGTAAAAATTTAATTGATGTAAAGACGAGTAATAGCAAACAAATTTCGTATGCATAAGATGAAACGTATTGTGCAGAATGAAAATATTCTAGGTCAGAAAAAATGCCTTGGGGTTGGAGTTAAAACAACTTCGAGTGCAAAGGTTAATATATGTTTTAATGAAAGAGTTCGTGTAAAACGTATATCAGTAGGAACATTCGTATAATGTCAGTAACTGTCAAATAAAAAGTGAGTAGCGATTTTTGTCGCAAAAGTATTCGGACATTTTTAAAAATAGAATAACATTTTCAAATTTGGACCAAGCAACTTGAATATTTTTCGAATGATAGAAGATCTAGGCCACTAGACGATATGCGATAATCTTTTCAATACAAATTTCAATTGTTTGAAATGATAAAACAAATTAGAGAATTATGGTTTTAAACTTTTTTATCTGAGCCTTTTTTATCTGTGCTTTTTGGTTGATGCAGGATCAAGCTTCGAACATACATAGAAGGTATAGAAATCTCCAGATTTCTTACAGTTATTAATTATTATTAACCCCTTGTCATATTATAACGTCCAATTAGTTTTAGAAAAATTAAAAAATTTCGTTCTAGAAAGTGTCCGAATATTTATATCGCCGATTGTAGTCACATAAAAGATGTTTAAATAATAATATAGTAATTCTTAGTGCCGCCTCGGAGATATCATTGCAGTGCGAAGGATTAACGAAAGTTGTTTAACACGTTGAACGCGGAGCCATTTTGCCTAGCCTTCACGTGATATTTTATTTATCTTTATAATTTAATATTATATTATAATTTAACTTTATATTTTAATATTACAATTCAATATTATATAAATTATACATAACACATTAATTTGTAAATTAAGTTCCCAGGGACTGACACAGCGCTTAACACGATTAAATATCAACAATTTTTCGCAAATCGATTATTGTTCAAGTACTTTCAGACTGCAGTGTAACTCTGCTTCGATAGGTCTATCGGTGACTATAATTCGAAACACTATCGGTGAAATTTCAAGCTAATTTACGTGAATTAATATGACCGCTCCTTTGTGGAAATAACATTTCAGCGATCGCGGGACGGTTCGCGTTACGGAGTCATAACCAAAGATATTATTCGGTGGAAGCGAGCCGTGGCCAAAAATTGGCAAGTGTACCAATCAGGTTGCAAAATCGAGGCATTTCTACGTATCTATTAGTTTCCGTATCCGTAAGTTTCCACGATTCAAAATAAACATAGATTAACATGCCCGGCTCATTATCACGCCGTAGCCGTCGATCGTTCGTGGTAACAGTTTTGGAGATCGTCCAAGATGGTGGTTTGTAATCGAGTCGAGGATGGGAGAAAAAAAATATTAAATTCTTCACACTATATCGCAACATTCCCGGCCATTAATCAGTATACGCGTTCGCAAGATCGGAGTCCGTAAATATTCTAAATCGCTCGATTAGCGTCAATATAATGAATTGCTTGCACCATCGTTTAGGATACAATTTCTCTAGTTTCGCAAAAGCTTCACTTTGTGATAGCGATGTGTTACGCAACGTTATACATATATCATTCAGGTAACCATACTTTATTCCAGTCCCAGCTCGTTAGAATCCCGTGTGTTCTCCGTGGTCCCGTCTAACACGCGCAACACACTATCGCACAATTCAACAAGATTTATTTTACTATTTTTATCATTTAGAACACGTTTTATGTGATCGCACACGTCGATGGTTTTCGCGTTACTAGCTGCATTTGTTTTATTTTCTTCTTTTTTTTTAGAAATCATCATGAACGAGTTCATGGCCAACCAGCGCCGACCAAACGTCCAATTATCGATACCTCAAAACAATCGATTCTCTTTCATATATTATGAACGTTGACGCCACAAGGTAAGCGGTGTTGCAATTATTTTCACGCGAATGATGCAAATAGACTACATTTTATTATTCTTGCAATTATATACAAACACCGACAGATTGTAAATATCACTGAATTCAGAGATTCCTTTCTTTCCGCTTCCGAAAGGAATTTCGACGATAATCTCGAAATTGTAAAATGGCTGGCCGTTTACTTTTGTAGACGTGCAGGTTTATACTTAACCCCTTGCCGTACAAATAAAATGGAATTTTACGCGTCCGAAGAATACTATTTAACTGGCTCAACTGAACAGTTATATGCACGCTCAGAAACAGAACATGTTATTTTGAAATTTACATTGCTGTATAATAGTTAATCACGTTAATATATA
The DNA here is from genome assembly GCA_028453745.1 of Agapostemon virescens. Taxonomy (NCBI): domain Eukaryota; kingdom Metazoa; phylum Arthropoda; class Insecta; order Hymenoptera; family Halictidae; genus Agapostemon; species Agapostemon virescens. The sequence continues at coordinate 20,313,807 of CM052092.1, forward strand.
ATGTTAATGGACAGTAAGTAAGTAACATTATAAAATAATAAATTAGTAATTCTGTAAAGTATGATACGTTTCCAAGCATTTCGGAATATGTAAAGGAACTAGACCTTTTTAACACTGCCAAGTTGTTTCACTTCTTACATTATTTTTTACAGACACGTGGCATCCCTTTGCAGGATGTTCCCTTTTGTTAGTGGAAGGTATAATAGATTATTATATTCTTATTATGTTGCATGTAATACATTTAATTCAGACATGTAATACATTTAATTCAGACATGTAAAAATTTAAATTCAAATACATAATATGACATTCGTGTTGTGGGATCGCTGTTATACTGATAACGAATACTGCTTTCAATGTATTTCTTTCTGGTTTATTGGCTCGCCGATGCGATTTTGTTATCAGTACTGTTGCAGAGAAAGGAGGGGTGAGCATCTTGAATATTTTCAATGAAACAGAATCGATGCACGATTTTCGGTGTCCGTCAGAGACAGCTTTTGACGTCTCGGAGACGTTGAAGTCTATAATGGCATATGAAATGAATGACGTTTAACGGACGTCATTGTATGCCGAAGGGTTAATGAATATAACGATGTAATATATTTTCGAGCATGTTTCGTTGTCAACTGCGATTTCTCCTCTATTCGAGACAAATGAAAAACAACAAAAAAATGATTATCGGTCGAATTAAAACAACTAGCGTCGAATTCGATTAGCCCGCGTATTCAAAATGATTGGCGGATGACTTATTCCTGCAGACGAAATATTTTGACAAGAATACCCGAATCTTATATTAGGTAAATCGGAAAGTTCTGTCCGTTTTTTTACAAAAAGTATAGCTTTATTCATGAAAGAAAATGAAAAAGTACGTTAATCAAAATATTGTCCATCGTTAGTGATGACTTTTTCCCATCTTTCGGGCAGCAAGCGAATTCCGCGTCGAAAGAATGATTCATCTTTGGAGGTTATCCAGGCGGAGATCCATTTTTCGAGATCTTCGTACGAATTAAATCGTTCTTCAGCAAGTGCGTGTGCCATCGACCGAAACAAGTGGTAGTCAGATGGGGCACAGTCTGGTGAATAAGCCGCATGTGGTAGCACTTCCCAGCGAAGTGCTTCTATCGTTTCCTTGACAATTTTTGAGACGAGAGGCCGAGCATTGTCATGCAGCGAAATCATCTTACGCTGTCTCGTTTCATATTGTGGTCGTTTTTCGTGCAATGCTCGACTCAAACGGATAATTGGTTGTCGGTAGAGATCTCCTGTGACTGTTTGACCAGTTTTTAGCAGTTCATAGTATACCACACCTTCCTGATCCCACCAAATGCAGAGTATAGCCTTTTTCCCGTGGATATTCAGCTTTGGCGTCGATGTTGAGGGTTGGCCAGGATCACAAATGGTTTTTCGACGTTTAGGATTGTCAAAATAAATCCATTTTTCATCCCCAGTGATGAGACGATGGAGAAACCCCTTTCTTTGTTGCCTAGCAAGCAAAATTTCGCAGATGGTTTTCCGCCTTTCAATGTCTCTTGGCTTGAGTTCATATGGGACCCACTTTCCTTCCTTGTAGACCTTCCCTAAGGCTTTTAAACGGTCGGAAATGACAGATTGAGCACAATTTAACGCTTCTGCAATTTGTTTTTGCGTTTGACATGGATCTTCATCCACCAACATCTGCAATTCTTCGTCTTCGAATACTCGTGGCCGTCCAGAACGCTCTTTGTCCTCCAAAGAAAAATCACCATTTTTAATACGTCGAAACCACTCTCTACACGTTTTATCGCAAACAGTATTATCGCCATAAACGTCTACAATCATTCGATGAGCTTCAGCTGCCGTTTTCTTCCAATTGAAACAAAAGACTGACACTTCGCGCAAATGGCGCTTATTCGGCTCAAATTCCGACATCTTCAATGTAGAAAAAAACGAAGTTATTGATGCAAGCGTAAATTGTTGTGTACTGAGTTTTATTAACAGATGTTCAAACTAAAAAGTTAGCCTTACTTTAGAGGTTATAGTTACCCACAGTTCGAGCTACGGCTACTCGACGCTAGATGGACAGAACTTTCCGATTGACCTAATATTATCTTTTGTTGTCGCGATCGGTTATTGCATGTATAGTGAAACGAATAAACAGTTCGTGACTAAATTGAGTAGACATTAGTGAAAAATTACCTTGTTGGAATTAGAACTTTTTTGTTTGTAACTGTATTGATTTGCGATGAGTAAATCGGCACGAACTTTCCGGACAACCCAATAGCTCCATTGTACATACTTTATTTCCCTCATACATATGAAATTAATTATTACTACTCGTATTAAAAACGTTAAAATTTTCATCGATTTCTTAACTACAAGCGTAGCGATGTGAAAGTTGTTTAAATAATAGCATAGAAATTTTTAGTGGTACCTTAAAAGCACCATTTGAATGTTAAGGGTTAAATTTTCATTACAGGCATTGATAAAAAATTTAAACTTCGTGATCTCCCTTTTTCCGTTGAAATTTCGGCCAAAGTAATTATTAACTAATTCTTATATACCTCGTAAACTAATTCCTCTAAATGTTCCTCTAACATTTCTCACAAAAAAATCTCGAGTTGTCGAGACGGATTTTGAAAAAGTTATTAATTTTTATAGAATTCCTAGTTAATCCTTAGCAGTCGAAAAGCGCCTGTGAGGCGCCACTAAAAATGATCATACTATTATTTAAACAACTTTTACGTCGTTAGATTTGCAGTTAAGAAATCGATAAAAATTTTAATATTCTAACGGAGCTATTATAGGTAAAAATATTGTTTCGATTTTGGAATAGAATTGCTTCGAGTGCAAAGGGTTAATTTTTCCCACGACTGTATATTTTTTTATCGAATTCTAGCTTCTGTAAATCATATCACGATCAGTGTGTTATGCACAAGTTCGGAACGTAGTCGTTTTATGGAAAGTTGCAGTGTCGTGCAACACAACAATGTATCTTATTAAAAACTCGTTTGTCTACTATCTGGTTCGTGTGCGTGTATGCAAGTATTCGCGTTTTCACTTCCTCCCCGTGTTGCCAATAAAATAGCAATAAATGCAATGTTAGTACACGGGCATATTTATTACTGCGAAAGTTTTCTGCTTTTCCATTGGAAGAAATCAAGGCAGAAAACAAATTGCCCGAAAGAAACGCAACGTGGAACCTGTTGGAACACTAAAGCTTTAAGTTTATTGACCCTTTGTTGCCTGGTGTGGGCTGAGGTTGACGTTCAATTTTTCAATTCCACTTTAATTTTATTTTTCCATCGGGAAAACCGTGTAATATGTTGCTTGGATTAGTACTACGACAAACCCTGGAAATTAGAACAACGTGCCTACGACTTGCATTTAATTTTATAAAACAATCTTTTGGTACTGATTTGATAAAACTGTGATTATATTAATATTTCTTGTATGCATTGTACGTTTATTACAATGTTCTGCTCTAGAAAAATTGTATGAAAAAGATCTAATAAAGGTAAGAAGTTTAAAAGCAATCAAATGATGTATAACCCTTTGCACTCCAAGCAATTTCAACTTCAAAATCGAGAAATATTTTTTACATAGAATAGTTACGTTTTATATGGTTCATTTCCTTTCGGGCATGTAAAATTTGTTACTGTTATTCATACGTACAACGCTTCAATTTTTATCGATTTTATAAATGCAAATACGGTAATGCAATAGTTGTTTTCAATAATAGTATTGCAATTTTTAGTGTCGCCTCAGAAGAGTCATTGGAGTGCCAAAGGATAATATTAGTTGAATCTTGTACAATATATTTTTAGATTCAAATTTCTTTTCAACCAGCAATTTGATTTTATGTTACTTTATGGTTTAGGAAAACTGCACAGGGGAAATGCATGGAATCTGCAGTTCACTCAATCAGTTTGTCCTGCAATTAATGAATGCTTTTCTTGTCTCGCATTATCTTGGTGGAACACTACACCTTTTCTATTGATTAATTCTGGCCTTTTTCCGTCGAAGTGCATCGTTCAGTTTGTCCAGCTGATGACAGTAGACTTCCGAATTAATTGTTGTGTTATCCGGTAAAAGCTCAAAGAAAACAATTCCTTTAAAAACCCATCAAACAGACAGCATCACCTTTCTTTGATGGATATTGACTTTGGAAATGCTTTGAGCCGGTTCATCTTTTTTGCTCCATGATCTCTTGCGTTTGACATTGTTATATACAACCCATTTTTCGTCCCCAGTAATGATGAGCTTCAAAGATGGATCATTTTCGTGACGTTTGGGAAGCGAATCACAGACGCCAACGCGACGACACAAATTTCTCTCCGTGAGAATATGAGGAACCTATACAATATCGAGCTTCGAGGTTAAACCCAGGCCTTTCGAGTGGTCATAATCAGTTGAATTTGATAAATTTAACCTCTCACCGATCTGACGTGTTGTTATTCGCCGGTTTGCATCAACTAATGCCTTTATCGTGTCTTTATCAGCTTCAACCGGCCTTACAAAACGTGGTGCACCTTCGACATCAAAATTGCCGGATCGAAATTTTGCAAACCAGTTGTGGCACTGGCGTACTGTCAACACATCTTCTCCATACACATCGGTTAATTTGTTTCTGGCTTGAACAGCATTTTTCCTTTTCTGTAGTAAAAAAATAAAATATGACGAAAATGCTGTTTATTGCTCTCCAAAAACTACTGCGTAGAATCATTTGGACTTTTTCACACACAAACCTTGCTATATCAGCTCTCAAAACATATAATGATTATGCGGCTTAAGTGTGAAGTTGGGTGCAGAAAAATACAATTAAATCTTCTGTCGGGAAAAAACGAAATTACTTTCCGAACAACCCAATAAAATAAAAATTTCTCTTCCTTCATATGTTCAATAGATTGAAAATAATATAACAGTATATTTTAACTCTTCTAATGTTTTTATTGGTTTCAATTACACCAACTTATTTTTGTCATAAGTGTATAAAATAATTTGATAAACCACGTTTCCATATACTAATTTACAATGCCTGATTTTGAATCCTGATTGAACTTTCCGGAAGTTGAACAGCATAAGCAGAAAGAACATTGCATAAGGAAACTGCATAAAATCTGCACACTCGCTTGCAAGAATAAATTAAGTAACGTTTTCGCGAACGATATGCTACATCTTTTAATGGGCAATTTTTAGATGTATGGGTAAAGAACAGAACGCGGAACCAGTTAATGGTGAATCGTAATCGATGGTAGAAACGCATGTTAGTTGCAATTAATGGTGCAAGCCGATTTCCAAGTCCCGCGGCTACGAATGCATTCGATGTCGAGGCCTGCACGCATTCGCTAATCTGCTGCCAATGTTTGTACATCACGGATGCATGAACATGTCGATTTTAATGAAGACGAATAGACTGATCGCGATTTCGATAATGGCTGATAATGATAATAGCTCGTGTAAGTACATAATGCATCAGCGGCGTGCGGCGCGACAGCCGGAAAATTCGGATACAGTTGAACACTTGTAAACACGCGATAACACCATAATTCACGAAATCTCCAGATACCGTGAGCCGCGAAAGTATGCGAACGCCATTTCAATCAGAGTAACCATTAGAAAATTGCATCAAACGATTTCGACTCTCTTTGAGTAATTGGAAGAAAGTAGGAAAAGTATTTTTAAAACGGAAACTGATATAAAATAAATAGAGTGCAGTAATTTATGCTTGTTCAGGCGCGATTAAATCAGAGTAACTTTTTAAAATTGCATCAAACGATTTAAAATTGCATCAAACGAAAAGTACTTTTGAAAACTGGAGCTGATATAAAATAAATAGAATGCAGCAATTTATGCTTGTTCACATTGCAGTAAATGCATTCAAACTAATTGACTTTCCTTTTTTAGATTTATGTTTTTAGCCAATTAAAAATAGAGGAGGTATCTAGTTGGAACAAGTTATAATTAATTAAATTTTTCCTCTTTTGAAATTGGAATTTGTTTGAATTGTTTCTATTGGAGTATTTGCTTTAGCTACACATGACTATGTGCCACGAAAGTATTCGAATGCCATATAAATTAGAAGATTTTTTTAAAATTGGACCAAATGACTTTATTCTGTGTAGCAATGAAAATCATTGAATTACTTATGGGGGAGCTAAAAGAATTTTGAAAAAACTGGAATTGGTATGAAGTACATGAAAATAATAGGAAAAATACTTTTATATAGTTATATAAAGCAATACGTAGAAGAACTGAAGTTAAAAATTCTCCTGGTAAGGCAACAAATAATTTCCAAATAAAATAATACTATATTGAATTCTTTCAATTCTGTATTTTATTAGTTTAAAGAAATTTTTGTTAACTACTGTTTCCTTATTTTTCCAGATACTTTTGTTTTTAGATTACTACAGACAATCGAATCTCGAGAATTTCTCGTTACAGGAAACGATTCTTTTCTTCCGATTGATCTATAATAATCTACAACCACCGACGATATGTGCCATTCATGTTCGAACTATTACTTCACCCGTTTTAACGAATCATCTTTATCTGAATGGCGAAGAAAATTATATATCAGTTCAGGCTACAGAAATTTAATAATAAAATCAATTAAAGTATGCCATCTTGTTTGCAACAGGATCCGAGAAAAAAGCGCGGCTATTTTGCGGAAGACAAAACAGAAAATAATTGCATTTGCAGCGCATTTAATCGCGCCGGAACGATAAAAAGAAACCTCTTATTACTTGTCATTTCCTGTGCTGAGTCGCTTTCTTATCAAGCCGTGCTATATCCTTAATCCCGATATTAGAATTCTTACAGTAGATGCAAAAAAAAAGAATAGCTCGGTTACATTACATTTTTTATATTGATCTAGAATTCCTCTACCGGGAGGGCCTAATTTTTCCAACACTTAATTCCAGTACGTTTTAATCTACACGTAATTGAAAGTGAAAACCAAAGTTAACACCGAAAGTTGTTAAACGTTTGTTATTTCCAGTTGTGTTTCAACCCTTACGTTAACTGTAATATCTTTTTAAATAAAAAAATTGTCCAAACCAAGAATAATGTTTCTGGGAAAGATAACAAACATTATGTTTCTTTTCTCCATTGATTTCTATTTAATTTACTAAAATGTGTGAAAAACAGAGATCCTACGAAAATGAAAAATTCCTTTCAAAAGCGCAACAATACATATCGACTATGATGAAAAAAAATGGGTTCTGTATGCATACGACGAGACATCCGCTTTTCATATTTAAATTCGATATCTAGCAGCATTGGGATCGTTTTGTAATATCTCGAATAATTTCACAGGAAGTAATCCTGTGATTATTTCAAAGTTCTATAACGAACGATACTCGAAGCTTCGACTTTTAATAGTTAGGTCGTTGCGAACTCGTTCGAGCGCGAATTTATTATTTCGATAAGGGTAGTTTTATAAATGTAGTTTCTCATTCCTGCAGAGACAGTTAGCGTAAAAAGCATTCGTAAACCCTTTAATCCTCGGGCGATCAACCATTTTTACTATTTCATAATTACTGACACTTCAGAATATTCATTGGCCTATTTATCAATTTTTTTAAATATTGTGGCTTCGTTCCGTACCAAGATACTTTTGCTCGATTTTTCATACAGGCCACTTAACCCTTTGAACTCCAAGCAATTTTAATTCTTAACTCGAGACATTTTTCTGTCCTTCAATAATTCCATTGTACGTGGTCGTTTTCTTTCGTACATATCAAATTTGTTACTATTAATTGTACGAGCAACATTTCCATTTTTACTAGCTTCTTAAATACAAACATTGCAATGTAAACATTGTTTTGAATAATATTCTGCCAATTTTTAATGTGCCCTCAGAGGAGCCATTGGAGTGCTAAGGGTCAATAGCTAACCAAAGATTTATATACATTATTACAAATTTATTTGCTTTATGTAATACTACACTTTTTATAATGTCTCATTCTTTTCATTTGGGTTACACATACTTCAATTATACATTTATTATGAAATATACCTTATCCGCGCATTACATAAATATGTCATAGTGCACCACCGGTGGCACAGAACGTGTTAAATAAATTATTGTGATTTTGTGAGATGTAAATTCTATTCAGATTTTCTGCGATCCTAGCCTATTGCAGCGTCGATCTTTGGAACGGTTTGGTGGAATCCAAACTTAGTATAAAATAAATCTTTTTAATGCATTAAATAAAGGGTGTCCCAAAAATAACGCAAGATTTGAATTTACCACCATCTTTGCAGTAAATTAATGGCAACCCTGAAAAAAGAACAATTTGACAGCTGAAAGTTTAGGGTTGGTAAAAATGGAGCGATATACGATGCAACAACGTGTTTTCATTATTGAACAATATTTTAAAAATAATGAAAGTTTGGCGGCCGCAGTTCGAAAATTGTATACAAAATATGGTCAAAATAGTGTTTTAACCTCGTCAACTGTGAAAAGATTAAATGAAAAATTCAAGGAGACTGGATTAGTTGGAGACGCTAAATACACGGGTCGTCCAAAAACAAGCCGTTCAAATGTCAATATCGAAGCACTGCGTGAGAATGTTGACGAAAACCCAGGAACATCAATTCGGGGTCGTGGACAAGAATTGCAAACTTCACGAAGCTCTCTACAGTGTATACTCACAAAAGATCTGTGCCTCCATGCTTACAAAATTCAATTAACACAACAACTGAAGCCTAATGACCATGAACAGCGAAGAGAGTTCATGGAATGGATTATTAAACATCAACAAGTGGATGCTGGTTTTTCAAGCAAAATCATCCTAAGCGATAAAGCACATTTTCACCTTGATGGCTTTGTTAATCGCCAAAATTGCCGTGTTTGGGGTTCGGAGAACCCACATGTGATTGTCGAACAACAAATGCACCCACAACGTGTCACTGTTTGGTGCGGATTTTGGGCTGGAGGCATCATTGGACCATACTTTTTTGAAAATGAGGCTGGTCAAGCAGTAACTGTTACTGGTGCTCGATATCGCGACATGATAACACAGTTCTTTCTGCCGAAATTGGTGGTTTCAACAAGACGGTGCCACATGCCATACAGCCAGTGAAACAATTCAATTACTGCATGAGACATTTCCTGGTCGTGTACTCTCTCGTTTCGGTGATCAGAATTGGCCCCCTAGATCGTGTGATTGAACACCATTAGATTTCTTCTTATGGGGTTATTTGAAGTCAAAGGTCTATGTCAACAAGCCCACAACCACCTGTGCATTACCAGAGGAAATTAAACGCTGCATCAACGAAATACAGCCACAATTATGCAGAAAGGTCATGAAAAATTTCGACAAAAGAGTGCGTATGTGCCAGCAAAGCCGTGAAGGCCATTTTCCCGATGTGTTATTCCATAAATAACCCTATCCTATGTACTTTATGATTCAATGAAAAAACAACCATCTAAAGACTAAAAACTGTGTTTTCTATTTAATTCAAACCTTGCGTTAATTTTGAAACACTCTTTATATATGTCATCGTGTAACACGGGTCGTGTTAAACAAATTACTGTGATTTTGTTGAATTTTTGAAGTTGTTCGACGGTGAAAGCGTTGAAAATGTAAAATTATCAGGGACGTAAATTCTATTCAGATTTTCTGCGATCCTGGCCCACGGCGGCGTCGAATCTTTCGGCCGGTTAGGTGGAATCCAAGCGTTACCGCAAACGATGACAGTGCTAGTCACATTATGGTGCTGCCGGTGTTGAGTGGCAAGAAATCGTAACGTAAGGTAGTCAACAAAGCAAAGCAAGAGTGCAACCGAGCGGCCTTCATTCGCCACGACTCGGCGCGGTGGCGCCAAGCTGACCTATCTCTTCCACCGGCGCGGTTGTTCAGTCTGATTGCTTGACTTTCTTGAGAATAGAAACATTGCTCGTTCATTTTCTGCGTTTCGCCAAGACGGAAATTCCGTCCCGACCATTCTACGCTAAACGGATGACGTATCCTCGTTTCGAGTCTCCGGTCGACGAGCTGCAAGACGTTTCGCAGATTTTGCGGTGCCGACAGTGCTTCGTCGCAGACGCCACTTCTTCGCTTTCGTGAAACGTAACATTTACATTTTTACCGATATTCAACATTAGAACCATCGGACCAATCAAAAAGACTGGTTCGCAATTTTTTCTTTCACAATTCCAGAAATTATAAAAGTATTTTCATTTGAAAGCTTCGAATGAATTTCTTCATCGAAGCAAACATTGCAATAAAAATGGGATGAGGTCTGAATAGATGCAATCTTGTCACTAGTGTTAAACAATGAGATAACAGCTATTTGTTTGTTTTACACTGGGTATATGAAGAAATAACGAGAATGCGTCTGTAGAAATTGTTAACCATTTTTAAATAATATATGCTCGAATATGTAAATCTATGGACTTCTTCGTCGCGAATGCACCTTTACAATCTCAATAATTGCGAATGAAAAATTTTGGCCAAAATTACGTAGTACGGTAAAGCTTGTGTTAATGCACGACACAGTAGAACCTCGATTATACGAATTGATGATGTTAGAAGCTTAAATAAAATTCTGCTTTATCTCCTACATCAGGGTTTACTTTGATCTCCCCTGATATTCGGGGTACCTATAAGTAATAAATTATTTTGAAATCTAAAAGAAAGTTTGTAGTAAAATCATGTTTTTATTTTAATCTGTTGTATAATCTCCATCGTTTTCAAGGACAGCTGCCATTTTTGAAAAATGTGACTCAAGGTGCCTCCACTTCGAGGCCTGTCAGAGAGGACATAATCACCGGCAGCTAACCTCCTGAACCAACGTTGACACTTGTTGACCTTCCATGCATCTCCACAAATGTCGCAAATTTTCTTTGTTGTTATCGTTGCATTAAATCCCGCATGAAAATGAAAGAGTATGCAATGATGAATACGATTCTCGAAAGGTACGAACGTCGCCATTTTATTACAGTGCAGCAAAAAATGTACTAAGAAGTATACATTTTTTCTATTTAGAATAGAGGCTGCTTCACTGAAAACTGTAGAAGGATACGCGTTTCTTCTTCAACGATCGGTACAGAATTAAAGGCGAACAACTTGTTTGCAAATAATTTATTACTTATGGGAACCCCTAATATTTAATTCTCGTAATAATTCAAAGGTCAGTACAGATTCGCGGTGTTCCGATTGTACGAGCGTGAGATTGAAGTTATGGGAAATATTACGTTTAGCCGGCACACCTCCAGTGACCTTGACCTTGATATAGGTTGCGAAGGTCACCCTCTTGAGCGCTATGTTGCCATAATATAGCGGGAGAGTTTCCCAAAAATGTGAGGGTTCTTCTCCCGAGTGGAGAATTTTTTGAGACTCGTTTTGTCTCGAAGTTAGTTTTTATTTTATCTTATAAACAAATGTATATTTTCTCTCACCAATGTATTACTTATCAACGCTTTGAAAAGTATTCTACTGGTATTGCTATTTTATAAATTAAATTAAATTTCTAAATAGAATATTCCAAAATACAATTTTGCCAGGAATGCACTTACCCCTTAATAGTAAACGTACCACAGGGGATGGAATAACACTTTCCAGAGTTTTTAACTTACAATTATCGAAGTTACAAAATTGCCTTCGCCGAAGTTGACTCCACGCACTTCTTTATTCAATTGTGTATTGCAATAAAAATCGCACAAAATCTGAACAAATCAAATTGGCCATTTTAATAAGGCCATATTTTCTAGTCAATTTCACAACTCGATTTCAACGTTAAACCCTGCAATTAACGAAGAGTATTTTTATTTTCCATGAAGGTCCACAATTTTCCAATGTATAATCTTTTCCAAATATTTCACATTTCTTATAAACTACAAATAATTACAAATAGTAAAGATCGTTAGAAACTGGAATTTTAATAAATTCTAAACCGAAAATTAAGAAATTTTAACATCTTTCAATGACTGTAGCTCAAAGTAAAACTCGGACACCTATATATTTTCACTTTCTGAGGTTATTATTAGTATAAGAAAACAAATTAAATGAAAAACAGAATTATTTTCAATAATTTACACTTAAGGTCAAATAAAATTTATTAAGCAAAGACAAAAATTATTCACGATAATTCAAAACAAAATGGAAATGTTAAAAGTCATGAAAACTAGCCTCAAACTGAAACTCGGACAGTTGGTAATGCTGTGGGAAAAACAAATGAAACGCGGGGAATCACCCTTCATTTTTTCATAATTTATTTTATGTAGGTTTTAGTTGACGTAAGTCGTTAGTTTCTGTAAAATTTTGTTTTAATTTCTCAAAATGGCTAGACAATGTGAACAAACGTCATTAAAAATCCGGGAACTTGTTATAAGTCAATTTAGAGACGGTTTGTCTGTACGAAATATTGCATCAATAGTGAAACGCAGTCACTCTACAGTTCATGATATTACAAAACGCTTTAGATCCAGAAATAATGTGGAAAATAAACCAAAACTAAGTAAACGGAAGATTTTCACAGAATCCGAGGAGCGTTGGATCGTACGACAAATTTTAAAAAATCCACAATTAAGTGTCCCGAAGTTAGCTACCGAAGCTAAAACACATTTAGGAAAAGAAGCTAATTCAGAAACAATGAGGATTATATTAAGAAAAAATAATTTTAATGGGAGAGTTGTTAGGAAGAAACCATTTGCGAGTAAAAGAAACCGTTCAAAAAGAATGCAATTCGCGAAATTGTACAAAAATAAAGATTTTTCATTTTGGAGGACAGTTTTATATACAGGAGAGAGTAAATTTAACATTTTTCGAACCGATTGACAAACTTATGTTTGGAGAAAACCTAATGAGTACAAGGAAAAGAATTTACGACCTACTGTTAAACATGGGGAAGGTTCAATAATGGTGTGGGGATGCATGTCAACTGTTGGACCAGGAAATCTCCACATTATTGACGGGATCATGGATCAGACAAAATATCTACAGATTTTGAAGAACAATTTAAGGGATAGTGTGGAAAAGTTAGGTATTGCCGATTCTTACAGTTTCTACCAGGACAATGATCCAAAGCATCCGGCTCATAATGTTCGTCTATGGTTACTTTATAATTGCCCACATGTAATCGAAACTCTCGCTCGATCATCTGATTTGAATGTAATCGAACATCTATGGGCGTACTTAGAAGAAAAATTGAAAAGCCACATTATTTCTAATGCTAAAGATTTAAAGAAAGCATTAAAAGAGGAATGGACGAATATTAATCCTTCGTATTGCGAAAAACTAGTACGGACCATGCCGAATCGATTAAAAGCTGCAAGAACAAATAAAAGACTACCAACAAAATATTAATATCAAATAAAAATAGCATAAAACATATGTACATATCTATAAGAAAATTGTCCACTGTCCGTGTTGTATTTTGAGTTAAAATTCCATTACTTTTTAAACTTCGTTTTTTATGACCTAATGTAAATAAATTTTTTGTTTGTTTTTAGTGAATTTATATAACCTTGGATAAAGCTTACTAAAAATAGCTTTATTTTTTATTTATATTCTTTTCATACCCTACCAATCGCTTCATAAGGCCCAAAAATGTCAGTGTCCGAGTTTTACTTTGAGCCACTGTACCAGCCGATTTCTATGAAACTTTATGCACGCGTACAACCTACCCATATTTACGAAACACGTATTACAAATTTTCATTGTGAGCAAAGATAAAAAGATTAAAGATCACGACTTTGGCTTCGCCCTTTGAAATTCCGAACAATAGCAATTTCGAAAAAACTTCTTGCACGTTACTTGGTGAACTAATTCTTCTATCATAAAAGAGCTGCAGTTGTTTAGTCCAGTTTTACAGAACTTTTTAAAGGGTATCCACCGAACTTTTCCCCCGACTGTATCTTGAATTTCTTCAATGAATTTGGCTGCCCGAGTTTCGATGTCTCGACAACTTGGACTCGGTACAGTTTACTACACTGTGTGCATGATCGCGCGCGCGCACGCGTGTGCGTGCTAAAGTTCACAGTTACACGTTTGCACACCGACACGGAACAAAGAAGACTCATTCTCTCCGAGTAATTAACTTTTTAAACTTTCATGACACCCGATTTCCATACAATGACTGGCGGCACCGCCGAACCGAAACGCGAAGTTCATACGCGTGTCCACTGACCCATGATCGCAATGAAAAGATTAAACAGAAATCCGCAGCTATCGGCAGCGAACTCGGCGATGTTCGATAAATAAGAAATTAATATACTTTTTATCTGCCTTACATCCTACATTACAACAGCCAACAAATTTGATACGTGCGAATGACACGCTCGATAGTGTCGGCAACGCTCTACATATAGTGTTGCACCACTCCATTTTATTATTTATCTCCGTCCGGTCTCTTCTGATATCTCGAGATTGCAGTAGATTTTTCCCGAAGCTCCGATGTTTTTTTAAGCTACTTCTGTATGTCGCGAATCTTTTAATATTTGCCCTTCTCACTTTACTTCTGCAATCTCTTATTATATTTCTCCCGAGGAATCTCGTCTTTGAAATTGCACGCGGTAGTTTCCACAAACCGTCCTGGTCGTTCTGGTCGCTTGATTTGTTTATAATTTGCTAGACCAAGTTTCAGGACATTTGTAACAACACTTTGAAACACACTGATTAGATTTGCAAATTGTCGTCGTGTCTTTCAATGACTTCTGTGAACAATAATTGTCTGTTACTTAAAAATCTTCCAATCCTGTATCGCATATCGTAATGGAAAGTTGCAAAATTAGCAAATAATACGATTTTATCTGCCCTTACATCCTACGTTATAACAACCATCACATCTGATTCACAGGAACCATAACTTGACAGACTCTTCTGTTATCTTAAATTTCCATTAGATTTTTGGCAATGCTCTGATGTTTTGTAAAGCTGCTACTGCACGTGGCGAATCTTCTAATATTTTCCTCTTTTGCTTTACTTCTGCAATTTCGTGTATCGAAATCACATTTTTAATTGAAACGGCTACTTTATACAGGGAATTCCATCTGTGATATTGCACGTGGTAGTTTGCACAAACCACCTTGGCATTCCAGGTCGCTTGATTCATTTATCATTTACAAGATCAAGTTTCAGGAGATTTGTAACAACACTGTGAGACAGAATAATTAAATTTCTACTTTGTTATCGTGCCTTTCTATAGTCTCTGTGAACAATAATTGTCTGTTACTTAAAATCGTCCAATCCTGTATTGCATGACATAATGAGAAGTTGCAAAATTAGCAAATAATACGTTTTTATCTACCTTACATCCTACGTTATAACAATCAGCACACCTGATTTACACGAATCACACTCTCGACAGTGTCGGCAACGTTCAATAGTTTGCGTTAAATTTTTAGCAAGGTTCTAATGTTTTTTTAAGCTGTCTGTTTACGTAGCGAATCCTTTTATGCTTGATTTTCTTACTTTACTCCTAGATTTTTCTAAAGAATATCTTCAAACACGCTTGTTGGCGTTATTAATCGTTTCGAAATCTCTAGATCGCATTGATGATGCATTCTTCATTCAGAATGTCTTCATTGTGTTTTATTAATTCTACAATGATCGTTTCGTAATACTCAATGCTTGGTGAAAGTAAAGTAAAGTAAACAGAACACAATTAAATTTATTTAGACTTTGTGCGATCTTAATTAGGATATATTCTTGAAAATAGAAATGATTGTAATTATTTTCAATAGAGGCATCTTTGCAATTTTAATAATTACAAGATGTAGAACTCGGAAACAACCATTCGATTGTTCATAATTTTAGTGTTAAACTGTGATAATTTTACAAAAAATAATCGTACAGTTTTGACAGATTTTAAAGTTATACAGCCTCTAGTTTCATAATTTATATTTTATTGTAAAACTTTTTCTGCACATTCAGTCATCTGTGAAAACATTGCCAATTTTTTCTCGTGGCTGAAACCAATATGTGGACCGTTTATTTTGAAAGTGGTGCAAGTCCATTTTCTTCTGTTTCGAAAAAATTAAATGTTAGCAGATCTGACAATTAAAAAATATAGGTTAATTATGTAAAGTCTGGGAATATTTGTAATAATTTATCAATATGTAATTTGATTATATAAATTTCTTTTAGGCGAATTTAACTAAAATAATATATATTTTCAGACTGCAAATGGACTTAGACCACTTTCATAATTAGTCAATTGTAAATATCATTTAATTTCAATTTTGAAATAAAAAATAACACTTAAAATATATTTCATATTAATCCAATTTTGTTTATAAATAATAACAAGAAATAAAATAGAATTGGTATTTTCTATTTTGAACGTTAATTATATTTACATATTGTTAAACTTAACACAAGATATTGGTATTATTAATTATTTATGCTCTTCATGTGGCAGTGTTTTGAAATATCCATGATGGACAGGAGGTGTATAAGGTAATAGCTGCTGCATATCCTTATATTTTTCGTATGTAATAGGCCTGACATCGTGATACAAAGGCGCCAGGGCGATTTTTTCAAATTTTGGCGGTCTTCCCCGACATGTAGGTGATAAATTTAGAGTCTTAAATTCTGTGTCCTCCATTGATGTTTTATATAAAATAGTATACGGTGCACTTTTGCAAAATTTCATCCAACATATTTGCAACCAATTTACTTTTTCTCCATTAGTGTTTCTTCTTATCTGTTTTTTAATTGCGTTTTGTAGATTTTTTGTTGAAACGAAATTCTCTTGTTTCATTTCGTGTAAAATAAATTTATTATGTTGTCTACATTGGTTTATAGCGTCATAATAATCCTTTTTTCGTAATGCCATTTTTTCTGTCTATGGAAATTGGACTTACACCACTTTCAAAATAAACGGCCCATATATCTACAAATTAAAGCTTCCTCTTTACAACGAAGCCTTAAAAATTGATGTACGATTTTTTTTCGGTTGTTTTATCGAGCTTCTAACGAGCAGCCAACTTTACAGTAGTAAGTTACACCATGAGGGCTTCACACGATCGATCTTGTTCCTTGATGTTGTTTCTTAAAACAATCAAGAAAAATGGGAGATGAATTTTGAAGCAGTCGTTGTGAAGAGGAAGCACCAATCTTCAAATCTCTAGCAGTTTCAATTTACGAGAAAAATATTTTTCAAATCTTTGGAGTCGTTCGAATTTCCAGCGTTTACGTAAGAAAATGTAAAATACATGTTTCTATCATGCAAACATATGTTAGAGGAAAGTTACTTAATTAATTAATTAGTTAATAAAATTAACAGTTTTGCAAAAGTGGAACAGGCTTCCAGTCGTGCTATTAGTCCTTACATAATTTAAATATCGACAATTTTTCGAGAAATCAAATTGTTTCGCGAACACTGCGCAGTCCTTCGAAAAAACTACACGAAATTGATTTTTCTCCATTGTTTAGTTCTCTTCGTTGTTTAGAATTTTATTGTAAACGATGTCCCATCCTTAATTATTGACAGCCTTCTATTTGTAGTTGGTATTAATACTGAACCTACCGAGTTATAAAAATTGACTGGCGAATATAACGTTATAAAAATGACAAGATTTAATTTATTCAGATGTTGTGGATAATGGATTCAATTTCGACAAAGGCAATTTTGAACTTCAATAATTCTAAGACAATAGGTTTAGCGTTAATGTTGAAAGCTGCAGATTTGGTATTTTCGCCGCACTTCCACGAGAGCTATGCACAAAAGCTCTTCGAGATATTTTGCATTGTCTGCAAACAACAAATTAATACGAGCTCCCCAAGGTCTGTAGCTAATGGAACGCGATCTTCTCGTTGTCCGAGACTTTCGATCGAACGATTATGCTTTCAATCAACTTCAAGTACGATAGTAATGGAGTAATGATATCGATCGGAGATCAGATCAATGTGCTGCTTCCAAGTGCCTCTTATCTGATTACCTCATTGATCGGACGTGCCGTTTTCTGTAATCATTTTGTTCCGTAATAGTATGTGACACAACGCAGTTAAGCCGAAAAAATGATCTGTTGTCAATGATAGTGGATTAGCGTCGAGGTTATGCGATAATATCAACCTTGTTTTTCAAATCGTATCTCGCTGAATTTTTTAAGACCGCCTTCGATTGCTACTTCATTCTTTTTCGATGCCATACAATTTTCATTTAACATTTTCAATGTCAAACTTTTGCAACTTGCGACTTTTTCAATTGTGTTTTTCGTATCCTGAATCTAGAATCTCTTGAGACGGTCTCTCATTGCCGCTTCGTTGTTTTTTATTGCAACAACAACATTGTCCAGCATTTTCGATAGAGAAGCTTTGGAGTAGGAAAGTCAATTAGAATCTATGTCAATTTGAATGCATAAGATGCAGCGCCTGTGTGTACTTATGTTCCGTAAAGTGTGTACTGCAGCAAATGAACCGACAAGCAATTCTTGATTCAATGCATTTGATCATTGAAAATACGATTTTCTGTATCTTGGCGTTTGACAAAATTAAATTGTCTAAAGGTTCACTTTATTCGACAAATTCATCGGAAAAAATATATTATAAACAAGCAATAGTTATACTAGACTTGTAGTCATTATTGGGATGGAGCAGAAGTTCACAGTGTTTTTAAATTCGAATTCAAAGATCAAATTATGATAGTTGGTCATAGTAATTTAAAACAAATTTTCTATTCTGTTTCAATATATTTTGCTATTTATAAGGTAACTTAACATATTTTTTAATAAATCTAGGAGTGAATAGCTTAATTTTATCTTTAAATTTTTATTTTATAACTCTTCAAAAACTTGTCATTTAAACCAGTAAAACAAAATTTATTGTAAAGTACCAGATATGCCTCTACAATTTCTGATAAAAAAGAATTGAAAGGAAATTTACTATATCGTTTTACGTTATTTATGTTAAACAATAAAACTGTCGAAGATGGTACATATATATTATGAAATAAGGAAACGTAGCAACTAATGGTTTATCACGAATGATTTCACGATAATGAGCTCACTATAATTGTATAGACGAAGCTAATTGCAGTATCCAGTTCATTGCAACCCAATGAGTTGTTCAAGAAGATGATATCGATTTTCCAGATAGCGTTTTTACACATTCAAACAAACACGACAATCACATATCATATATATACTGAAACATGTCTAGTAACAAACAAATTTTACATTAAAAAATGTATAAATGTCACATGATATTTTCTTAAAGGAATTCATCGTTTTCAAAATTTTCAACTTCTTCGTTTTAACATTCTTCTTTCATGCAAAGTTGTTGAATATTAAAAAAGAAGAATTTACAGAATGTTTAAACAGTAACATTTGAAATTTGTAAAGTTTAGATTCGAACTAACCTATATTAAATATGGCAATATAGGAGTACTATATCTTCTTTCTAATTGCAGTTGAAGCAATTTTAAATCCAATATTAAGACATTTCATTTATTGTTGAACATTTTTATTCTGTGAAATTCTTTTTACCTTAAGCATTCAATGTTAAACCTGTTTTCATGTTCAACACTTGAATTTTCAGTAATTTATATAATACAGCCGTTGATAAGCCATTTATAAAAATTCGATACATGTATCAACAAATTTGGACGATTGTTACCGAAGAATAAATATAAAAACATTTAACAATGCTATTGCCTCTACAATGTCGAGTTATTCAACCACCGATCACTTTATCAAAAAATGGGTGCATTCGTGCAGAGTTAAAATTTGTTACGGTTTGGTACAACTCGGAACAAATTCATGAAAAATTCGTACAAAACCATTGAGAGATTGCGCTGTCCCTATAACAATAACTAATTGAACTGTGTTCGACTAGATTAAAAAGTACTAGCACCATTTCAACGTTGATAACACATTCGTAAAATTCGATACATGTCCCAACAATTTGAAAGATAGTTAATAAAGAATTTATATAAAATCATGAAAATATGACATTACCTCTAGAACGACGAGAAGCTTAACAACCCTTGAAAAATAGTTACATTCGTGGGACGTGAGCCATTAATAAAAATTCGTGGTGGTTCGAACAACTAGTAACAAATTGTCGAAAAATTCGTACAAGAACGTTGAATAATTGCGTTATCTCTATAACAATAACTAATTGAACTGTGCTCGACTAGATTAAAAGGTAGGAGCACTATTGCAAGTTTAATAAGCCATCAATAAAAAATCGTGGTAGTTCGAACAACTAAAAACAAATTGTCGAAAAGTTCGTACACGAACATTGAATAATTGCGTTGTTTCTATAACAATGACTAATTGACCTGTTCTCAACTAGATTGAATATGGTAGCACTACTGCAACA
>CM052092.1:20336402-20355324 GCA_028453745.1 Agapostemon virescens
GAATGTGGGGATTCTCGAATATGTCAATTCTCAAATATTGGAATTCTCGAATATATGGGGATTCTCAGATATATCGAAATTTCGAATATATAAGGATTATCAAATATATGGAGATTCTTAAATACATTGGGATTCTCGAATGTATGGGTATTCTTGAATATATTGAGATTCTTAAGAATTTTCGAAATTGTCGAAAATAACGTGACTCCCAGAATTTTCAAAGTTCTCGAATAACAATTTTCTCAACAATTTTTGGAATTCTCGAATGTATTAAGACTCCCGAGAATTTACAAGACGTCCAAATATATTCCGAAAATGTTCGGTATTCCAGTTATTTACTAATTTTAACTGTTCTCAGTGTGTTCAGATTGCACGTATGAATGATTCGGACGAAATTAGTCAGAGAGTGATTCAGGGTTTAAGTGTGCACGACGAGTAAACGCAACAGTTGAGCTTGACGTTTTTGGAATGCGGTTTTATGTGTTTACAAAAACAAATACATCAGATTTACATCTTACCTTCCTGCGAAAGCACCAACAGTGCTTGCATTTGAGAATTTTCAGTTAGTCATGAAATAATATAGAAGTGCTTCTTTTCTCGAAGCGTTAAAAAGATTATTCGTATCAATCGCAACTGGTGAAAGGAAACAATAAACATAGTCATTCATAAGCAGTAGAAAATGTGTGAAAATGACGTGAGAGTTAATTTGAGGGAAAATTGATTTTCGTTGTCGAAGATGCCATCGATTATTAGTGGACTGCAGATTTTTGTATAAAATAAAAAACTTCTGTATCCATTATGAGCAGCAGTGTATTAATACAAAAGTTGCAACATTAGTGTATCAACATAAGTGTTGATACGTGGGAAATGTTAAAATACTGATCTTTAATTTCTCTGATGTTCCTAGCATTGTTACTTCTATCTACTCATCTTCCTTATAAATGCATAAGATTCTCGACAGTTTTGTGGATGATTTCGAAATAGCTAAGAAAGTCTTTGGAAATGTTTGAAACACGATGTAGATTGCTAAAATTGTCTGCGCAGGGTTTCTTAATAATTCATGAATTGGACGGTGTTTATTAATTCATAGAGGTATACTTTCAAAGGTTAAACTTTTGAGGTGATATAGTCATAGCAACTGTTCGCCATTTGGATAGATGATTTTCTAGCATCTTGCTAGTGGTGTAATTATCCTGTCACTGTAGAATTTCTTCCGGTTAAAGAACTCAGGAAGGCGTAGAACTTTTCTGACAAGCTAATATTCAGTCTTCAGATCGCTATGCATATATTTTCACTATCAATATTTTTTTAACCATACAAGTCGACACAAATTTATGTTTATCAGATATTTAATAGGTAAAGGTTAAACATAAATGACAATAATGTTGATCAATGTTTCCTTGCCATTTAATGCATAAAATAGACAGTCTATTTCTCATGGCCTATTTCTTTAAAAGAAAAAGAATTAATTTCTTTGTCAGAAGTTCTATCACACTCTAAGAACGACAATATGTTACTAATTTATTCAAAACTTCACTGTGCTGAGGTTTAAGAGGTCGAAAATATTACTTATAATTATTAATTATAATTATATTAATATTAATATTTTTGTAAACAGGATGTTTCAAAAACTTCTTACAAAATATAAAATTCAATTTCATAAACTTTCATGTAAAATTGTTTAGGCTACGACAGTCTTTGGAACAACCTTTATATTTATATAATTCATTTATAAAATAAGCTACATTTGACATGTACTTATTAAAACTGAGTTATAATATAAAATATACTTTGATTATTTCATTTAAGGTCGAGTTGCAGAATTATGTCTGAAGAATATTTAACACGATGTATACAGAGAGTTGTTAATTTTACATTGTACGATTGTTAATTGGTGCAAAACAGTCAGTAATTAATTTGTAAAAAAATATGAACACCACCGTGTCTCTTAAAATAACGCAGAAAAGCAGAATATTTGCGAAACGCGTCGCTAAAAAATGCGTGCTGACTATGAAAAGTCAACGAAATGGCACAGCAATTTCGGGTGTTCTTTGATAAACGACTATCTTCGTACAGTCAGCGATAAACCGACGTAGATAACTTACATTGCACGAAAGCACTCTCTTTCGAACGTATTAATTTGCTCGTATTCAACGCGTGTTCGAATACCTTGAACTTCTTACAGCCAAGTGTGACTGCTCGAAGGTGAAGTTTTACTAAATCAAAAGTCTGATCAACTAATTGTCGTAATCGCGTTTCGCATCGAAATGATTATGCAAGAATATAAAATTTTGAAAGTAATTAATAGACGCTTGTTTTCTACAGAAACTTCATCAACGTCTGGATCAGAAAGCGCAGATTGTTTCTCGAGACTATTCAGGATAGTTGACATTTGATCAAGATATTGTCATCGTTAAACCGCGGATTATTATGCACTAGATTAAAAGGTAGTAGCACCATTTCAACGTTGATAACACATTCGTAAAATTCGATACATGGCCCAACAATTTGAAAGATAGTTAACGAAGAATTTATATAAAATCATGAAAATGTGACATTGTCTCTAGAACGACGAGGCGCTTAACAACCATTGAAAAATAGTTACATTCGTGGGACGTGAGCCACTAATAAAAATTCGTGGTGGTTCAAACAACTAGTAACAAATTGTCGAAAAATTCGTACAAGAACGTTGAATAATTGCGTTATCTCTATAACAATAACTAATTGAACTGTGCTCGACTAGATTAAAATGTAGGAGTACTATTGCAACCTTAATGAGCTATTAATCAAAGTTCGTAGTAGTTCGAATGACTAGGAACAAATTGACAAATGGTTGGTGCAAAAACATTGGAAGATTAATCAGTCATTAATAAAAATTTATGGTAGTTCGAACAACTAGAAACAAATTGTCGAAAAATTCGTACAAGAACGTTGAATAATTGCGTTATCTCTATAACAATAACTAATTGAACTGTGCTCGACTAGATTAAAAGGTAGGAGCACTATTTCAAGCTTAATAAGCCATCAATAAAAATTCGTGGTAGTTCGAACAATTAGAAACAAATTGTCGAAAAATTCGTATAAGAACGTTGAATAATTGCGTTGTTTCTATAACAATAACTAATTGACCTGTTCTCAACTAGATTGAATATAGTAGCACTACTGCAACATTAATAAGCCATTAATAAAAATTCTTGGTAGTTCGAATGTCCAAGAACAAGTTAACGAATGATTGGTGTAAAAACATTGGAAGATCTCGCTGTCTCTATAACAATGTCTAATTGAACTGTTCTCAACTAGATTAAAAAACAGAAGCACTATTGCAACCTCAATAAACCATTAATAAAAATTCGTGTTCTTGACATTTGATAAAGATATTGTCATCGTGGATCATTGTGCAAAGAAATATTTATCCGAGTCAATTGTAAGAAATCGAAGATAAAATAAAAAGTTCTTTCAATCTTTAATAATGTTTACAAGCTGCGATTAATACATTCATGTATTTTGTGTGTGTCAAATCTTTCAATGGCGTCTGTTTTTTGTCATAAATGCGTGAAACCCGTGTAATCGTATCAACAACGATTCACGAATACTCATTTTAACAGTTTAAGCATTATTATGCGAACTTATTTAAATAATAAGACTTCCTTAAATAAGAAAGACTGTTGTTTATAGTTTTTGCATGTTGTCAGCTATAAAAGTGGAATCGCTGTTTCTTTTCTATTCCGGAGTTGTTAGCGCAATCAGCGTTCATGTAATTCTCATTATACGGTTTCCATAGTGACGCACGTGATGACCATGAGTGCACTTCCCAGTTTGCATAATTTTTAACAAACACTGTTAATCTCGTCGAAGATTGATTAGTGCGACAATCGTGGTCAATAAATCACACAGGAAGTTTAAACGTAACATTGCGTCACATTGTTTTTTAAATTATAATTAACTCTTCTGCTATGTCGTTGATAAAGTGTTACATGCGTATTACAATATTAACAACGTAGAAATGATGTAATATTAGTAAAAAACATATGGACCGTTTATTTTGAAAGTGATGTAAGTCCTTTTTTTAAAAAATGAGATATGACATAATTTATGCTTAATTTAATGTAAACTTTTTGTGTATAACTAGTTAGTATTTAATATCTTAAAAAATGCCTGTGCTTTGTTCAATTTAAAATTGGCCGGTAAAAGAAATTACGTAACCATTGTTTATGAAAGTGGTGTAAGTCCAATTTCCATAGACAGAAAAATGTCATTACGAAAAAAGAATTTCCTGTACACACCACAGGATTATTATGACGTTATAAACCAATGTAGACAACATAATAAATTTGTTTTACACGAAATGAAACGAGAGAATTTCCTTTCAACAAAAAATCTACAAAACGCAATTAAAAAACAGATAAGAAGAAACACTAACGGAGAAAAAGTAAATTGGTTGCAAATATGTTGGATGAGATTTTGCAAAAGTGCACCGTATACCATTTTATATAAAACATCAATGGAGGACACAGAATTTAAGACTCTAAATTTATCACCTACATGTCGGGAAAGACCGCCAAAATTTGAAAAAAGAGCCCTGGCGCCTTTGTATCACGATGCCAGGCCTATTACATACGAAAAATATAAGGATATGCAGCAGCTATTACCTCATGTACCTCCTGTGCACCATGAATATTTCAAAACACTGCCACATGAAGAGCATAAATAATTAATAATACCAATATCTTGTGTTAAGTTTAACAATATACAAATATAATTAGCGTTCAAAATAAAAAATACTAATTCTATTTTATTTCTTGTTATTATTTATAAACAAAATTGGATTAATATGAAATATATTTTAAGTGATATTTGTTATTTCAAAATTGAAATTAAATCATATTTACAATTGACTAATTATGAGAGTGGTATAAGTCCATTTGCAACCTGAAAATATATATTATTTTAGTTAAATTCGCCTAAAAGAAATTTATATAATCAAATTGCATAATGATAAATTAGTACAAACATTCCCAGACTTCACATAATTAATCTATATTTTTTAATTGTCAGATCTGCTAACATTTAATTTTCTCGAAACAGAAGAAAATGGACTTGCACGAGTTTTCAAAATAAAGGGTCCATATAATGATACGTTAGAGACTACAAGAATTGTCGATAAAAATGAGTACGAAGGATTTACATACAAGCAAAACATTGTAAAGGAACGAGAAAAGAATGTTTAAAAATTGAAAGAAATAATAAAAGTGTAATGTTAAAAGAATGTACAACTTGTCCGAGTAAAATCATATTTTCCACTTCATAAAAAGAACACACTCTGTTTGATCTATCCGTTGTAACTATGGATAAAATCTTCCGTCTCTGTGTAAAACATTAAACAACTATTAAAGAACAATATTAACACTTTGACTGCCCAACCAACAGCCACAAATATTGCACAAAATCAAAGTAATTTATTTAATGCAGTAAAAATTGAAAACTTAAAATGTCTAACACATAGTTATCCTTCAACCTTCTTGTAGCCTCTAGATATGAACTAAATTGAATGCAACGAATATATTAGCGTACAAATTTATTTTTAAACATGGACAAATAATTCTGTCACCCATATATGGGTGACATGGCTGTCAAAGTGTTAAAGAAGCGTTAAACAAAGATTTTGAAAATTGCCTGCCTGCAAAGATTTGTACGTGATCTTTAGTTCCCGTGAGAATTTCGAACAAAGATTCAAGAACGAGGCTTGAAAAGCGAACGAAAGAATAAAAGCATTAGCGTTTAAACAATTTGTGACGTGTCTTGGTCCAGACGCGTTCACACTTCGCAAAACAGCTGCGTTCGACCATTTGTTGCAACATGAGAATTGTCACCGGAACAAATGATGCCAGCGTACGCGTTAACGTCTACTATTTGCAACAAAAACGCGTAGCAAATAAATTGCTGACTAACGATGATTTTCCATGCTCCGCCATTCCATTTTCAGAAGTTTAATAATGCTTTAAATGTGACGCAAGAAGTATTGAATGTCGCAAAGTCTTTTCTGAGCGTAATAAATTACGTTTTATCTACACGAGCGCAAATAGATCATGATAGTCAAATTTATTTCACCCAACGGGCGGAATTCCTCGGTGTAGAAGCACTCGAGAGAATTTGAATCAGCTTCTGATTTATGGCTCTTATTCGTTTCGTTCGGCTTCGCACTTACTTATTAGAATTTTTCAGATTAAGCAGCCCCCACTCTCTTATTACACTGAAATCACATTTCATACTGAAGTTTGCGCAAACCGTGCTTCCGGTCTTCCCAGTCGCTGGATTTCAGCGATTTTCGAACTCCTAAACTTCAGCACAGTGAAGGTTTGAGTAAATTAGTAACATGTTGTCATTCTTAGAGTATGATAGAACTTCTGATACAGGAATGAATTCTTTTCCTTTCGAAAAGTAGGACGTGAGAAGTAAGCTGTCTATTTCATGCATTAGATGGCAATAAAACATTGATAAACATTAATGTAATTTCAAATAAAGTTGCAAGAAATTATATTATATATTCTTTAAATATAATTATTAATTTAAAAAATGCACTGCTTTTAAGTGTCTCATTTTAAATAGTTTGCCAATAAATCAGAATTTTTAAAATAATAGCACTCGAAAAGCAATGGAAGACTATAAATATTCGCAGGCCTAATAGGCTCGTTTTGTGACTGTCAGAGCATAAAATGTATCAACACGTGGCAACAAAAAACTGATTACACAGCGTAGTCAAAAAAGCATTTGAACTTTAAATTTCTGATTCATGAGAAATTATCAATATTTTGAACCATGATCATTTCGTTATGGCATCGATAATAAATTTGGACTCGTCTGTAAGCTCAAAGCCTTAACTTTTGCATAATTCATTTATGCCTTGGATATTTGTGCACAATATATGTAGAAAAGGAGAAACCGAAAACACATTTTTGGTCTGTCGTTCTAAATTATTTCACCTTTATCAAATTACACAGTTCAAAATCGTTGTTACCTCCGACTAGGCTAATATTTCAAGGCTCAAGGTCGTCTCAAGGTGAAAGCATTGGGACCAGGTCGTTGACCTCGTCTCAACACCAGCTTCCATAATGCGAAGCAAGAAACATGCAGTGTCATTAAAAAGAAAAAGAATCGTGACCTTGGCTTATTATCGGAAACCATTTTTTCGACAATGTTTATCAACATTGTCACCGAACACCGTGTACTTTGCTTAACAAGACGGTCATTAACTGTGGAGATATACAACAAAAATTTCACGAGTACTTTTGCGATGTCAGAATTGAGCATTATTTTGTTTAACAGTTACTAACGCCAAAGGGGTACAAATTAAACATATGTTTCTAGCATTTAAACTAAGTGTTTTTTTATCATTACAAAACGACGAATTCTTTAAATTCATTAACTGTGGAGATATACAACAAAAACTTCACGAATACTTTGACATCGAAAATGTTAAATGAAAATTGTATAGCATCGAAAAAGAACGAAGCAGCTATTGAAAACTGTCTTAAAGCATTTTAGACAGCAGTATACTAGAAACGACTTTTGCGATGTCAAAATTCAGCATTATTTTGTTTAATATTTACTAACGCGAAAGGTGTACCAATTAAATAAATAAAAACTATGTTTCTAGCATTTAGAATAAGTGTTTCTTATCATTACGAAACGACGAATTCTTTAAATTCATTAACTGTGGAGATGTACAACAAAAACTTCACGAATACTTTTGCGATGTCAAAATTGCTCATTATTTTGTTTAACAGTTACTAACGCGAAAGGATTACAAATTAAATCTATGTTTCTAACATTTAAAATAAGTGTTTTTTTATCATTACAAAACGACGAATCCTTTAAGTTCATTAACCGTGGAGATATACAGCAAAAACTTTTCGAGTATCATGGTGTCCGAATATTAACGCCAGCCATTCTTGTATATTGGAATAAAAAAATCTGCTGAATCGATTTCTGCGAAGGAAATTTTACAACTGCGGTAATTGTAAAATAGAAAATCTAGATAGCGTAATTTGACCCCTCACTAGATTTATCGTTAATAACAGATGAACGTTTACCCAAAACATTTTCCGCAAGATGATCGCAAGCCCAAAGTATCGTGACGCTGTGCACCTGTGACCGGTGGTTTCTCGAAAGTGTCGAAAAAAGCTATGACAAAAGACGTGTCCAAGTTAATAAATATTCACTAGCACCGTCTACGCAACCTCCGTGCAGCACCGTCTTTACCGTACGGTCGCTCGTTTGTTTGTTAACTTGTTTTTGAAAAACAAGGGCGGTCACTGCCGCCGAGCAAGACGGCGGGAAGTGGGTCCGCAAGAGAACATCGCTAATTCCCGTCGTCGATCGTGTAACTGTGATCACGCCAAGGTCGAAGGGACTCGAAAGGACAGAAAAGCGGAACGAACGGATGAAGGAGGATTTATCGTGTCTCATACGTTGATCTCTCTTCGTGTCCGTTGGGGGCCCCCCGCCCTGCCCACGAATTCATACGAACAGGCCCATCGAAACCTGCTTTTCGACCGGTTGCCCTCATCGGTCCCCTTGCACACACCCCTTTCATCTCCTCCTCCCCCTGTCACGCCTCTTCGCCAGCCACCTCCTCGAACGTATATCCCGGTAGTACCGGTCGTCTTCTTCTTCTCCCGCAAAGGCCACGGTACTTCGTCGTCGTGTCAAGTTCACTGCTACCGTTTTTCGTATCTTGCTCCTTTCTTGTCCGTTTCTTTGATTCGTTGCTTCCTTCTTCCACACAGCCCCCTATATATGTATATGTGTATCTCGATTAAACTCGAGATCCTGGTCCTCCGCGAGAGCCGTTTCCTAAAAACCTAGTCGGCCATCCTTGATATCTCTATTCCTTCCGGTTCCCTTTTTCCTCCCCTGGTGACGTCCAGTTGTCTAGTAGATCGTGAGTCTAGCGATCTTCCAGCTTCATGGTCTCCTGGTAACGTAGGGTTACCCAAAAGTACCTTTGGCACGATCAATATCTGTCAAACGCCATGTTTGTTTCTCGTCGTTTTCTTTCGTTTCTAATCTACAATGTGTCGAGCGTTTGTTCCGGCCGAATTGTCGCCGATTCAAGGCAATAACGTTCTAATTTACGACAATTGGTTTAAGCGCACGAATAGTTAATCGTTTTGTAAGAACGATTTTTTTGCGCTTCGAGCGCTTAACTTAACGAAGCTCGATATTTAGGGGTCGTGCAAATAATATTATAAAGACACACGACTGTTAGTACGCAGAACTGAGTTTAACTTCTTGCCCTACGATTTATTTTGTGGTAACAGTGACTAGACGTCCTTCGTCTTCCAAAGAACGACGAAAAGAAAAAGAAATTTTGTAACTACCACGGACTTAGCTATTCTCCAATGACTCTATACGAGCAATAATTACATAAAATTTTATTTCGATTTATAGAAAATTAAGAACATAGATATTGAGAAGACTCTGTCTGAAATCTTCATCACGAGTCTGACTCGTTGTTGTAGGTCAAGGGGTAATAATTCCGACGTACTGGTTGTTCTTACAAAAATAATGCGGATTTACAAACGAGCGGATTAGTTGAGTTGAAGTTGTTTCAGTGACGTTTGAAATGTGAATCGCCTAGAGTGCAAAAAGTGTACAGTATTTATACAAAAAATGGTTCATGTAAGCGCACTAATCAGAGTCGATGGTGGCTTGGTCAAGGGGCGCGATCGCAGGTAAACGTTCGGTTTGGCCGTTGTGCTTGGTGAAGATCGCAAGATGTTGAACGTAGGGGTGGTTTATTGCTGGGGATTTCCAAAACGCCAGCTTGTAGGAATATACCGGGTGCTCAACTTGTACAGTGTCGCAAAATTCATATGCGCTTACATATAATGTTGTTACGACGTAACAACAAAAGATTGGCGTATTCGCAAATATAATAATATAGTAATATAAGTATATAAAAGTTCAAAGTAATATTATTATATACTTATAATATACTTATAAATCTTACAAAAGTTCGAAAGTTCGAAGTTCAAAATACTCTACAAATATGTACTAGTTCAAAGTTCAAAATGTTCTATCGTGCATACGCGTTCAATGTTCCAACTGTTATGTAGATATGTAAAGGGTGTCCCAAAATTAATGCAAGATTTGAATTTGCCACCATTTTTGCAGTAAATTGTTGGCAACCCTGAAAAAAGAACAATTTGACAGCTGGGAGTTTAGGGTTACTAAAAATGGAGCGTTATACGATACAACAAAGTGTTTTCATTATTGAACAATATTTCAAAAATAATGAAAGTTTGGCGGTTGCAGTTCGAAAATTGTATACAAATATGGTCAAAATAGTGTTTTAAACTAGTCAACTGTGAAAAGATTAACTGAAAAATTCAGGAAGACTGGATCAGTTGGAGACGCTAAATACACCGATCGTCCAAAAACAAGCCGTCCAAATGTCAATATCGAAGCAGTGCGTGAGAGTGTTGGTGAAAACCCAGGAACATCAATTCGACATCGTGGAGAAAAATTGCAAATTTCAAGAAGCTCTCTACAGCGTATACTCGCAAAAGATCTGTGTCTCAATGCTTACAAAATTCAATTAACGCAACAACTGAAGCCTAATGACCATGAACAGCGAAGAGAGTTCGTGGAATGGATTATTGAACATCAACAAGTGGATGCTGATTTTTCGAGCGAAATCATCCTAAGCGATGAAGCACATTTTCACCGTGATAGCTTTGTTAATTGCCAAAATTGCCGTGTTTGGGATTCGGAGAACCCACATGTGATTGTCGAACAACAAATGCACCCACAACGTGTCACTGTTTGCTGCGGATTTTGGGCTGGAGGCATCATTGGACCATACTTTTTTGAAAATGAGGCTGGCCAAGCAGTAACTGTTACTGATGCTCGATATCGCGACATGATAACACAGTTCTTTCTGCCGAAATTGGATGCTATTGATGTGGCCAATATGTGGTTTCAACAAGACGGTGCCACATGCCATACAGCCAGTGAAACAATTCAATTACTGCATGAGACACTTCCTGGTCGTGTACTCTCTCGTTTCGGTGATCAGAATTGGCCCCCTAGATCGTGTGATTTAACACCATTAGATTTCTTCTTATGGGGTTATTTGAAGTCAAAGGTCTATGTCAACAAGCCCACAACCACCCGTGCATTACAAGAGAAAATTAATTATTAATTATTAATTAATAATTATTTGAGAAATAAAGTTTATGCCAACGAACCAGCAACAATTCATGACCCGGAGAACGACGTTAGAAATGAAATTGGCAAATTTAACGAGAAAGTATACAAAATGGCATCAAAAATATCGTTTTTCATACATAACTGTCACAGAAGATACCTGGTAATTACAGTAAGAAACTGATAAAATTAAAAATAGCATATTCTTTTATTATAAAAAAAAATTTCTTTAATCTATTTTGGATAACCCATTATATTATCTTCAGCTGGTTCTCAGTTTCGAACGCTAACGAGGGAAGTTATCCACGTGTTCCATTAGTTTTGGAAAATAAACGATTAGAGGTTACAGCGTTTCAACTCTTATTAACCGTTTGCCCTCCAAGCAATTTTACGGGCGGTCTGAATTGTTATAAATTAAAATAGAACTGTTAGTCGTGTCGTTAGCAATTTTTCAGTAAATTGAATAAAGTGGTATATACGTGTATTAATATTTTGATCTGTGTTCTGAGATATTTGTGATTACATTTTCAATATGAAAAATGTTAATTTAGTTAAAAATGTGGACAAGCAGTTTGTAATAGTTCCTCTGCTTTCAGGTTTGATTAACACATTACAATGTTCGTAATTAAGAATGTTGTAGAATGTTTAAGAACATTAATTTTAATGTATCACGAAATCTTGCTTTGTATAAACAATAGCGAACGAGATCCAGGAATGTTTTATTATTTTATTTATAAAGTTCAAGACACGGTTTATAAAGTCATCGATATTGTTCGTACTTTTTAAGAAAATCAAAAAGATCTGAAAGAATATAGAAAATGTAAAAGCAAAATCCAATCTTTGAAAAGTTGCCAAATCATTTCAAATAAAAGCGGGTACATCGGTTTGATACTTTCATGTACCATAAAACATTTCCGGCAGCGATCGCTCCAGTTTTCAACGAGTATTTAAAAAACGAAAACATTTCAGTGTCAAAGATTTAATAAAACTCTATTGTTTAACAGGATATGGTTGCTCCCATAAGCACAACCACTACAAAAAATCTAATAACTATAATTATTTCAAGGAGCGAAAGAAAATTATAATTTTTAATCAAGAACGGCGATCATTGTGTAAATTAAAAAATTGTCGATAACCAAATACAGTTGTAGTACTGTACTATGGCACTTGTGAATTTCTCTAAAAATCTGAGTAAACCAAATTTCTGCCTCGTGGTCACTTTCATAAAATAATTCATAAAAATGGAATTTTAGATAATACAAATATAAGTAAACATTTACGAAGACTAAATTATCTAAGAAAGAAAGCAACGTCGGTCAGCCTCTCGCTTCTTACAATTACTAAAGAAAACTTTTATTCTGCCCAAGGATCTTCAATCTAATGATAACGAATGTGTTAGACATCACAAATGCGACTGTATTTGCACATTCGTGTAATTCGAGGAATCAAATATCTTTGTGTTTAATTTTCGAACGTTGATTACCAACAGCTGACATGGCAGTCAGTATGTGAACTCTTTAGGCGAACGACTATGCGTCTGGTGTGAGCGAGCCTCGGAGAAAAAGGATAGCATCGAGTTTCATAATTAAACAGAATCTTCTAAGAGAACATTTTGTTTGAAACATACGCAGAATGCGCCGGTAGGTCATTTATAGTGGAAGAATTAACCCTTAACGCTCCAATGGCTCCTCTGAGGAGACACTAAAAATTGCCATACTATTATTTGAAGAAGTCGGTAAAAATTCTAGTGTTGCACGCATGAGTTATAGTAATAAACTAATAGTAATAAATGAAACTATTACACAATAAAAAAGTATCTCGATTTTGGAATTAAAACTGTTTCGAGTGCTAAGGGTTAAAATAATGTCAATCGGAAGAAAACAATTCTCTATAAATCCTACGCTTGTTGAAGATATCTTCGGAGTGTTTGAAAAGAGTCCAAAGTAATATAGTTTACATAAGCAAGGACGCAGCATGCGGCATACACTGTATATATTATACATACATATGTATAGCACATGCCGTAGCAAACGCGTGTACCAATATTCCAAGTAGCTTTTCACGGCTGCCATTTTCTTCTTTTCAGAGGAAAAGATACATTTGTATCATTTTTCACAATCTTTGCTTCCGCGTGTTCCCTTTCGCGTCGCTTTTGCGGCAAAATATCTCCACGGTAAGAACATTGCTAGAAAGTTCGTATGGTTTTTCATTGTCTTCATTGAACCCGTTGTCGGATAGATTTCGTGGTATTCGCATTTACTGTAATCTCTTTGAACTCTCCGTTCCAAGTCTGTCACGAAATTATGAGGCGAGGGGTTAATAACTTGAACTGCGTCGAATGACTAGTGATATGGAGAATAGAAAGTCATAAGAAGGATGTGCACACTAGATTTCTCATCCGGATTTCTAATACTTTAAGGACGCTGGGAACGTCAATCTCGAAAGTGTCAACTTCGTTCGCACTCCTTTTAACTTGGACGTTTGCACGTGAAACGTGTACTCGGCTGATGAACAATCCTAATGTCGAAGGCTCGGATAATCGAGGTTCTACTTGATCATGGATTAAGTAACTAAACGTAATCGGTATTGTGTTTGGATTAATTTCAATTAGAAAAACGTTACAAGTATATTGGGTGAAAGAATTTCTACTAAAATATCATTAAATGTAAACGTGATTCTGTTTAACCTTCTATGGGCCGAATTTGTTTTCTTAAATATAAAAAAATGTATGCAACAGAAAATCAACAATTACAAACCTATATATGCAGATT
Source organism: Agapostemon virescens (assembly GCA_028453745.1). NCBI lineage: Eukaryota > Metazoa > Arthropoda > Insecta > Hymenoptera > Halictidae > Agapostemon > Agapostemon virescens. The sequence goes on from CM052092.1 coordinate 20,350,385, forward strand.
AAAAGAAATTTACGAGTTGAAACAATTTTATTACAATTTGTAACTTTGTAAGATTGCAGTAACAACGGCTTACAATGTTTGCACTTCTGTGCATAAAAGCTTAAGCGTGAAATTCCATAAAACAGTTTGCACTTAGTGTTAAACATAGATGTACGTTTCATTTGGAACATTTTATTTTTGGAACTCCTTTAAAATAACAGGAATGATTATTCAGATTTTTAACGATTTTTATTAGAGCAAGCAGGCAAAGAAAGAAAATTTAATATTTCTTTGCGAACATATCTGTGCAATCTCGACTGTCATAAATTAAAAAATCTGGAACCCGTCATTTAACGGGTCCCGCAGTTCTGGTGATAAAGTATCACTGAGTTGTAGGGAAACGTGCCAAAAAGATCTCAGTGAATCCTAAGACAAGCTGCCAAAAATTACCGGCCCTTTTTATTTTTATACTTTGCTATATATACTTGTAGAAACTCATGCGAAGCATTATTTTTCGTTAAAAGCTTTTATTTTTGTACGTACAATATAGAATCATTACGAAGGTAAATGTTGAGGGATTAATACAACAGACAATAATATTGATCAATTTAAAAGAACGTCTTTGCATCAAATCGCGTAAGTTGGTGCAATAATTTATAAAATGTTACATCATTGAAGTTTTCTCCTTGATTATAGTGCATTCAGATGATTCATAATTTACCAGGACTATTTTTGTTATTACAATATTTGTTTCGCGATAGCGATACACATTTTAAAAATTAAAAATTTTATCGTTCACATTATTCGTTTATAGAAAGCTTTGTATTGTTTTCTAAACTAAAACGAAGCTTGCAAAATTCTCCACTCGGGACACGAACTCCCACATTTTTTCAGAATTCTTCCGCTGTATAGTGACAAAATAACAATCAGAAGGGTCACCTTCGCATCCTATATCAATGTCAAGGATACTGGAAGTGAGTTTGCTAAGCTGGATATTTATCATAACTTGAGCCTCATACTTATACAATCAGAACACCGCGAAGGTATACCTAATTTAAGTTTGAAAAACTTCATAATATTTATATGTATTAGAGGTATCCATAAGTAATAAATTATTTTAAAATCTGAAACAAACTTTGTGGTAAAATCAAGTTTTCATTTATAATCTATTATACAATCTCTATCACTACCATTGACAGTTTGCCACCTTTCTTGCAAATTTTCTCAACATTGACTCATGGTGTCTCCACTTCAAAACCTGTCAGAGAGGTCACAATCACCAGTAGCAAACCTCCTGAACCAACGTTGATACTTGTTCCATACATCTACATAAATGTCGTAAATTTTCTTCGTTGTTACAGTTGCATTAAATTCCGCATGACAATGAAAAAGTATGCAACGACGAATATAATCCTCGGAAGGTACGAACGCCACCATTTTGCTACAGGGTAGTAAAAGAAATGTGTACTTCTTAGAATATTTAGAACACAGGCTGCTTCATTGAAAATTGTGAAAGAATACGCGTTTCCTTTTCAACAATCGGTACAGAACTAAAGGCAAAAACTTCTTTCCTAATAATTTTACTTAAGGGTACCGCCAACAATACAGATATAAAATTTCTATTGAATTTGTCAACACAAGGGATAATCCGTGTTATTAAACAGACTACAATTGTCAAAATGAAAGATTTCCAAGAAATCTTAAATTGAATTCATGAAATGTAAACAATGAAGCTTCAAAATCATTTCCTTATTCATTGCTATCATAGGATGTGTGACCCTGTAATGGTATCCTAAGGTGTTTCGGGACTCCAGTAAAACTGCTCTACACTGAATTTCGTATCAACATTGCAAGACAATTGTGAGCATAGAATACACCTAACTTCTTTTAAACATCTCCGTAAACATCGCAAATTTTCTTTGTTGTTACCGTTGCATTAATTATTACAGGGTAGCAAAAAAATGTATACTTATTAGAACTGCTTCGCTAAAAACTGTAAAAGAATACGTGTTTCCTCTTTAACGATCGGTACAGAAGTAAAGGCAAAAACTTCTTTCCAAATATGTGTGTACAACTAGTTGTAGATGTTTTGATGATTCGTTCAATGGAATGTACATTAACCTTTTCGTGGATTCTCGTTTAACCACTATTCCATTTAACCACTGGGTGTTTAAATAGATCACAGTGTACCCCTAACATACAGTCGATGAGGAAAGTATTTGTACAGCGACTAATTTCAATTATAAATTTTAAGCGAAACAAATGATTAATAAATATTCTTGGATATTTGTAGAAAAGATTTCGTGAAAACTAAATTTTATGTTCTTCAAGATTAACTAAAATATACATCCAGCGTACAGTTATGAATAATGAAAAATAAACTGTGAAAATACAACATACTTTTTATATTTTAATAATTTGTAGGATTGCCTTTGGATTTTATCATAGCTTCGAGTCTTCTTGGCATGGAATTTACTAATTGTAAGTTAGATGTTACAGCCGGTGTTATTTTGTTAAACTCCTCTAATAAAGCAATTTTTAAACTTTCTTTCGATGAAATATTATGATTACGTATTTTTTGTTCAAGATAATCCCATAGATGTTCAATGGGATTGATATCTGGTAACTGAGGCGGCGTTTGCAAGTATTTTGATGTGTTGTATAATACCCATTGCCTTGTATCATGTGCAGAGTGCTTTGGATCATTGTCGTGGGTGAATATAAAATTGTCTTTGAGACCCATTTTATTTGCACTAGCATGGAGATGTTTTTTCAAAATATCAATATAAACTGTATGGTTCATAATGCCGTCAATAAAATGTAGATACCTCACTCCATTTGCACTCATACAACAACAAAGTAATACAGATCTACCGCCGTGTTTTACCGTCGGTTGCAAATTTTGTTTTCTGAATTGTGTATTTTTCTTCTTCCACACTGTAAATTTATTTTTAGAGCCAAATATGTCGAATTTGCTTTCGTCAGTAAAAATTACTTTATTCCAATGTTCGATTGATGTATAAATATGTTGCTTAGCGAATTCTAATCTTTTCTTACGGTTAGTTTCGTTTACAAAATGCTTTTTTCGTGCTACTCGACCATGATATTCGCTACTTCTTAAATAGTCACGCACAGTACTAGCTGACACACTTATGCCGTTGTTGTTTTTAAGTTCTGTTGCAATTTGTTCAGCAGTTATACGTGGATTCTGTTTCACTTTACGAATAATTAGTCGTCGATCATACTCGTTTATCTTACACGGACGGCCACTTCTTTTTTTATTTGAAACAGTTTTTCGTTCTCCGAATCTGTCAATTATACTTCGAATAGTAGACCTTGCTTTATTCACTATGGAAGAAATTTCACTAAGTGATTTACATTGATTGTGTAATCGAATAATGATTTTTCGCTCTTCTTCTGCGGTTTCGCACCTTTTGCGACCCATATTGTAGTATATTACAAATTTCAAACTTGCTTCTATTAGTACTCTGTACGAACTAATCATCCTCGTTGTTATTCGTCATATTCAGAAGGTCATATTATGTTTATATCTCAAGTAAGCGCAAGAAATGAGAGACTATGCTGGATGTATATTTTTGTTAATCTTGAAGAAAATAAAATTTAGTTTTCACCAAATATTTTTTACAAATACCCAAGAATACTTATTAATCATTTTTTTCGCTTAAAATTTATAACTGAAGTTTACGCACACAGTTTTATTTGAAATTCGTCGCTGTACGAATACTTTCCACACCGACTGTATAACATTGCATTAAATTTATTAAAAAATCGCTAGCGACATTAGTAACAGTTCCACCTTGAACCTACAACGAATCGGATTGTTATAAAATTGTAAAATAGCTCGAAGTGCAAAGCCTTAAGTTTGAAATTAAATTCGCATCGAAGCATCTTCGCATTATTTATACGTACATTGTGTAAACGTAAAGCTATAAATATCGAAGTAAAACCGAGACCGATGTATTCTATTAATTGTTACGAAACTTCCTCGGTGCTCCATAATTGTTTCAGCCAGAATCGATATGTAAAAGTTCGAATCGGTTATTTTCGGAAGCATCTCAATCCCTGATTTTAACTGTTCGAAACTAGAGCGGTTAAATGCCTTGGACACCGGCAGCAAATTTAGGCGGAACAACGCTCGGAACAGTAGGTCTTTCTTCGTCTTGTTCTTCGGCTCTTCTTGTTCCTGTTGAGAGATCCGTCTCTGTTGCTCCCTGGCCTACCATCCGGGCTACCGTGCGTCAAAGCGTTCTCTCGTACGTCATTGGTAGCCAGCTGAGGAGCTGAGGCAGCTGCCGGCCGGCTATCGGCTACCATAATCTCCTTCTGCCTGAGATTTGTTCTCCGCGCCCATTTCATCTCTGCGTTTACGACGCACCGGGCCAAATGCGGCCGGCCAGCCGCGAAGCGAATCGAAACGATGATTCGAGAAGAACAAGCGCGTTCGATCGCGTGACCGGCTCTGCCCTTCGAATCGCAGTAACGCATCAACGATCCCGAACGTTTCCTTTCGCTATCTTGCTCACCGACCCATATGCAATATCGTTTTTCTTTTTCTTTTCTTTTATATCTGGTTAACATTTCGACTGCCGTCGCGACGGAAGCGCTCAAGATGACTTTTCTATCAAGTTTCGAAAGTTGCTCAACGAATTCTGAACACTCTATTCTTCGTCGACGGAGGGTTTTTTTTCCTTTGAAACGTTAAGGGTACTCTTCTCGTAAGATTGCATCGTGTGTTACTATCTTAACACGTATAAAAATAGCTTATGTATATTAGTATATATGCAGGGCTATGTATGTTTGTATTGATTACGTTTAACTATTGAATATATGTTTTTATCGATTTACGTACTACTCTGTCGTTCGTTCACGTTACTACATTTTCATTTTGTTAATCCCTTGGCCTACGATTTATTTTACAATAACAGTGACTAGAGTTTCTT
>CM052092.1:20376019-20389844 GCA_028453745.1 Agapostemon virescens
TTTTCCTATTTCAGATGAAAATTAGAGGCTCTAGGATGTACACAAACTGACAATGCGTGTGGCGCGGAGCTGTGAAGATTTATAAATATTGCGAAAAAAATACATTAATCATTAAAATAGAAAATTTTTTGTATTGTTTAAATATAGAACATAATATTATGAAATTTTGAAAATGATTCACTTTGTACTTATTGAGAAAATAATTCCTAAAAATCACTATTTCGTCACCCGGCCGCAACGTTCGGCTTGCTGTAAACGAGACATCTCGTCAACCGTACGCAATGTGTTAATCCTTCGCACTCGAAGCTGTTTTAACTCGAGAACCAAGACATTCATTCTTCTGTCCTAGAATAGTTTCATTCTACCTGATCTAATTTATCTTATGGATATGGGTTGTTTTACTATTACCTCGTTCTTACGACAATAAAATCTTTATTGCAATTAAATTTACAGGAGTTGAGTCTTTTATCATTATACACGATGGTGTGGCAATTTTAAGTGGTGCCTCGGAGTCACCATTCGAGTGCAACGTGTTAATAACACAAATAACTGTTTTCAGCGATAATATGGCAATTTTGACTGTTGCCACAGACTCACCGTTCGAGTGCAAAGGTTTAATTACACAAACGGTTCGAATATTATTGTTCAACGAATGGTGTTCGAACGTGTTTCCGATCCGCTGTAAAAGTCCTAATTCCGTCTCGTTCAGGCGTTATCTCGCAAGAAGAGCTAGTTGAGGTCAGTTTCACCAGCCATTTCCGAATTCTAGTTCCACCTATTTTAAAGAGGCGGCCCACCGCGTGTCGCCGGGGGATGTCTGGTGCATCGGAAGCGCATCTGGTTCGCATAGTGGTGACATCGTGCCGAGACATGGCATCGTCCCGTTTTAATTCCATGTAGACGCACCGTCTGGGCTGACGCGCGACGAAATCGACAAGGGAAAAATAAACGCGTGCACGTAGGCACGGACCAAAAGAGCAAAAGAGAGAGAGAGAGGGAGAGAGAGAGAGAGAGAGAGAGAGAGAGAGAAGAGATATAGAGAGCAACGGAGGAAGAGAGACAGAGAGTACATAGCCAGGAGTCGCGGTGGCCCGTCGTCGTCGAGGTCCACTTTCGGTATGCAAGAGGAGAACGCGGCACGACACGCGGCTATATTAAACCCGGCCGACGACCGTGTGCGTGCGTAAACTGCTGGTAAGCTTGCAAGCACCGGCAGGCTTTCTCGTTTAACCCGGATCAGCCGTTCCTCTCGACGATAACCCTCGCCCGGCTTGCTCCTCCGACCGCAGACGCGTTACCTCACAATTTCTTCATCACCGCGACGGTTCCGCGATCGAAATCGCACTTTCAAACGATTCTGGGATCCCAGGACCCGTTCGGCTACCGAGAAACCCGATTTGTAACAATTAGCGCGGTAATTGTTCCGGTAAACAGCCTGCCAGAGCCACCAATCCCTGCCACCTTAGCCGGAGCATTCGAGTATAGGATATTCGAACGACCTTCGAATCGGAGACATTTTTTTCGAATGATTACTTCAGAGGTTTTGGGGAATTCAGGGTGATTGGAGGGGAGTTTGTTAAAGGCTGTAGTTTCAGTCATGTTAGGTGTGTTTTTGTGTCGAATTGTTGGATAGTAGACCATTGTTACGTGTACGGGAGCTACCAAAATATTCGAACGCTCTTCAAATTGGAATAACTTTTTCCAAATGATAAGTACAAAGATTTTGGAACGACTTAGGCTAATCGTTTTAATAAACAGCATGCTAAAGACACTAGTATTGTCAGGCATAAGAGGTGTTGCTTTTATCAATCTTTAGGCAGTGGAACCCATCTTATAAGTACTTACAGTCAGCCACGAAAGAATTCGAACAACCTTCAAATTGGAATAACTTTTTTCAGCATGATAAGTACAAAGATTTTGAAAAGATTTAGGCTAATCGTTTTAATATACAGCATGCTAAAGACACTAGTGTTGTCAGGCATTTTAGGCGTTGCTTTTATCAATCTTCAGATAGTGGACCCTATTCTTATAAGAAGTACTTACAGTGAGCCACGAAAGAATTCGAACAACATTCAAATTGGAATAACTTTTACAAATGTTAAGTACAAAGATTATGAAACGATTGAGGCTTATTGACCCAGTAAACAGCATGCTAAAGACACTAAGGTGTCAAGCATTTTAGGCGTTGCTTTTATCAATCTTCAGTTAGTGGATCATTTTTATAAGTATTTACAGCGGGCCGCGAAAGAATTTGAACGTTCTTCAAATCGAAATAACTTTCTTCAACATGATAAGTACAAAGATTTTGGAACGATTGAGGCTAATTGTTCCAATAAACAACATGCTAAAGACACTAGTGTTGTGAAGCATCGTAGGTTTTTTATTAATCTATAGGAAGTGGACTCCATTCTTATAAGAAGTACTTACAGTGAGTCACGAAAGAATTCGAACGCTCTTCAAATCGGAATAACTTTCTTCAACATGATAACTACAAAGATTTTGGAACGATTGAGGCTAATCGTTCCAATAAACAGCATGCTAAAGACACTAGTGTTGCCAGCCATCTTAGGTGTTGCTTTTATCAATCTTTAGGCAGTGGACCTCATCTTATAAGCACTTACAGTGAGCCACAATGATTTTGGAGAAATCTGGTGACAAGCTTGTTAAAGTCACTAGTCTCAGCCATCTTTGCTGTTGATTTTATTAATTTTCAGACAGTGGAACTATTTGCTTCAGTGCTTCTATTTCATTTTTACAATCTAAGTCACGAAAATATGAATTAGAATAATTTGCAGTGTAATTTATATGTTACGTTATTTGGTTTGAAACTATTATACGATTTTAGAAATTTCACCCTTTTAACACTTTGACTGCCATGTCACCCATATATGGGTGACAGAATTGTTTGTCTATGTTTAAAAATAAATTTGTACATTAATATATTCGTTGCACTAAATTTAGTCAAGATCTGGAGAGTAGAAGAAGGTTGAAGGATAACTTTGTGTCATACATTTTAAATTTTCAATTGTTACTTCGTTCAATAAATTACTTTGATTTTGTGGGATTTTTGAGGTTGTCGGTTGGGCAGTTAAAGTGTTAAACTATTCAATTTCCATAGTAAGACCATTCTCCATAGTCCGTAATTTCTGAGATAATAGACTGAATAATGTATGCGTAATAAACAAAATAAATAAATTGTTTATGATCTATTTTCAATTTTAATGAAAATAGTCTTCCAATTTACGGATAGAAAACCTACTTTATAAAATACATCGGAACCTAACAAATATCGAACGAAATACCTCGAAAATTGATAGACACGGAGAAGATAGTGTGTACAAAATTCGAACTTTATTAAACATGTAGTTAGTTTAAAATACAATTGCGAGCAACTAGTGAAGGTGAAAAGAATTGGTCTTTATTGCTTAAGTGTCTGTTTGATTGTCTCGTTGTAAGCTTAAGGGGATTATCTTATCTAGAGGGTCAGAGCAATCGACTTTTTTACATTTTTTCAATCTCCCTATCGCGGAAGATGCACCCTCTAGACAATTCTAAGAAACTCACAGAATTAGAAAAATTATTGATGCTTAAAGATATGCAAAACTTTCGAGTCAATTTATCACGAAACTCTAAATCTTCTTTTCAATCTTCTTCTTTCCTTCTTTTTATTTCAGTTCGATTGTTAACTACTATAAATAATTCTAAAACATTCTTAGACATTAAATTCTAGTTTAACGATCTCAAACATTGAATTTCGTTGAATCTTTTGTAGAGATTATTTTGAAAAATCTTAATTTCAAATTCTTGTAAACCAATGTGTGATCTCATCAGCTATCGTTATGGCAGAAATGCAATAATTTCGGATTAATCCTTAGCACTTCAATGGCTCATCTGAGGCGACACTAAAAATTGTTATACTATTATTCGGAGCAATTTTTACATTGCAGATATTTGTAATTAAGAAGGTAGTACAAATTGAAGTGTTACCATACGATTAACAGTAACAAATTTGATATGCACGAAAGAAGATGAACCACGTGCAATGAAATTATTCTATTGGGTTGTTCGGAAAGTAATTTCGTTTTTTTCCGACAGAGGATTTAATTGTATTTTTTTGCACCCAACTTCACACTTAAGCCGCATAATCATTATATGTTTTGAGAGCTGATGTGGCAAGGCTTGCGTGTGAAAAAGTCCAATTGATTCTACGCAATAGTTTTTGGTTGGTGCCCTTTTAACACTTTAACTGTGTTAAAATCAGAGTAATTTATTTGATGAAACAACAATTTAAAATTTAAAATACACGACACATAGTTAACCTTCTACCTTCTCGTATTCTCCAGATTTCAACTAAATATAATGCAACGATTACATTAATGTACAAATTTATTTTTAAATATGGACAAATTGCTCTGTCACCCATATATGGGTGACATGGCAGTCAAAGTGTTAAATATGGAGAGCAATAAGCAGCATTTTCGTCATATTTTACATTTTTACTATAGAAAAGGTAAAAATGCTGTTCAAGCCAGAAAGAAATTAACAGATGTGTTGACAGTACGCCAGTGCCAGAACTGGTTTGCAAAATTTCGATCCGGCAATTTTAATGTCGAAGATGCACCACGTTTTGGAAGGCCGGTTGAAGCTGATAAAGACACGATAAAAGCATTAGTTGATGTAAACCGGCGAATAACAACACGTGAGATCGGTGAGAGGTTAAATTTATCAAATTCAACTGTTTATGACCACTTGAAAGGCCTGGGTTTAACCTCGAAGCTCGATATATGGGTTCCCCATGTTCTCACGGAGAGAAATTTGTTTCGTCGCGTTGACGTCTGTGATTCGCTTCTCAAACGTCACGAAAATGATCCATTTTTGAAGCGCATCATTACTGGGGACGAAAAATTGGTTGTATATAACAATGTCAAACGCAAGAGTTCATGGAGCAAAAAAGATGAACCGGCTCAAAGCATTTCCAAAGCCAATATCCATAAAAAAAGGTGATGCTGTCTGTTTGGTGGGATTTTAAAGGAATCGTTTTTTTGAGCTTTTACTGGATAACACAACAATGAATTCGGAAGTCTACTGTCATCGGCTGGACAAACTGAATGTTGTACTTCAACAGAAAAGGCCAGAATTAATCAACAGAAAAGGTGTAGTGTTCCACCAAGATAATGCGAGACCTCATACAAGTTTGGTTACTCGCCAAAAGCTTTTACAGCTTGAATGGGATGCATTGCCACACCCACCATATACTCCAGATCTGGCACCTTCGGATTATTATTTGTTCCGGTCACTGCAAAATTTTTTAAACGGTAAAACCTTCACTTCAAATGAGGAGGTCAAAAACCACCTCGATTAGTTTTTTGCCAGCAAAGACCAAAATATTTATGAGCGTGGAATCATGCTACTAGCAGAAAGATGGCAAAAGGTATTGGACCAGAATGGCCAATATATAATTTAAGAAAATATTTCTTCATTATACGAAAATTGTCTTTTATTTTCACAAAAAAAAAACGAAATTACTTTCCGAACAACCCAATAGAATAGAAAGATGTCTCGAGTAATAAAACAATTTCTGTATGCTCTTCGTACATCGATAAGCAATTCGAGAATGTTTGGATTCGATATGTTCATGCGTGCCCTCTAACCTTTCCGTCGACCAAGAAGTATTTTATAGAGAAAGGTCAGCCGTTTTGAAAAAGGGACGGAAGAAAATTGGATTTTTGTCAGCCTACTTCCTCTAAATCGTTATCGAAGCGATGTTTGCGGCAGATCTGAACGAAGTTATCAGCCGAGCGAAACGGAGAACGTCCTCGCGTGCTAAACTTTTGAAGGTCAATATCTGAGACGCGTCGCAGCGGAAGCAATAAGCTCGCTGCAACTTTTCTGGTCCGGGAAAGGATTCAATGAACTTTCCAGAGTTCATCCCCTTTGTTCGGTATTCAAATCGTAGAACTACTTTAATGGAGACCAATGCGTCCGATTTTATAACTTCGGAAAACCAAAGTACTTCGACGTTTGCACAACGTCTACCGATAAAATTCTCTGGGTTCCACACTTTTTCATTCGCGATCGTTCAGCCTGTAAAAATGCACTTACGAAGGATCGATTCAATGAATTTATTCCAATCTTATCGGACATTGATATTGAAAATGCATTACGTTCGTTTTAATTGATTTGAGTAAACTTCAAATATTGAATTAAGTATGGCATCTATATATTTTTTTAAAGTACAGAACTTTTGTTGTTGCATTTTTATGAGACTGTATTTGATGTATGATGTATTGATGTTAAAAATACAGTTCATTTTTTTCTGTGCATTTAAAATAATGTACAAATATTAGAGTACCTGCAAGGAATCGGTTAAATGCTCCGAATATTTTTATTACTTATTAATCACAAAATTTTGTTGTACAATATGATTTTAACAGTCGAACAAAGTTGTCAGAATGATAACATGTGTTTACAGAGAATTTATTCGTTATGGTCTATACAATAAAAAGAATCACCAAAATCTGGATAAATACAATCTTGTTATTTTTATAAGGAAATATAAGAACTTATCGAAATAACAAGATTATATTTTATATTAATTATATTTTACTACTAATGATGCTTAAATATGTAAAATAAACATTCCGTGCTTCTTTATTTAAGATACTAGGATGGAATCAAAATTTTTGGTTTTACTCTGAAACTTTTTTAGGAGTTATACATAATAAAATGGTAGCCTAAAAATGTTTGCGATCTTTTAACTGTTTTATATTTTACTTATTCCTAGTCAATTTTATTTTAAAAGCATAACATTTTATGTAGACAATTTTATTAGAGAAGCTTAAAATTTTATGTACCATAGACAATTTTATCAGGAAAGCATAAAATTTCATGTGGCCAATTTTAATAGAAAAGCATAACATTTTATATAGACAATTTTATCAGAAAAGCATAAAATTTCATGTAGTCAATTTTAATGGAAAATCATAAAATTTCATGCAGCTAATTTTATCATAAAAGCACAGAATTTCATGTAGTCATTTTAGTCAGAAATACATCAAACTTCAGACTGTATAAAATCTACAGTTAAAAAAGAATTAGTCGATTCTACCAAACGAGGACAATTGAAAAATGAATAATGCGCTTCAATTCTTAAGGATGTATTGTATTTATACACTGTATAAAATCTGCAGTCAAATTATAATTAAAAAGGATTAATCAATTCTGCCAAATGAAGACATTGAAAATGAATAATGCGTTTCACTTTTTAAGAATATATTATTTCATGTAGTCAGTTTTGTTAAAAATACATCAATTCTCAGACTGTATAAAATCTGCAGTTAAAAAAGTATTAGTTGATTCTACCAAACGAGGACAATTGAAAAATAAATAATGCGTTTCGTTTCTTACAAATGTAATCATAAAATAGTCAAATAAATGCACGATCAAGACAGCAAGGAACAAATGAAATCTCCGATCAGATTTGCATTTTCGGGCTGTAAATGTTTAATTTTTCATTCGTGATATATGATCGTCAGACGATATAGGCGTTGTGTTTCGAATTCTGTGAAATCTCGGCTGCTAGTTAATTTATTGTACTTCTCGGGTCATTCTTCAATATCACATCAGCTGGGGGTTCGTGTACAGAATTTTTAGCCGGCAATTTTCGTGGATGATTCAGACGTTGAAATTGCAAACTAGTTGGATGGATTCCAGTTTATTGAGAAGACTGGCTTGCACAAACAAATACACATTGCGATGGAATCAAGTATAGAAACTTATCGTCTATTTCGAATGATACTCTAGAAAATCTTTTTTTCGAAGAATACATCAAGATCGTAGATTCGATCACGCGCGAAATAGAAAGTATTCCGTTAGTGATCCGAATATGCAAATGTTGGATAGTCGAAAAAGTATTGAGAGATTTTTGTCACTAGATGTTGTTTGGTGTCATATATCGGGCAACACTAATCACATTGCGTCATACTGACGCGCATTTAAGAAGTGACATTTCAGTCTACAATTTTCATGCAAACAGTTTTGTATTTCGTTAAGGGGAGAATACACTTCATAAGATGAAAATTTTCGATTTTTTTGTTTTGTTTGAAATTGATTCCAGTATGTGTCTAGAATACGTGTATAAAGTTACGGAGCAAAATTTTATGTATTTTGGGAGATACAGCTAGCCGAACAGGTAAGCGTCAGGTACAAGTGGCGCAAAGCTGAAGCGAAAGGTGAATTAGATAATTTTAATCATGCTAGTCCACTTCACCCAGATGTCCTTAAATATTTAAAACCGATATATGAAGAACTTTCAAAGGAGGATTTATTAACCAGGTGTCTAGGTGGATACACACAGAATTGCAATGAAAGTTTCAATTCAATGGTTTGGCGCCTAAATCCAAAGCATCTAAATTCCGGAGCAAAAATGATCGAAACCTCCGCCTTTATTGCGGCTGGCATTTTTAACGAGGGCTACTCAGCTATATTAAAAATAATGAATGTATTAAATATTAATATCGGGCAACAATGCAAGTTCTTTGCCGATACGTATGACCCGCAACGCATAACGAGACAGGAACGCCACAGACAAAGCAGCACAAAAGAGGCCCGAATCTTTCGTAGGATGCACCAAATGGAGCAAAATGAATTTTTTGAAGCCACAGAAGGCTTACTATATGGCCCTGGTATAGCGGATTAGTTTCCTCCAGAAGTAAGTGTTCAATAACTACTACTCTAACAGTCGAAAAACTTTAAACGCGCTTTTCGCAATATCATATTTCTGAATCTTGTGTACACGATACAGAACGATCTATTGGACCAATTGAGCTCCTAAGGCGATGTTTCCTTAGGCAATGATAAAATGTCGTCGATGAACTAAAAAAATTCCTAAATAGTTGCATTTTTTCCTTTCAATTTACATTATAAGGTTGAAATTTTTAGCGAAAAATCGTAACTTTTTCACTGAAGCTCAAAATTTTTGTATTTTTGTACTTTTTGTATAGTACATGTATATGTATACTTGAATAAAATTCATTTTGAATAAAAGTTACATTTGACCAAGAAATGACAAAAATCTCTCAATACTCTTCCGACTACGCAATATGTATATTCTGCATACAATTACTCGCACATACAAAACGTTGCTAACAATCGGATAAATTCTTGGTGAATTTTTGTTTCATCATTTTTCTTACGTAGTAATTTCTCAGTATAAAATCGCATTTTCTAACAACCTGTTTTATCTTAAATATCATACTCGTAAATCTTACTCGGGTTAATAGTAACGCAATACCTCACGCGGAGCCTCATCCCTTGTACACCCCCTGATGTGTCTTCATTGAGCTGAATAAAATCACTTCTTTTCGAAAACACAAATTTCCAACGAAGAAATTTGCCTTTAACGGTATAGGGAATTTGTATCTGCCACGTGAAGAAGAAAATTAAAGAGCGAACAAACGTCTATTATTATTTAAACATAAATTGATGAAACTCTAACGGTGATCGTTACGTATTTATAGAATATCATAGAAATTTGTCGCAATTTTTATCGTAATATATGTCAACGAAATAATTATATCGAATAAACATATTACAAATATTTACGATATTAATAATCGTAATTCAACAAATTTGGATAATTATATTATTTTGACGTGTTGCGCGATTTAAGTATTGCAGCTGTACGTACCGTGTAACAATATTATTCCGATAAATATATTCTGCTATTTTTTCAGTACTTCGTTGTAAGAAAATCTCTTTAAATATTCGTGCAACATTTGTTTCTTCATAAGTACCAAAATGAGTTTGTTAGGTTCGCTTTATCAACATTGTTTTATCGAAACTACCGAAACATGAATGAAATTTATATTCAAATTAAGCGTTCGCCCAATTTGCAATATGAATTATTTACTTTGTTAGGGGCGATAACGATAAATATACTGACTGAGAGACTGTGGATCTTTATGTTGAAAAAAACATTGTGTTTGTATCAATTGCAGGACAGTTATTACGTTATTATTATAGACAGTTATTAACAACGTATAAATCTTTCAACTTATAATCTTTTTACTGTTTCTAATTGCATACACCTGTTTTTATTATAGTTACATTAAATTCGCTGTCTACCAATTAATAGACACAGCAATTTTACGTTCTAGTTGACTCTGAGATTTCTATTTCTGACGGATAACTAATTAATTGAAATTGTGTAAAAGAATTGATCTATATAAAAAGGAATGAATAAATCAATTACGAAAAAAGGAATGACTAGATCGACGTATATAAAAAAAAATCAGATTCGTAACAGTAACTATAAACAAACAATCTTTCTCTAAATAAAACTTATTGATTAAAGTAAACTCTATCGTAATCGCTATGTTCTCTTAAAAAAATGACAAGTCTTTCGATTACATTACGATAAAGCTAAAATTCTTTTGGTCGTTCACAGTTATCTTAATTTTTAAGCTTTTTTGCATTCATTTCTTGTCGTGTTTTGGTTAAGCACCGCATTAAGTTGTTGTCAATATGTTTATTTTCTTAATCGTATAAAAAGAGATATTATAGAAGAGATATTGAAATAAATTTTATTTAAAAATAAAATTGGATATGTATATAGAAACTGAAGACAGTACTCAACGGACGAACTTTGTATCTTCCGATGATGTATAATAAACTTGCAGAGAATAGAAGTTCTAGACACTTAAGACTTTCAAAACATTCGAAACTTTCAAGGCTCAAGAGTTATTAGGTACAAACTTCAAGAATCCTAACACGTTGACTGTCACGGTGGTCACCGGTTACCGACGCTATCGATGTATTAAAAAATGATTGTCATCAAATTAGTGGCACTGGATAGAAATTATTCGTTTCAAAATGAACAATATGAACCGTTTGTTTTGAAAGTGGTGCAAGTCCATTTTCTTCTGTTTCGAGAAAATTAAATGTTAACAGATCTGACAATTAAAAAATATAGGTTACTTATATGAAGTCTGGGAATGTTTGTACTAATTTATCAACATGTAATTTGATTATATAAATTTCTTTTAGGCGAATTTAACTAAAATAATATATATTTCCAGGCTGCAAATGGACTTACACCACTTTCATAATTAGTCAATTGTAAATATCATTTAATTTCAATTTTGAAATAACAAATATCACTTAAAATATATTTCATATTAATTCAATTTTGTATATAAATAATAACAAGAAATAAAATAGAATTAGTATTTTTTATTTTGAACGTCAATTATATTTATATATTGTTAAACTTAACACAAGATATTGGTATTATTAATTATTTATGCTCTTCATGTGGCAGTGTTTTGAAATATTCATGATGCACAGGAGGTATATAAGGTAATAGCTGCTGCATATCCTTATATTTTTCGTATGTAATAGGCCTGGCATTGTGATACAAAGGGGCCAGGGCGATTTTTTCGAATTTTGGCGGTCTTCCCCGACATGTAGGTGATAAATTTAGAGTCTTAAATTCTGTGTCCTCCATTGATGTTTTATATAAAATAGTATACGGTGCACGTTTGCAAAATCTCATCCAACATATTTGCAACCAATTTACTTTTTCTCCATTAGTGTTTCTTCTTATCTGTTTTTTAATTGCGTTTTGTAGATTTTTTGTTGAAACGAAATTCTGTCGTTTCATTTCGTGTAAAATAAATTTATTATGTTGTCTACATTGGTTTATAACGTCATAATAATCCTGTGGTGTGTACAGGAAATTCTTTTCTCGTAATGCCATTTTTTCTGTCTATGGAAATTGGACTTACACCACTTTCATAATCAATGGTTACGCAATTTCTTTTACCGGCCAATTTTAAATTGAACAAAGCATAGACATTTTTTAAGATATTAAATACTAACTAGTTATAAACAAAAAGTTTACACTAACTTAAGCATAAATTATGTCATATCTCATTTTTTTTAAAAAAGGACTTACACCACTTTCAAAATAAGCGGTCCATATTACGGTGTAAGGTAGAAACTTTATTATCGATCAATTACTAATAATTATTGAAACTTCTGAACACCGAATGAAATGGACAATTCAATTTGTGTGAATAAGTTGATGAGCTAACGTTAAGTATTTATTGCATTTCATGTAGTTTAACACCGAATTAAAAACTTACAGTTGTTGCTGTCGAGGCGTTCAGGTGTAAGTCGTGTCCGTGTGGAATCATTTTCCCAACGTTTCACCTTCATCATGGGGTCGGAATTAACAGTGTCTTCCGACCCTCTAAAAAGGGTTTCACTCCGTACAAGGGTTTCTTTTGACATATATTTTTAAAAAGAGACCATCTACCCTTCCTGTTAAACCTAGCCACATATAAATGTAACTGTTACTAGATTAACAAGTAACTTCTGACAGAAGCTTTTTCCTTAATCGACCAATCACTCGAAAAGGCCTCACATCATTTGCTATTAAAAAGTCTCATTGCACTCGAAGGTTTCGTGTGACATGGTTTTTAAAAAATTTACGATCTACCCTTCCAGATAAACCTATCCACATATGTGTAAATGTAACACTTGCTAACCTAATAAGTGACTTACGACAGACGTTCTTTCCTTAATCGTCCAATCATTGCACCATCGAAAATGTCTCACGTCTTTTGCAATTAAAGAGTTTCACTGTACTCGAAGGTTTCGTTTGACATGGATTTTGAAAAATTTACGATCTACCCTTCCAGTAAACGTATCCACATGTAAATATAACTCATATTTGTTTAATATAACAGAAATTCTTTCCTTAATCGTCCAATCACTGCACCATCGAAAATGTCTCACATCTTTTGCAATTAAAAACTTTCAATCCATACAAAGATTTCATTTGACATGGATTTAAAAAAATTTACGATCTACTCTTCCAAAAAAACCTAATTACATATAAATGTAACTCTTACTAGCCTAATAAGTGACTTCCGACAGAAGTACTTCTCTTAATCGTCCAGTCATTATGACATTCGTACGATACAGATGCGTAGCAATTCGAAGAGCATCAAACCCCATAATTGCTAATTAATTCACTTGGAAAAAGTTAATGAAAAATAAATTTCGCAGAGTTCACTCGAGGCAGCTCCTGTGAACATTATTGTCTAACTTCTGAACGAAATCGGATATGGATTATCCGCGGCAGTAGCGACTCTAACGAAAGTAAAACAAGCGAAAGCGTCGGTTTACAGCGTAGCGCGTTGCATTTAGCAGGTTCACTGTCGTAGTTTGTTTGGATCGCGTCTAAGTAGGGCGGCAAAGAGCTCGATGGCAATATTAATGAAGAAGCATAATGTGCGGCGGTGTATAACGTTTGAAAATTTACGCTCGCAGTCGCGCGTGATTGGTTGTCGCGATAGCAAGTATTCTAGACGAATAACGACGTGTATTTGCATTGGCCAAGGTAACCGCCGCTATACTATTGCGTAACCACGCCGATTACGCGAAGCACCGAGTGTAGTCCTCGTCTCGGTACTTCGTGTGATTTCGATCGGCTATCTATCACGAATATCAATGCCCTTTCCAACTGTATTCCAACATTTTTATCTTCTGTATTCCAGTCGATACGGCGGTTTTATAGTTTTCTGCGATTTCCCGTATACCCGTTTTCTGAAATCGAGCGTTTCGAATACGTGGCTCGACTCGGAACACCCGAGCGCGATCGAATGCGCGAAATCATTCGAGAACTCTTAGACTGCCAAACTAGCAGCCACAAAATTTAAAAAAGATTGAAATGAGATATTGACTGAAATAAAGATGGGAAAAATAAAATGTATGCCGTAAAGTGCTCGCCCTACCTTCTTGCACTTTCTGTATAACC
>CM052092.1:20404844-20447833 GCA_028453745.1 Agapostemon virescens
CTTTCGTCAATGTAAAAGCCAGCAATGTCTCGTTCTAACTAACAATAGGTAATACCGCACGTGACACGAGAAATTCTGGGAACTTCCAATCTGGATATTTTATCGTACGGCTCTGTGGAAAATCCAACTGATTTGTCCCCGCGTAATCTCTTTCTCTCTCTCTCTCTCTCTGTCTGTCTCTCTCCCTCTCTCCCTCTCTCCTCCGGTGTAATATATCGCGATGCAGTGTTACCATAAATTTTTGCCAGAGACTGTTCAAGTAAATCGCTATCTTCCCCTTTGGATTGCGGGAGCTTTCGTCGCGATGAGTTACGCATTGATAAAAGATTGATCGAAGACGAGCGTACTCCACCTCGAGTGTACGCTGGCAAAAATCACTCGCGAAAAAATTTATCATCCACAGTCGTTAGGTAGCCTCTCTTCACCGCGAACAAGCCGATCGGTTGTTTGCTCGTTTTGGCAGCAGCATTTTGGCATTGATTTGAACACTCGTTCCGCGGCACATTCAACTCGATATAAATTATCGGAGCATTATCTGGCGGCAATGATTTATTGATTACTTAGAAAAAAACATGATTTTTATCTGTTCCGAGAACCGGGCTATTGGCTTTATTTACAAAAAAGATGCGACGAACGACATTCCGAGATGCTCAAAACGTCGAAGGAACATATTGGGCTGTTCGGAAAATTTATTTTTATTTAAAAACAAATACGCACGAACTTTACGGGCAATCCAATATATTGCGAAGAGAGACGAAGAGAATTTTGGAAGAGGAAAGGTAAATTTAAACTTTGACGAGATTGTTGTTATATAAAATTGTCTGCAGTGTTGAAGAATCGTTTAACACTTTGACTGCCATGTCACCCATATATGAGTGACAGAATTATTTGTCCATGTTTAAAAATTAATTTGTATGCTAATATATCCGTTGCACTCAATTTATTTCTAAGGTTAAAGGATAACTATGTAAATAAATTATTTTGATTTTGTGGAATTTTTGAGGCTGTTGGTTGGGCAGTTAAAAATTTTAAATACTTTACCGACCGGCGAGTATTTTAGCATTTTCCAAGGTCCAATGTCGATTATTGAAAACTTTTTAATGGATTTCGCAACGCTGACAGCAATTTTTATTATAAATTAGCACGACATTCTCGGTAACGTTATCTAATAATTTTCATTAATTATTCATAATAAGTTTCATTTTGTTACAGTGCAACTATTGAAAGTCCTAATAATAGGCTTCCGGTTGGTAAAGTGCTAAGAAACGCCGTTTTCAATTAGGCGATTTTTGTCACTGTTACAGAAACATAATTGATTGCTTACTTAAAGATTTATTCTAATTGTGTAACTTTTAACTGAAACTATTTGTATTGAGTTAACACTTCAACTGCCCAACCAATGACCTTCAAAGTCCCATAAAATCAAAGTCATTTATTTAACGAAGCAACAATTGAAAATTTAAAATGTATGACACAAAGTTATGCTTCAACCTTCTTCTATTCTTCCAATCTCAATTAAATTTAGTGCAACGAATATATTAATGTACAAATTTATTTTTAAACATACACAAACAATTCTGTCACCCATATATGGGTGACATGGCAGTCAAAGTGTTAACACATTTTTAAATATTTCATTGACCATGCATCAATTACTTCGTCCTTTGACAATTTGTCCGTGGCACAGAATATTTTAAAATGTCTAAAAATAACGAACAGGTTTAGTTTTTTCTATAAATTTCAATTCGGATAGCACGTGATTTACTTGATTTCGTGACGAGTACAAGCTAAGAGGTTAATACAACGTTTTGCATGTAATGTTGCATGTAACAAATGTCAATAAATCAATAACACGAGGTCATTTGTCAATGCAACACGTTGCCTTTTAAAAGAATACTTTTGATAACAAAGGGACGGCAACGCGAGATACCGAGCTTTTGAATTAAGTATGCGTCGCAGTAGCTTTGTTCCATTTATCGTAACGTCAAACTTACATCAGAAAAAGAGCGCCTAATCGTGCATCGGCGAAGATAACGAATGGATTAAAGCACTGCCATAATGAAACGAAAACAACTGCGTCTCTAATTTCCATTATCGACGATGGAATCGAGTCGAATTGTTTCGTAAGTACGATAAACTGATCTTTGTTTCAATTTAACGTTCGCTCTATTTGCTATTGTCGCGAAGATGTCGAACACGGTAAATTAATAAATGCATTTTTCTATACAATTCATTATTTGTACAATAAATGTATGTTTACGTTCACTTTACTGTTCGTATAGGAAACACGTATGCTTTACGTTTTATTATTTATAAACTAAACATATGCTTCTGTACATTTTATTGTTTTTAAATTGAATGCGTATTTCTTTGCAGTATGTTCTTTACAAATTACATACATGTCCACTCGTATTTCCTAACTCGTATATTAAATGTATGCTTCTTTGCAGTGTGCTATTTATAAATTAAGTACATCTCTGTATTTTCTAATTTGTAAATTATATTTATGTACCTGTACATTGTATTTGGAAATTAAGTACATCTTTGTATTTTTGCATTTGTAAATTATATGTATGTACCTGTACATTGTATTTATCAATTAAGTACATCTTTGTATTTTCTAATTTGTAAATTATATTTATGTACCTTCACATTGTATTTATGAATTAAATACATCTTTGTATTTTCTAATTTATAAATTATATGTATGTACCTTTACAGTTTATTAGTCATAAATTAAGTACGCTAACCTTTACATTTTCTAACTTGCACATTATATGTATGTTCCTTTATGGTTTATTATTTATAAATTAAGTAAATCTTTGTATTTTCGAATTTGTAAATTAAATGTATGTTCCTTAACAGTTTATTATTCATAAATTAAGTACCCAAATCTTTGTAGTTTCTAAATTATGAATCACATGTATGATCCTTAACAGCTTATTATTTATAAATTAAATACCATACATGTGCCTTTACATTTCATTCCTCGCAAATTAAATATATGTTTCTGTACATGTTATTATTTGTCAGGTAAATGTACGCTTCACTAGATCTCACAATTTCACTAATTATTCGCAAAAACTGTGTCTAACAGGGGCAAGACAACCTAGTTAATTTTTGTCATTATAATTACGACTGAATAATAAAATATATAAAGCTAGCATCTCATCTTAATTTGAACACGAAACTCGAGAGAACTACGGGAAAACGTTTCCGCCAAAAGAGAGAATGACAAATCACCCAGAACACCGACCGCGTTTTTAAACGGTAACCTACATGTATATCATATTGTACAGTTTTGCAAGCAATATCTAAATCTTTTCGAAACCCCATGTTACTGCCAAACACTTTCCCATCGAGATAAAAATTGTGCTGTCAGAATCAATTTCGAATTCGCTGGTCGCACTAAAACTTGAATCCTTTATAGCTAACCGCTCGTTGCACCGAAAAAAAAAAAAATGTATGCATCTGCCGAATACGTTTACTTGCAAAACGGTATAATATTATTCCGACCTCCATGCGATTTACATAAACAGCTACGAATACTTTGCAGTGATACTTGCGATTGATATACCGTCGTAGAAACATTTACGATCGGATTCGTAACTCGAACGTATATTCAAGGGTGCCTGCTACGAAAAAGCTGCATGCTGTATCTTCATACTAAACGATAGGTCGATTATCGAGCTTTAAAATGCGGAAAGCATGCTGCGTTATCTTTCGAGGATAATGTGGAAAGAGAAACCGAGAACAAGAGAGAGAGAGAGAGAGAGAGAGAGAGAGAGAGAGAGAGAGAGAAGAAAATTCTATGGTGGTGTAACTGGATCCGAAGTGGCTGTGAATATCAATGAGTCAAGTTGGATAGTATGTATTGGAGCAGAAAAAAAAGAGTCGTCGGCTGTGCACATTATCACTGTCTTCGTTCTTTACGAAAATTACGTAATTTCTGGATTCCATAAAGTAATTACCATGTAAATTATCGTTATCTTCTAGATTTGAATGCGCATTGATACACTGCTACATACCATCAATTTTCCTCGCGCGGTAACGACTGTCACGACAAGCACTATTCTGTCGAACGTGCTCACGGTAAGGATTGAGACATTACTTAAACGTTTAAATGCCCCGTAATCAAATTGGTATGCGACCTGTCGTTCTAACATTTTATTCATTTTGCAGCAGCTTAATAAACTGGCCAAGCATTCGTTATAGTTATGTGACACGGCAGATAAGCTACGGCATTGTACCTGATTTGAAATTGTTCATTACCGGTCGAGCCGCAAGACGTTTCAAAATGGCTTCCTTCAAAGCTTCTATTTTACCTTCGTTAAGATATTCATGATTCGTGTAATTATATAGCATACGCGTTCATAGATAACCTTCGCGTATTACGTTAAATAATTTACGTGTTATGCGTGAACAGCTACAACATTGTAACAAGCTGCGCTTTCTTCGATATAAAGGGTGTCCCAAAATTAACGCAAGATTTGAATTTGCCACCATTTTTGCAGTAAATTATTGGCAACCCTAAAAAAAGAACAATTTGACAGCTGAGAGTTTAGGGTTAGTAAAAATGGAGCGTTATACGATACAACAACGTGTTTTCATTATGGAACAATATTTCAAAAATAATTAAAGTTTGCGGTCGCAGTTCGAAAATTTTATACAAAGTATGGTCAAAATAGTGTTTTAACCTCGTCAACTGTGAAAAGATTAATTGAAAAATTCAGGGAGACTGGATCAGTTAGAGACGCTAAACACACAGATTGTTCACAAGCCGTTCAAATGTCAATATCGAAGCAGTGCGTGAGAGTGTTGATAAAAACCCAGGAACATCGATTCGGCGTCGTGGACAAGAATTGCAAATTTCAAGAAGCTCTCTACAGCGTATACTCACAAAAGATCTGTGTCTCCATGCTTACAAAATTCAATTAACACAACAACTGAAGCCTAATGACCATGAACAGCGAAGAGAGTTCGTAGAATGGATTATTGAACGTAAACAAGTGGATGCTGATTTTTCGAGCAAAATCATCCTAAGCGATGAAGCACATGTTCACCTTGATGGCTTTGTTAATCGCCAAAATTGCCGTGTTTGGGGTTCGGAGAACCCACATGTGATTGTCGAACAACAAATGCACCCACAACGTGTTACTGTTTGGTGCGGATTTTGGGCTGGAGGCATCATTGGACCATACTTTTTTGAAAATGAGGCTAGTCAAGCAGTAACTGTTACTGGTGCTCGACATCGCGACATGATAACACAGTTCTTTCTGCCGAAATTAGATGCTATTGATGTGGCCAATATGTGGTTTCAACAAGACGGTGCCACATGCCATACAGCCAGTGAAACAATTCAATTACTGCATGAGACATTTCCTGGTCGTGTACTCTCTCGTTTCGGTGATCAGAATTGGCCCCCTAGATCGTGTGATTTAACGCCATTAGATTTCTTCTTATGGGGTTATTTGAAGTCAAAGGTCTATGTCAACAAGCCCACAACTACCCGTGCATTACAAGAGGAAATTAAACCCTGCATCGACGAAATTCAGGCACAATTATGCAAAAAGGTCATGAAAAATTTCGACAAAAGAGTGCGTATGTGCCAGCATAGCCGTGGAGGCCATTTGCCCGATGTGTTATTCCATAAATAACCCTATCCTATGTATTTTATGATTCAATGAAAAAATAACAATGTAAAGACTAAAAACTGTGTTTTCTATTTAATTCAAACCTTGCGTTAATTTTAGGACACCCTTTACGTAACTCTAATATCTTACATCGTTGCTGGAAGATTATGCGGCTTAATTGCCGAAATATCACGCTGTCCTACATTAAGTGCGGTTACTATATGTAGGAAAAAGTGGTTCCGAATGATGACCTTGACAGCGTGTTTCAAGGTCGTTAAAATCGGAGGTACAATCTCATACTGCATAATTACCGGTAAAAAGTTCGAGTGACTCTTTACAATGAGTTCAAAAAGTATTTGTACAGTAAATTTGTGATTACCGAGAAATACTTCAGCTATTATACGATGATTTTTGTTGAAAACACATGAATTGCACGATAATTTTTGGTTCGTTTAAACCTATTACTGTAACACTCCCTTCACAACTGAAGTTATTACGACGTCTTCGCCTCTAACGATGTTCGAACAGGATAAGCAATTTATATCTTTTATACTGCTACATTTACTTCGATGCTGAAATATTGGTTGCAAAAGGGGTAAAATTTGATTTCGTCTGAAAAGAGAGGCGTCATATTTACATTTTCCTTTGTGTATTTGTATTTATCTTTTTCTAGAATTTTTGTGCACACGATATAGCAGGTGAAGAACTGGAGACACGTTTTTTAATGAAAATATTAAAAATCATCTATAACAGTGTATAAAATATTTTCCGGATTCGAAGACCGAATCTTCTACTTCAGAATGACTTTGTAGATTTTCATTTACGATTTTATTCAGATGTTTCATTGAACAAATATGAGGAACAAGTTTGTAAGCCCCTTTCACGGCGTATCTTGTACTATTGCCAAGAAGATAGTACACGTTTTCTTCAAAGCTCAAGAAGACGACTAACGAGAATCGTACATCACGTTTTATGAATTCTTTGTAAAGAGGAAACTTTAATCTTTATATCCGCGGACGGTCCAGTCATGAGAAAAATACAGCAATGTTTATACAGATGTTTCAGTTTGTAATATCTTGGATCGAAATAGCGTCTTCGGTGTCGCAGTAATATAATAAAACTTATTACGATAGTTTGTATTAGTTCCTTTGTAAATAATTTTCGTGTAGAAGGATTAAGAGTAATTTGCCATTTCTTTAACCATTTGCACTCGAGTGGCGACTTTGAGGAGCCCTTAAAAATGATTATACTATTATCCATAATCAATTGATCAACATTTCAGTATATAAAATGCAAAAAATCGTTTAAAATAAGAATATTCTGGTTCAGAAGAGAAATATGAATTTAGAAGTAAAGTAGCTCCGAATGCAAAGGGTTGAACAGTGTGACATAAGAATTGACAAGCAAATAATAAGTCACAGCGAGCTCATGCACGTGTAACAACTTTGTATTGGCTAAATAAATGATTCGGTTTAAGGCGTTAACAAGAAAAATAAATAAATAAAACATCTTAGACGATGCGTCCAAAATTAAACTTACACGTCTTTAAAATTTTTAGTATGTAATTCAAATAAAAAATATTGAAGAACGTCCTTTTCACTTGTCATGTAATTTATACCAAATGCAACTTTATCAGAATTTTTCGTATATCATTTA
This sequence comes from Agapostemon virescens, assembly GCA_028453745.1. Lineage (NCBI taxonomy): Eukaryota > Metazoa > Arthropoda > Insecta > Hymenoptera > Halictidae > Agapostemon > Agapostemon virescens. The sequence continues at coordinate 20,412,134 of CM052092.1, forward strand.
GTAAATCAATGTATCTAATTTCTAAAGAAAAGTCAATATATTAGGTGCAATCTTAACCACTCCAAGCAATTTTAATTCCTAACCCGAGATGTTTTCGTGTCCTAGAATAATTCCATTGCACGTGGATCATTTATTTCCGTGCGTATCAAATTTGTTACTGTTAACACTTCGATTTTTACTAAATCCTTAATTACAAACATTTTTAGTGTACAAATTGTTCTGAATAATAGTTTGACAATTTACAGTGTAGCCTCAGAGTAGCCACCTGAGGTGCTAAAGGTTGAAATAGTTATTTAGATTCAAAAAGTGTTCGAATACTTTCATGAGCTACTGTATTACTAATACTGTACATATTACAATAGTAAACTAGCTAAGTAAACCAATTGGTCGAACAAGAAAAATAAATTTAAGTCAACTGAACGAATTTTTCAGGAAATCATTCTTATCGAAAGGGCCGCCAATACTCCTGCCCAGGTCTGAATACGGACACGACCAGTGTCTTCCTAAAAGCATTGAGAGAATAATAAAGAGAATGCGATCGAGTTTATAAACATACGCAGCACCGTATGCAAAGCATCTTATTATTTCCTCCAGCACAGTAATGCAACCGTTTTTTCCAGCACGGATCGGTGTCCGAGGGACCTCGCGCGCAATAAACGCGCGTAGCGCATGGTTACGCGTTTCTGGCTGGAGAGGTGCGTGTGCAGAGAAGCGGGCTTGGCTGCATGCGTGCATTACGTGACCGCTTCGTGCACAGCATGGGCCCCATTATTGGTCCCCTTGCTTGTAATAGCGTAATAACTCGACAGGTTACTACTAGGTACCGTGAAAACCCGTAATCCCTTTTGGATAACCGGCTCCCCCTGTGCTGCAACTTGTGTCACCGAATCGGCCCGCAGCGATTAGCTTTACGACGACCCCGCGTCTCCTTACTTTCATTATAAGCAGCGCTTGCTAAACTGTTCAGTGGTGCCACGTGTACTCGGACTACGAGGTACAATAACGAGTTCGAGATATCGCACTAGGCTGGTGCACGCGAGTAAGTAAATCGTGTAACATACTGTGTAAGATTGGAGCTCTCCAAAGTATACGTATGGAGATTAGGCAAGAATTGGGTCTATGAAGCAGTCGATTGAATGCAATCGGGAATCACGTTGGTTCGAGTACAACCGTGGCGGTTTCCTCCGTTTTTCCTGAGATTCTACATTTGGGGGCTCGTCCGAGATGAAGGAGCACCGACCGACGCACGATGGCGCTCATGGCAATGAAGAAATGAGTGAACGACGCGAAAGCAGTCGCACAAGAGCGCAAGAGGCGCTTGCGAAGTGAAGTGAGGGGCACATCCCAGGGAAAGAAATTGTTATAGCGAACAGTAGGACGATGTTATCGAAATGTGACAAAGTTAACGACGATACGTATCGATGGCCACTGAATGAGTGCAAAATATATAAAAAATATGGTGCCGACACTGTAACCGACATTAGGAGAAGAATGTCGCTGAAAGATAGCCGAGTGGAGATCAGGACCCCCAGATGGCACTGGTGATGACGACGCAATGAGAGAGTGACGTGAAGTCAGGGGCACATCCCAGAGAGAGAGAAACTGCTAGAGTGAACAGTAGGATAGCGTTCCCGAAATGTGACAAAGCTAACGACGATGTATATGAATGCCCGCTGAATGAGGCCACACATATAGAAAAAGACGACGACGACGCTATGACGGACATTCGAAGGATCTCAGGACTCCCTAGATCAAATATGTACGAAGATTAGGAAACGTCGTGAGACTCCATAGGTCTACGAAGTTGCCGGTTGGATACAATCAGGGAGGATGCCGAACGCTGGTTTCAGTCTTGCTGTAGCGATTTCCTCTGTTTTTCTTGAAATCCTACATTTGGTGGCTCGTCTGGGACGAGGGAACGTAGATCACCACACGATGCCGCCGATGACGACGACAGACAACGACCAAACTTGAGCGTTGCGATGATGGTAGCACTCGAGCGAACGAGAGTGAACAAAGCGAAGTAAGCGGCATCTCTCATCCGAGAGAAAAGCAGATTTTATTTTGCGTAAAGGTGCAAGTCTAACGCTGAACCAACCGAGCATTAATCTCGACTGAATTTTGCGCAGGGCTGGTTCTCTGTAGGACAGAGCACATTGGAATGAAGTTTTTGATAACTAAATTCTAATTTTTCTCAAGGATACGTAGCATATACTTTAATTTTATTAATCCACTTAATATTTAACAATACAATTGAGTTTGCTCAAACCACTATAGCGGCGCATTGTAACGCAAACTGACATCCCCGAAATTCACCATAGTGACGCATCGTGCCTAACAGGTTAAAATTGCCTAGTGCATAATGTTCAGCACGCGCGAATAATTGTTAAAATTGACTCTATCGAGTTGAATTTATTCTTACGCTTCGGCCTTTAACTGAATAATGTTCGGAATATTCAGGAGTGATGTCAATGGTTTAACAAAAACACACAAAACTTGTTCGATAGTAAGGTTAGACTATACTAGTCTCAAGTACGAGTTTTAACACTTAAAATTACTGTTGCAAACCAGCGACTGCGAGTTGAATGAATGCACATTCCTGTTTCATATTTACGGACCCGGTATACATCCGCTAGAACTTCTTTCATCGTATATTCTTGTAAACATTCTTCGTCATTTACTGATATTACAGAAAAAAATTGTTCAAAATAATGACCTTGACAATGTATTTCAGAGTCAACATAAAATTCGACATGTTCGACGCTGTTAAAGACTATGCTGTTGTATGAAACTTGTATGATTGTTAGCTGAAAACCTTTGTCAGATGTCGAAACAAGAAAATGGTGTCAATGACGCGGTTTGACGGTAATTATATAGACAACTAACGCCACGTATGGGCACATTCCTGTTTCATATTTACAAGCCTGGTAAAAACTATGCTGCTGTATGAAACTTGTATGGTCGTTAGCTGAAAATCTTTGTGAGATGTTGAAACAAAAAAATGGCGGCAATGACGCGGTTTGACAGTAATTATATTGTCAGCTAGCCTCACTTTTAATGGGCAGATTGTGATATCATATTTACAGACCTGATACTTAGTAGTAGTGGTGATGCTTTTACAAAACGCACAACCTGCTTGTAAATAAAGGAAAACTTTAATAGACTCAGGTACGAGTTTGAACACTCAAAATTACTATTAGAAACGAGCGAGAAATTCAATATTATGGTTGAATGGAAGTTGTTTCAGTGACGGTTGAAATTGGAATCTAACGAGTGCGGAAAAATATGCGGCATTTATAGAAAATATAGTGCAGACTTGCGCACCAATCAGGGTTAACGATGGCTTGGTCAAGCGGCGCGATCGCAGACAGTTGTCCTGGGTTTTTCCTTGCGCCTGGTTGCAAGATGTTGGTTGTAGAGAAGGTTTCGACGGTACATAACAGGGGAAAAGTACGGAAAATTGCTATGTTTGCTGTATATCTAAATGTTGTTATATTATGTCGCATTAAAATTTAAGTTATCTGCAATTTGTATTATTTTCATCGGAATATTCGATTGGATAAGGACGCGTATTGGTCCAGTTTCTGCCGAAGGCATCCTTACGACTGCAACGATTGTAAAATAAGAAATCTGCAACCGGTTATTTGAGTTGCTACGATAGGTTTAGCGTTAAATGCCGCACTGTATGTCGTCGCAATCGAACGCGTTTCCGGCGAACGCTGGCGGAACTTTTCCATCCTGAGCAGACGGTGCCACGATGTCGACGCTGACACTTCGCTTTCTTTCTCTAGTAGAGAAACACGTCCGCGAGCGCACACGCGCGCTCGTTCTCTCGCCCCGCCGCTTTTCCACCAGCGGATTTGATTTATTACCCGCACGATTGCACCGACTTATTGATAACGGAGTCGCGGCGACAACCGCGTTGCGTGACGTACGGTTCGTTCATACTTTTTATCTGGCCGACCCGTGTACCGTCGCGTATTTACCCGTCGCGTACCCGTCCCGACGAAGGATCCCCCAAGCTACGTCGATCGCGAAACACGCTGAAAAACGAAGGATATGAGTAGTTCGATTTCAACTTTGTTCTGACTCTGCGAAACGATGGTACACATGTACTTCATGATACACTGTGAAATAACATGATAGCACACGTTAAGATTTGTAGTGGATAAATAAAATATTTGTACATCTTTTAACACGTTGACTGCCACACGAATTTTATGCGTTTTTTAAGTGGTTTTATTTTATTTGTTAAAGCGATCGGTTTTACTGGTAACGATCATTATTTACTGGATAATGGAGTATTAACCCTTTGCACTCCAAGCAATTTTAATTCCTAACTCGAGACATTTCTTTGTCCTAGAATAACTCCATTGTATGTGGTTCGTTTCCAATCGTGAATATCCAATTTGTTAATTTCAATCGTACGAACAACACTCCAATTTTTACTAGCTTCTTAAATACGAACATAGTAATGTAAACATTGTATTGAATGATACTTTATCAATTTTTAATGTCCCCGCAGAGGAGCCATCGGAGTGCTAAGGGTTAAGATTTGCAGTAGATAAATTATATATTCGTACATCTTTTATTTAATACATTGACTGCCATACGAATTTTATGCCTTTCGTACGTGGTTTACCTATAGCATTTGTTAAAGCGTCTAATTTTACTGGTAACGATGATTAGTTACTGGATAATGAAATATTAAGATTTGCAGTAGATACATTAAGTATTCGTACATCTTTTATTTAATACATTGACTGCCACGAGAATTGTATGCCTTTCGTACGTGGTTTAACTATTGCATTTGTTAAAGCGACTAATTTTACTGGTAACGATGATTAGTTACTAGATAATGGAGTATTAAGATTTGCAGTAGATAAATTATATATTCGTGTGTCTTTTATTTAAGACATTGACTGCCACGCAAATTTTATGCGTTTCGTACGTGGTTTTATTTTATTTGTTAAAGCGATCGGTTTTACTGGTAACAATGATTAGTTACTGGATAATGAAGTTCTCAGCTTGCATTGTAATCCACCTAGTTTTAAGATGAGTAGATTAGTGTATTCAGTGGCACTAATTTTATGATAATCGTTACTAAGAAATTCATCGAAATCGGTTAAGATCGTTACGAGCCATAAAATAAATTAAATTTTGACATTTTAAAAAGACAATATACACACCAGCTAATTTTAATGCTCGTGTTAACTGATTTGAATACTCTGAGTCAAAGTAGACGCCAACACCACGCACAGAGAGTTAAACAAGCAAATATGTTCCGTATTATGTTGTGTTTGGATTCATTTTAATTAGGAAAGTATTGGAAACATGTTGGTAACAGTTTCATGATGTGTGTTACAATTTTGTCGCCGAAGACTAACAGAAACATCGCTTTCTACTGTATTTTCGTGCCGTAGACGACTCACTGTACGACGTTAAGGAATGCAGTCTTTGCACTCGCATTGCAACTTGCAACTGATTCCATCGACCCGAGTTTCGTCATCCGCCGAGAGGAAATTTGAGGAAACGATCGTCCCCTGATAAGCGCGACCCGAGCGAAAAATGTGCTTCATTCAGCAGCCGCTTCCGGTTATGCCGCGCCGCAAGATGGCTTGTGTGCAATGACAACGGTTCAATCTACATGCAAACATACTCCGTCGTCCATAAGCACGAGAACTTCTGGCTTCATGCACGAGGACGATGTTTAACCATTGTTTTCGGCATCCAAAATATAATTTTCATACTCCGGTAAATTCGTCGTAGCACAAAAATCATTCTACTTTGTTATTTTAATTGAAGTTTTCGTAAAAATAATATATTCGTATATTTCTGATATATACAAATGTTTTGGTGTGAATGAAAATAAAAATAAATTCTACTTTGCTGTTTCGATTAGAATTTTGGAGAACAATAATACAGATTTGTATACTTGTGAGATTTTAAAAATGTTCTAGGATCAATGAAAATAAAAATACTCCCATTTTGCTGTTTGGATTAGAATTTTGGTGAAGCATAATACAGATTTGTATATTTGTGACATTTAAATATGTTTCAGAGTGAATGAAAATTAAAATAATGCTAATGTACTGTTTCAATTAAAGTTTTGTTAAATAATAATACAGATACGTGTAATATTTACAAATTGTTTAGAGTGAATGAAAATAAGAATATTTTCACGTTGCTGTTTTGGATTAGAATTTTGGTGAACCATAATACAGATTTGTATATTTGTGAGATTTTAAAAATGTTCTAGGATCAATGAAAATAAGAATACTTCCACTTTGCTCGTTTGATTAAAGTTTTGGTGAAAAATGAACAGATTCGTAAATTTCTGATATTTTAAAATTGTTCCAAATATCATTTCTGATATTTACAATCTTTTTGTTGTGAATGAAACTAAAAAATTTTCGAGATTTTATAAGCTAAAAACATTTTGAGATAAAATAGGTAAAATTGAAAATTGTTGGTATCGAAAGTAGGTGCACACGTAACAAATTGACCTGAAGAAAGGGTTAATCGATACGATAATAGTAGAACTATGTATTTAGGTGGTGCAACTGGTATACGCATGATTATTCTGCCAATATATTGTATGCAAACGTGTCTTGTTGAAAATGCATGTCTGTCGCGTTTGTGGTGATGTATGACTCTGTTGCAGCGGTCCCCATTGGTTAATTTCTTAAATATACAAAATTTATTGTTTTAGTGCGGTTTTACTTTAATATAGCCTGTTTCCAGCGGTTTTTATATAAAATTTTTCTATTTATTCACCATCGGTAGTTATCGTAATATTTTCAGCATTATAAAATCAAACGAAATTTATGACTTGTATGTTTAAAAATCTCCTTTTTTTCGGTAAACCCATTTCCAAGATCGTCACCTTAAAACTTTATGAAACATGCATGGATATGGATAGAAGCATACTACAAAACAAATAGAACGCGGTTCTTTATGCAAAACTGATTCAACAGTGTAGAATAACGATTTCTATCCAAATCGGAATTTTCCAAAAACTCAAAAATGAAAATTCATAGAGTAAATTTAATGATTCGCATACGTGCTCGTCATTTAATATCATATTTTAATGTTGCTCGTTTACGATAATAGTACTTTGAACTATTAACACCATTTATTATTATAGTCGTCCTTCTCAAACAAAGATTTCTATTTCGTATCGATTTAAAAAAATGTTGAAGCTTCTGTTCATAAATATCTTTGTTTCTATCACAAAACACTTTGTGTAATAGTTCAATGTTTATTTACTAATCTGGTTTTTATCCTAGAATTTTTAATATAAAGTACAAAATACTTTTCTTATGTGTATAATAGTTTTTATCCTACAATATTTTATACAAAATATAAAATACTTTTGTTATGTGTATAATAGTTTTTATCCTACAATATTTAACACAAAATGCAGAATACTTTTCTTGTGTATAATAGTTTTCATTCTACAATATTTAACATAAAATATAAAATATTTATTTAGTAATCTGGTTTTGCTCCTACAATATTTTATACAAAATGCTTTTCTTATATGTATAATAGTTTTTATCCTACAATATTTAACACAAAATATAAAATATTTATTTACTAATCTGGTTTTTATCTTACAATATTTTATACGAAATACAAAATAATATGTTTCTTATATTTTCTTACGATTTTAAAATAAGTTCGCATAAGACAGTTGCAGAAGGCGGTTCGTACAAGAAAGTTACACAAGACGTCTGCGCAAAAGAAATTTGTTCAAAAACGTTGCAAATACTTCATGCACGAAATCGAAAAGACGGAAAATTGACGAAAGAGTTGCAAGAAAGAAATTTGTACAAGAAAAGGACATAGGAAATGTAATATTTGTGATCGGTGTTTCTTGTATCTGACGTATCTCCGTTGATACATTGGTATCATTACTTTATCATTGCCATAGCTTGATATTTATTTTTCTTATATATTTACTTTAAATTTTTATCTGTCGAAAGCGGATGGTTTAATCGTTCATACATTCGTTTTAAACCGACAACCATGTAAACTTACTTCGGCTTCTTTTATTCTTTTATAAATAATGAAGATGTTTTATTTCGCCATGAGTTTACAAAATTACTTTACACAAAAATTCCTTCCTTTAAATAGATAACATATTAATTCTGCATACAAGACTTAACTATTATAACTACTCGTTAATGATGCATAAATCATAGTTCTTACAAATTGTTATTTTATTTCAATTGTGTATTTGATGCGTTATAGATTTTGGATTGATTAAAACTCGTTGAAATAAAATGTTTAATAAAGTAATCGAGATTACAGTATTTAAATGTTTTTAGAGTGCCATTAAATAAAATGTATTTAAGGAATTATGGAAGAGTATAGTTTAAATGAAATGTTTATCACAAAGAACGAGATATTTTGGCAATTTGGAATGCGATAAAGATCCTAAGGTGATAAAAAGCATTTTCGCATTGCTATCAGATTGTTCGGAAAGTAATTTCGTTTTTATTTTCAATAAAATATTTATTCACTATAAGAAAATCGTCTTTAATTGTTCTTTCTGATGTGCTAACATTTATAGAGAATTATAAGCGTGTGCTTATAAAATAAAAATAATTCAGAGCGAATTATAGTAGCGTATAACGGACACGAAGATATAGAATCCATTAACATTAAAGTATCCAATAAATTCATGATTAAATTCACATTAAGGTAAAATAAATTCGCAAATAATACAAGTTGTCGTTAAAGTAAAATACATTTACAAATCAGAAAAGCTGATCAATAAATCCGTCAAAACCGATATCTGAAATAAAAGATGCTCGCTCGCGAGACTCGCGGCGAAAAGTCAAATGATTCGACAGGAAAATGTAAATGAAAAATACGGAATGAGAAGACGCAATCGAGTGTTCGCTTTACAATAAATCAATGTTGACGAATCTCTGCTACGCTTGCACGTGAGCACCACTTAGCTCGAGTATCTGTCCATTGCCGATCATTCCCACTTGTGTCAACGTACGTAAATCTTAACAGTGGTATCATACGTATGTTACACATTTTCCACAACAATTTAGGAGAAATTAATGGCTATGGAGATTACAAAATCAACAGCGAACCAGAAGCATTCGGAATACGTCCCCGTTACAAGTAGAGACAGCCAGTCTTGTACGGACGACGCTATATTCCACAAACATGAACATTCTTTTCGAAAATACGACTCAGGAAATATCTCGGACCACGATAAAATTTTTTCCGTACAGAATCATCTTGTTTTGAGTTACGCCACCGTGTCGGCGATGCATATAAAAGATGTAAGAAATGTAAGAAATTTTATGATCTCGCTATCTTTACGATATTCGTCTTTCTAGAACTCTGAATTATCTCCTGCTGCCTAATTTTGAACTTAAGCATGCGAGATTCGTGCTCAATTATTGCTGTGAGAATTGTAATTTCTGTTGAAACGTGTTGCCAAGATACAAACTGAAAATTTTAAAATAAAAATTAGATTAGCAAATAAACGTTGAATTATTATAAGCATAAGAAAAGCATTTTGTATACAATATTGTAGGATAAAAACCAGAGTAGTAAATAAATATTTTATATTTTGTGTTTAATATTGTAGTATAAAAACTATTGTACACAGGAAAAGTATTTTATATTTTGTATTTTGCACTTTGTATCTTGTATTTTGTATTAAATATTGTGGGATAAAAACTATTATACACATAACAAAAGCATTTTATATTTTGTATAAAATATTGTAGGATAAAAACCAGATTAGTAAATAAATATTTCATATTTTGTGTTACAGATTCTGGGATAAAAACTATTATACACAAGAAAGGTATTCTGTATTTTGTGTTAAATATTGTGGGATAAAAATTATTATACAAATAAGAAAAGCATTTTATATTTTGTATAAAATATTGTAGGATGAAAACCAGATTAGTAAATAAATATTTCATATTTTGTGTTTCAGATTGTAGGATAAAAACTATTATACACAAGAAAAATATTTTGTATTTTATATTAAAAATTGTAGGATAAAGACCAGATTAGTAAATAAACATTGAACTATTCCACAAAGTGTTTTGTGAGAGAAATAAAGATAATTATGAACGGAAGATTAAAAATTTATATCGGTTATGAACATTCGGTTTTCTCTAAGTTGGACTGATTTTTTAAATTTTCTCATGCGTTCAGTTATAATGATGGTTCTTTGGAATCGCGAGAGGTAAATGATAATAAAGTATATACACTTTAGATGCGAACATACGAGAAATAAAATTAAATAACGATTACGTAAGTACGGCGAGCAGAATTTCGCTCGGTTTGGAACATGCACCAAAATATGCTGTCGAGAACGGATTTCCTACAATTTATCACCGATGAGTTCGAACTTTTGCGAGCAACTTTTCAAAGTTATATTCGATGTGTCACCTGTGCCTAAGAGAAGTTTATCATACGCAGGGTGGTCGCATCAACGTGGTCGCCTTAACGCCACCCTTATAGAGGATGATCGAATCATTAAAACAGCCCGGAAAACGCATTTGTCAATAACAGTGCTGCTAAATGAACACTTCTCATTTTCAATCGTTAAATCGTCGTTGGCTGCAAAAAATATTTGTTCTAATTTATACTATCATAGTATACTATATTATCATAGTATAGAATCTTATTCTAATATCAGAATCCATATCTCATTTTAATTCCGAATTCCTCTTCGTTATCATAAAACCACATAAAAACACATATTTCTCGTTCAAGCTTTTGATTAGCTCTCAACAATATTCAAAATGTCGCTGAATATATTAATTACTATATTATAATTACTTGCAATTAAGATAGACGATGTTTATTCTACACAAAGACCTGCAGTCTATCGTCGCTCGCAACAATCACAAAAATCGAACCACGTTTTAAACGGTCTATTTTATTATTTGTGATTTGTCGCTGACCAGAATGCAAAAGTGCTAGCACAGAAATTTCAACAGAAAAGAAGAAAATGGGCGATGGTTGATGCGCGTTCGGTGTAACAGCGAGAGGCTGTAGCATAAATATAAAACAGTCGCAATTACTTCGGTTGCCCTGCGTATGTGCGATAAGTATTAAACCGCGCAGTGGATTCATCGTGCCGCGATCGATGACGAGGAGCAGTTTGCACACATCGGAATATGTATCGCGCGTTAAATATTTGTGAATTATCGCCTCGGCTCTCTTAGCTGGGCAAAAGATGTCTGGAATAGGCCAGACGACCACGCTGATAACAAGTCATTAAATTCGGTATCATGGAATCGATGACATCACTCTATCACGGCCGCGGCACTTTCAAAAGTGATCGTCGTAATCGCTGAGACGCAACAAATACATTTATCGCGTCGTCGTTTGCGTCGAGAACTATCGCCGGTTACGTATTATCGGGGAACTCCGTGATCGGAAGAAACGAAATATAAGCGTTTTCTTCCTTTCTTCCTTGCTTCTTCTCGCTTTCGTTCGTTACACTATTTTACCGCGACTTTATTCCCGTTTCCTCGAGCTCTTCGGACGTTTCTCGCTGCATTTTATTTGCAATCCGACGCAGCTTACTCTCTCTTGCGATGCGCTCGAGAAAAATTATAGCTAGGCATATTCTTTTTTTTTGTTTTAAACAGCTGAGGCACGCTAATGATCCCTGAGATTGTCTGCTCTACTCTGATTACTGCTGTGGTGTGCGAAATTTCTAGAAAACATGTTTGAAATACTATATGTATGAAATAATGCTTAATGTGCAGTTTCAATAAAATAAACTGTGACTAGAAGTTCCAGCAAATGAAATAATGTTATTTTAATAGTAACTAACACGGGTACATATTCAGATGCGAAAATCCGATTTTGATGAAACTTATGGAAGCTCATAGTTTTTTGAAAAATATTTAACACGTGTTTTTCTTTATCGGTAATCATCCACTTTGAAGGGGTAAAAACAGCCCTGAATTTGTTTTTTAAATTGTGTGTTTTTCAATGAGAAACGTAGTCACATAAGAAAATTGTAATAAAAGTTTTGGTTTAAACAATAAAGCTACAAGCTTCATTTTTAAAAAAATTCAAATTTTTTCGACCTCTGGTTTCCGAGATATCTCAAAAATACCCCAACTTTGAGGGCTGTTTTCACCCCTTCAAAGTGGATGGTTGCCGATAAAAAAGCACGTGTCAAATATTTTTCACAGAACTATAAACTCCTATAAGTTTCATCAAAATCGGATTTTCGCATCTGAATATATTCCCTTGTAAGTAAGATCCTTCTCAGATGTTTTATTTTGCAGTTATTGAAGTTACAAAGCTGCCTTCATATTCGTTCTCTTTGTTCGATTACGTTTTGTAGCGAAAATCGTGAATAATCCAAATACATTTCATTTTGGCATTTTTATAAGTTAATACGTCGAGCGCTACGCCAGTCCGTTGGGACTGACGGTATCAAGTTTACATAACAATATATTACATGTAATTCGTACAATGTTAAATAATATTCGCAATATTGGATTTCATTGGAACAGAAGAACACAATTGGGATAAGCAAGCTTTTCGCTTATGCACAGTTGCAACTTTCCATTTAAAGTTTAATAAAAAGTGACATGAAAAGCTAAACAAAATTGGTCCGCGTTTAACGTGTTAATATGCACCAGTGAATTTTAATGGGTTTAGTGTTAAAATAAGATGCAATATTTGATTTTACCACGAATATATATAGAACGCGAATGTTCATTTTCTTAATGGGTTCGGTGGCACGTGTATCACCGACGGTACACGGCGACATATTTATTTAAGGCGCTGAGAGGCATATTTTATAATAACTTTATAACTGCAGCACACGCAACCTAGATCAATTGTTGAAATTATAAAATTTCCGTACAAACGAAAATCGCAAATAATCCAAATAAATTAAATCTTGTTTTATAAGGCCACATGTAACGTTTAATTTTAATATTCGGTAAGTTTAGTGTGAATGTTAATTAATTATTGTGTGCGCAGAATGTAGAATATTTTTGCAAGAAATAAGGTGTGCCCATTTGAGAAATTTTATGGATGAGATTGTCAGCGAGACGTAAAAGACTCGAGTAATTCGTTATATCTCGTTTGCTTTGTCAGCAGCAATAAAACATAGCTTCTTGCAATTTGATTTATGTAATTGTATAATTTACGTAATTAACTTGATAACAGCTATCGCCGATACATACTAATGTAGCAAATAGTAAATATTTACAGTTCTTCTATAAATTAAATATTTTCTATTACGTACGCTTACTTACTGTTTTTCAAATTACTTTTTTTTTTAATACAGTATCACGCTTTATTGCTACTAATAAACAACCAAAAAGGAATTTATATACATTCGTTATAACTGGGAATCAATATTTGGATAAAAACGAGGGTGATGTATACGTTAATTAACGAATATAACATTCTAAAAAGTATGAAACTAAAGTATATTATACCTCACAATCTTTAATATCCAGCAAGCAATAACTACACTGCGAATTCGATGCATTTATAGCAGAAACAAGTAGATCAAATACCAAGTAGTGAAATCACATTATTAAAATTGATTAATAGTAATCGTATTGAAACAACTTATTAAAATTAATAAGAAACTAAGTTTACGCAGCTCTTGTCCATTACAATTAACCCTCTGTGGGCCGAATTTTTTTCTTAAGTATAGAAAATATATATGCAACGGAAAAGCAACAATTACAAACTCATGTATGCAGATTAAAAAAATTTTACCAGTTTAAACAATCATATTACGATTTGTAACTTTATAACTTTGCAGTAACAACGGCTTACGATGTTTGCACTTCTGTGCATAAAAGCTTAATCGTGAAATTCCATAAAACAGTTTGCACTTGGCGTTAAACATAGATGCACGTTGCATTTGGAACACCTTTGTTGGATCACACTGCAGTACATATGTATTGGTATAGTTAACTGTATCACTTGTAATTTCACTGTTAAATAGTTTTCGAAAATGGGTCTCAGGAAAATAGGGTCCTTCGGGGTCTTCAGGGCAATCTCCTTTCCAAAAACGATGATAACTATCATTGGATACTGATTGCTAAACAATATTTTGTGGTCCTGACTTTTCATTATCCGATGATAATTCAGTACTAAATTCATCGTCACTGTCAATAATATTTATGTGTCGTCGGGTAAATAATACTAGATGATCTTCATCCAGAATCTAATAAAGAATCTTCGGATCTATTACCGTTAAGGCGTCTAATTCTAATTCCTCTATTATTTTTATGTGATTATGTATCCTTATTTTGGAAATATGACATGAGCCGTTTATTTTAAAAGTGGCGTAAGTCCATTTAAAAAAAAATCGAGTCAGCTACCATAATAGTTACATTTTTACAAGATCTTTTCATTCCGAGGCAACTTGTTACTAATATATTTAAAATCGTTCAGATTTTGTAACACGAAAATTTGCTGGTTGATGAAGCGATGAAAAAGTTTATTTTGAAAGTGGCCTAAGTCCCATTGTAAGAGTTTCAAATAGATATGGAAAATAATTATGCAATAAAATTTTATGAGATCCCAGCTTTATGTTTAATTATCAAAGTAACAGTTGAATTATCAATGTGCAATGAATTTATTTTAAACAACGGAACAGTGCCTGTCCACAGAAAATGCGATTTTTAAAAGGCTAAAAAATACTGACGGTGAAAGAGTAAATTGGTTTAAAGTATGTTGCATGAGATTTTTTGAGAAGCGAGTCATATAAGTTATTCTATGAAACGACGATGAACGAGGATGCACCATTCAAAACATTGGATTTACTACCGTAACGGGGAAGACCGAAAAACTTTAATAATATCCAGTTGGCATCACTATACGAAAAACCGAGACCACTCACAAACCTAAAACATAAGGACTTAATGGATTTATTACATTATGTACCACCTGCACACCACAGTTATTTTAAATTCCACCTGCATACACAAACTGGAGAAGACTGAATAATAATTAATAAAACTGTATTAATTTTAATGTAAAGATTATTTAATAAAAAATGAAAGTTGAATATTTTTTTGATTTTATAACATAAAAGTGTATATATTTATTTTAATTTCAAGGGAAATTTACTTTTCCTATGGACTTGTGCTTTCTTAAGAATTGAAAACGTCGTTTCATTGATTTTGAAAATGGCGTAAGTCCATTCATAGCCATCAAAAACATATTATTTCTTCAATAATGTTAATTATGCTAATTGGAATGATAAATTTTACACCTTTAGAAACCTAAAAAGATTATTCTATTATGTTATCTGTTACCCATATTTTTAAATTTAATCCAACGCAAACCCTTCAATATCTCGATTCGAGCATAAATGGACTTAAGCCACTTTCAAAATAAGCATTATCCTAAATATACCAAAATCTATCATAACAGCCTACTGTAACCTGAAAGTCACAAAATTGTGTCATATACAAATAGTAACGAAACAATTATTGAAATTGCAAACAAATATGTTGTTATTTGTATGCAAACCCCAAGCTATTATGTACGCTTTGTTTTCTTTAAAAGATAGAATATAATAGAATAGATAGAACTATAAATAATGTAAATTGGACAAGATGGTTCCGTTGGTTTCTATCTGCAGACGACTTGCAAGGCATTTACTTTGATATTTCAGGTTGACGGTGCTCTGCCAACCGTTATCAATATTGTTATTTGTTATCTTAGAGACATTATATAATTTAAACGTATACGTTATCTTATGAAAACTTTAAATCATTTGGTAAAATGTTGATATATTAACATGTGACTTGAAAGTTACACGGCCTCATAGAAAGTTAAAAATAAATTATTCTTGTTTTGTATAAATTTCCACAGTTTGATAGTAACAGTTCTTGTTGTTGTATCAATCTTGAATCCGACTATTTCACATAACATTTCATTAACAATATTTCAGAACATATAAGAAATAATGGAACTAAGCGAGATGTATAATTCGCAGATCTTTCCTAACGAAATCAAACTGTTGTCGTGAATCGCAAAGAAATATTGCTCTCGCAGAAACCACCCTAACGGACTTGTCACCAACCGAGACTTCGAGCGAACAAAATTAAGATGACCTGTGTACATTCGATGTAAGAAACCCATCTTGTGAGTCTATCTATCATCGCGACAAACGATGCCGCCACGAAGACATAAAAACCGCACGAGCAAACGAAACGAGTGAACTCGTGGAACTTTCACCCATTTGGGACCGTTTTCATCACGAACGGGACAGAACGAAACAATAATTCTTCCCGAAGAACGAAAAATATCACCGGAATGTCTGAACAGCAATAAAGTTATTTGTTGTACAAACCACTAACTTTGCAAGTTCGTTTACATTCGCGATAGCTATCCTCGCGGACTCGACGCAACAATCTACTAGACTGTTTGCTGTAACGCATCAATCCTTTCTGCTACAAGCAGTTTTAATTTCAATATCGGTGCGTCTTTTTACCTAGAATAGTTCCATTATCACTTTGACTGCCACGTCACCCATATATGGGTAACATTATTGTTTATCCATGTTTAAAAATAAATCTGTGTATCTAGTGAATACAGAGAGGTTGAAAGATAACTTTGTGTCATAGGTTTTAGATTTTTAATCGTTGCTTTATTATATAAATTACTTTGATTTTGTGGAATTTTTGAGCTTGTCGATTCGGCAGTTAAAGTGTTATACATGGTTCATTTCCACTCGTCAGTATAAAATTAATTAGCATTACCTGTACGTGTGTAGCACTTCAGGTTTTACCGATTTCTTAAACGCAAACATAGTGACACAAAAGTTGTTTCGAATAATAAGGTTAAACCAGAGCGTTAATTATCTTTTACCAGAGGAAATATGGACTGAGCAATACTCAAGACGAGTAGTAATACTATTTCTAACAAGAAGACTGCGAAACCTATTTTTTGGATGTTAAACAGATTTTGAATAAAATATTTTCACTGATCAAAAGACTGATTAAAAATTATAGTTATTATTAGACGGAAGAAATGGTCGATCTATCGCTGCATACACAAAAGGATATAATTATAAGAAAACTCCAGAAAGGGTGACGGCAAGCCTTATTAACCGCTTTGATTGTTATTTATTGTCCATATATAATTTTTATAATATTAAGGCTTGCCGTCACCCTTTCTGGAGTTTATACAATATCGATCAAACTTGAAAACAAAGGAGTTACTATAAACTGCTTGTCCACATTTTTCATATTGAAACTTTAATTACAAATATCTGGAAAACCGTTGAGTTGTCTGCCCTTATAGCGAGCCGTATTCGTAATCAGGAAAATGTATTCTGTAACTCTTCGAAATCTCAACTAACCCTTTACCCTTGAAGCAACTCCATTCCAAAATCGACACAATATTTTTAACGATAATGGCTATATTGTACATAGTTCGTTTCCTTTCGTACATTATGAAATTAATTACTATTACTTGTACTTAGAACATTCAAATTTTAATCGGTTTCTTAACTGCAAACACAGCGATGGAAAAGTTCTTTAAACAATAGTATGACAATTGTCAGTGACGCCTTAGAGGCGCAAGTTCAGTGCACAGAGTTAGCACTAAGTTTACAGAGCATCAAAATTGCCTTGAAAAAATACTGAAAACGTGTTTATTCAAAGTTTTAGCTATTTTTTTAGAATACATAACCACAGGCATCATTTTTATCGAATAATTCTTCATAGAAGCATTTCTACAACCTCCATATTCCAAAATTAAAGATATTAGATATTTGAGCCGTTTATTTTGAAAGAGGCTTAAGTCCATTTATGCTTGAATCGAGATATTGAAGAGTTTGCGTTGGATTAAATTTAAAAATAAGGGTAATAGATAACATAATACAATAATGTTTTTGGGTTTCTAAAGGTGTCAAATTTATCATCCCAATTAGCATAATTAACATTATTGAAGAAATAATATGTTTTTGATGACTATGAATGGACTTACGCCATTGTCAAAATCAATGAAACAACGTTTTCAATTCTTAAGAAAGCACAAGTCCATAGGAAAAGTAAATTTCCCTTGAAATTAAAATAAATATATACACTTTTATGTTATAAAATCAAAAAAATATTCAACTTTCATTTTTTATTAAATAATCTTTACATTAAAATTAATACAGTTTTATTAATTATTATTCAGTCTTCTCCAGTTTGTGTACGCGGGAGGGATTTAAAATAACTGTGGTGTGCAAGTGGTATATAATGTAATAAATCCATTAAGTCCTTATGTGTTAGGTTTGTGAGTGGTCTTGGTTTTTCGTATAGTGATGCCAACTGGATATTATTAAAGTTTTTCGGTCTTCCCCGTTACGGTAGTAAATCCAATGTTTTGAATGGTGCATCCTCGTTCATCGTCGTTTCATAGAATAACTTACATGAATCGCTTCTTAAAAATCTCATCCAACATACTTTAAACCAATTTACTCTTTCACCGTCAGTATTTTTGAGCCTTTTAAAAGTCGCATTTTCTGTGGACAGGCACTGTTCCGTTGTTTAAAACAAATTCATTGCACATTGATAATTCAACTGTTACTTTGATAATTAAACATAAAGCTGGGATTTCATAAAATTTTATTGCATAATTATTTTCCATATCTATTTGAAACTCTTACAATGGGACTTAGGCCACTTTCAAAATAAACTTTTTCATCACTTCATCAACCAGCAAATTTTCGTGTTACAAAATTTGAACGATTTTAAATATATTAGTAACAAGTTGCCTCAGAATGAAAAGATCTTGTAAAAATGTAACTATGATGGTAGCTGATTCGAATTTTTTTAAAATGGACTTACGCCACTTTCAAAATAAACGGCTCATTTCTTAAGTACAAACATAGTGATGCTAAAGTTTCTAATAATAGTACGGCAAATTTTAGTGTCGCTACAAAAGCGCAATTGGATTAAAAATTCGTCGACGCTCGACAGTGCCTGATTCAGTTCAAAATAAGGTTTCCGAAAAAAACGTGTTTGAAATTTCGCGCCGTATGTCTACCTGAGCGACGCGCATCCGTTAACCCCTTGCTCTACGATTCGTTTTATGGTTACAATGACTAGATTTTCTTTAACTACAAAGAACGACGCAAAGAGAAAGAAAACTTGTAGCTACCGTGTGTACAGCTATTTTCCAATTACTGTATACCATCGACAATTAACTAAAATCTCATTTTGGTTTAAAGAAAATTATGAACACAGACATTTAGAAGATTCTGTTCGAAATTTTGAACACGAGTTGGACTCATTGTTGTAACTCAAGGGGTTAAACCGACTACGATCTACGAAACTATTTGTATGCATAACTTTGGGAATATATTCGTAGGGGCAAACATTATCGGTTAAAAAAATAAAAACAGTTTCAAAGTTTATAAATCAGCCCCCCCGAGACAGTGCAAATATAGTTTAATATTAGGCGAGTTGTACAGAGTGTCTCAGCATCGCTGGTACAACCGAGGAGTGGTCTAATTGAAGAAACAGATAAAGAAAAAGTTTTTTTCATTCGAGACTACGTTCTCGAGGAAATCAGTTTTGAATATTCAGCGGGTACGCGTGCACTTAACTATTAGGAGTACCAATGAGTAATAAATTATTCGGAAACAAGTTTTATTTGTTAATTTTATTCTGCTATTCTGATTATGTTTATTCGTTTATAGTTCTAAAAGAACTATATCGTTTTACTGCCCTGTAATAAAATGGCGGCGTTCATACCTTCCGAGGATCGCATTCGCCATTGCATAATTTTTCATTTTCACGCGAGATTCAATGCAACGGTAACAACAAAGAAAATTTGCGATATTTATGGAGCTGGATCGAAAGTCAACAAGCGTCAATGTTAGTTCAGGAGGTTTGCTACTGACGATTATAACCTCTCTGACAAGCCTCGAGGTGGAGGTAACTTGAGTCGCATTTTACTTCGCGGACCCTAGCTTTCCGTAATAAGGGGATTGAAAGTTTGCAGGAAACATGGCAAACTGTCCTTGACAGTGATGGAGATTACCTAATAGATTACAAATAAAAACTCAAGTTCACTACAAACTTTCTTTTCGATTTCAAATTAATTTATTACGCAATGGTACCCCTAACATGTGGTTTTGCGAATTTGGCGCCATCGGTTCGCAGGGACTGCCGCGTGGAACGCGTTCAGGGGTTGCTAGGGAGCAACAGCGCGTGAAACCAGGTAGAATCGTCAACTCACATTGATCGAATATCTTAAGCATCGCTTTCTTCAGCTGCATAATCGTGCGCTGACCGTGGCGATACGCCTCGACGAAGTGGAGCAATCACGTTCATAACCAGTGCCGTCGTGTAAGACCCGAGCGGTGCTCGTCTCTCGTGCTTGAACTCGCCGTTTCGAGAGCAGTTCATCCTTTCGCGGGCAAACGAGAGCCACCGGCCTAGGTGTCCTTCAAGGACTGGCCGTGTGTCTCGCAGGACACTTCGTCGGCCCGTGGCCCGGGATCCTCCGGGACGACCGCATCCTTGTTCCTCAACGTTCACTCACTTTCTTCTCGTTTGTCCACCGACCGCTCTTCTCCTCTCTTGGCCCTTGGCCCTTCGCCGGTAACCGTCAGTAAGAGACTCGGAGCAACATGAACTGGGCACCAGCGAAAACAACTCGCACTTCGCTGTCGTCTTCTCCTTTTCTTCGGTTTAGCCTCTGCCGATGTTTACGTTACTCTCTGCAGGCTCTTTGCAGGCTCTTGGCCCTCTGCGGCGCTGCCACTGGGCTCAAAGCGACCGGAAGCAACGCGGGACAATGCAACCTAAGTGAAACAACGCGATCTTAGCTGAAACAACGAGCTCCTCGCTGTTCCTATTCTCTTTTTCACTAGGTTGGCCTCTGTCGATGGTTACGTCTCACTTCGCAGGTCCTTGGAATTCTGTGGCCCTGCCACCGGGCTCAAAGCGACCGGAAGCAACGCGGGACAATGCAACCTAAGTGAAACAACGCGATCTTAGCTGAAACAACGAGCTCCTCGCTATCCTATTCTCTTTTTCACTAGGTTGGCCTCTGCCGATGTTTATGTCACTCTTTGCAGGCTCTTGGCCCTCTGCGGCGCTGCCACCGGGCTCAAAGCGACCAGAAGCAACAAGGGACAACGCAACCTAAGCGAAACAACGCGATCTTAGCTAAAACAACAAGCTCCTCGCTGTTCCTATTCTCTTTTTCACTAGGTTGCCTCTGTCGATGGTCGCGTCTCACTTTGCAGGCCCTTGGTCCTCTGTGGCGCTGTTACGGCTCCAAAACGACCAAGAACAACGCAAATCAACTGGAATTTCAGCGAAACAATGCGTCCCTCGCTGTTCTCTTCTCTTTTTCTTTAAGATGGCTTCTGGCGACGGTTATGCTACTCTTCGCTGACCGTTCGCTGACAGCAACGCGAAACAACGTGTTCCTTCTGTCTTCTCCTCTTTTCCGAAAGGCTGGTATTTGGCGGCGTTTGCGTTACTCTTCCCTGGCCCTTGGCCCTCTGCGATGTCGAAACCGAACTCTAAACAACCGACAGCAACGCGACACAACGCAACCTAAGCGAAACAATGCGATTCGAGAAAAAACAACGTGTTCCTCCACTGTTTTCTTCTCTTTCCCCGAAGGTTGGTCTTTGGCGGCGTTTAGGGTACTTTCCTGTGGCCCTTGGCCCTCTGCGGCGCTGACAGCGGAGTGAAAGCGACCGATAGCAACGTGACACAACGCAACCTAAGCGAAACAACGCGATTCGAGAAAAAACAACGTGTTCCTCCACTGTTTTCTTCTCCTTCCCTGAAGGTTGGCCTTTGGCGGCGTTTAGGGTACTTTTCGCTCGCCCTTGGCCCTCTTCGGCGTTGACAACCGGAGTCACAGCGACCGACAACAACGGGGAACAACGCGGTTCGAGCGGAAACAACGCGTTCCCTCTGTGACTTTTTCTCTTCTCCCGAAGGTTGGTCTTTGGCGGCGTTTAGGGTGCTCTTCACTGGCCCTTGGCCCTCTGCGGCGCTGACAGCGGACTGAAAGCGACCGATAGCAACGCGACACAAGGCAACCTAAGCGGAACAACGCGATCCGAGCGAGAACGCCACCGGGAGAACGCGTGTTCGAGTCGAGTTTCGAGGAAGCGGCCGCGCCGTGCGGCGTCCCGTCACTTCCGCCGCGCTGGAATTCCGACGATGAATGAACTCGTTCGTGTAATCGCTCCCACGTAGCCGGCCGATCTCTCCCGGGACAAATTCTCTCCCCGATAACACCCACGTGGCCGCCTCTCTCTCTCTCTCTCTCTCTCTCTCTCTCTCTCTCTCTCTCTTTTCCTCTCTCTCCCTCTTTATCTGTTTCTCGCGCGCGCGCGCGCGCCGGATCTCGAAAACCGGCGCAGCCGCCGCTCGAGCGATTCCGTTGAAAGTCACGAAAATCAGCGGTCTCCTAACCGCCAGAAGGACCACGAGCAAGAGGAAGCTTCTGCTAAGACGATCGTTAGTCGTACAGAATGTTCAACGACCGATCGAACCGCTCTATCAGAGATGTGGCACTAATTGTGATCGCCGGCCGGAAAACCGAGCAGATTATTCATCGAGCGCCGTCCGTCAGCTCCGCGGCGGTCGCGCTTGGCCCCGTTAATCGTGAAATTGTTTCGGGGAACAACTCTTCTCCGTGCTCTCTCTCTCTCTCTCTCTCTCTCTCTCTCTCTCTCTCTCTTCCTCTCTCCTTCTCTCTTGGTCTCTCGCGCGTTCTCTTTTTCTTATTCGTTTTCCTCTTTTTTCGCCAGCGAACGTATCTTCGCCAGGCTTCGTTCCGCGAACGACTTAAACGGTTACCGCTCGGGACGCCAGCGGCCGCTCGATCACGGTTAATTGCCGAACCGGAATTAATGCGGACCCGTTCGATGAACAGCTGACTGCGGAACCGACCGGCCGTCTCGCCGATCTTCCTCCTCTACCGATGTCGAACCGAGCGAACACAGTTTTATCCGACGTTCGAATTATTCTCCGGCTGACAAAGAATACTGACGAACAGCCTTTGATTTACGAGCACCCTCCCTCCGGCTGCCTTCCGCTCGTTGTTCTTTTGCTTCTGCCGCGAGCCAGAGAAAAAGCGCGGGTGGTGCGTCGTATCTTCGACGACGTGACTCTCACTCTTTCTCGCACGCGTTCTCTCTCTCTTTCACTCTTCTTCTCTCAGCTGACTTCTTCTTTTCGCAGTCGTTTCGCCTAGCACGTCGCTTCTGCTTCTTCTTCTTCTTTCTTTTTTCCTTTCGACGGTACCGATCGGTTACGGATGTTCTCGTCGCACGCGGCCGACGAATCTCTCGCCTCCGTGCTTCCAGCAACTGCAACGGTTCCGCAGCTTCGAAAAATACCCTAATCCAAGGTCCATCGATCTTCGACCTCGAGGCAGCAAACGATCCACCGGTCCGTTGCTCGATCGACGGACATCCGGATCGGCAGACTCCGTTCGCACGTGTGTTTACTTTCTCGCGTCCGTTGACATCAATCTCGCGATCGCTATCGACGGGAGATCTAACAGTAGATCGCTACCGGATAACGAGCGACAGGTATCGGCGGGATCGGTTCGATCGACGACGCGGAGAACACGGTTTCTTTCGGGGAACAATGCCTTCGAACCTTCGTTTCGTCACCGCTTGTTTCACTCGCCTCCACTTGTTGTACTTGTTTTACTTGCTTCCACTTGTTTCTCACTTGTCTCGATCGTTTCGCTCCTCGTCGGGCGAAGTTTTCCGGGAGACGGAAAATTTCTCGCGATTTCCCGGAGGATCTGTCACGCGAAGGTAGGGATAACACTGCCGCGGGGTTACACTGGCACACTGTGTTTCTCACACCGATTGCGTATCAGCAAAACGCGCGTGCCGCGCAATTCGCACACGTAACGTTCCCCGCGCGAGTTTAACCGCGACTGCCGTGTCGGAATCGAGTCGAGTTACTCTCTCGCGAGCTCGAGCCGAACGAGCTAGAGGGGAGCGCTTGCGAGACCGACGGAGAAAGAGAGAGAGAGAGAGAGAGAGAGAGAGAGAGAGAGAGAGAGAGAGAGAGAGGAAAAGAGAGAGGGAAAAGAGAGAGAGAGAGAGAGAGAGAGAGAGAGAGAGAGAGAGGGGCGGAGGGAGAGAGAGAGAGAGAGAGTGAGAGAGAGGGACAGAGGGAGGAAGACAATAGAGAGAGACCGACTACGGTCAAACAGAAAGAAGAGTGATAGAGAGAAAGAGAAGCGACGAGGATGAACGGGGCAGGGAGAGATCGAGAATTTCACAGCCAGAAGGAAGGAAGATTTCAGAATTCGAGTGCTGGAGAAGGAGAAAGTATGGAGATTCAGCGGAAGAAAGGACCCGAGATTTAGGGACAGAGACACGACACCGGCAACGAAGAAACGGCGAAATTTTGGAGCGCGATCGGCCGAACCGATGCGAATTGTCAATCCAGTTAGGCGATCGCTAAAGTTTATCCTTTCGGAAACTGAAACGGAAGTGGCTGCTGCACTTTAAAGCGACAGTTCTGTTGACCACTTATCGTGCCGTCACTAGATTTTTATGTAAAATAAAAATTATCCGCATCAACCGTATGACGCGTCAGCCGCTTGGGATCTTATATCTACTTTGTCTTTCCTTCATTCGTGATTTCGAAATGATTGAACAGTACGGTTCTCTTTTTCGATATTTCGACCGTTTCAAATTTTTCCTGCTCGCTTTTCACGCGAATACGTTTTTAGTTGAGGCGTCAACTTTTTTTAGAAGTTCTAATAAAAATAATTTTAAAAAATAATAAAAATAGCTTTCTTTAATCTGTTAACACTAGAACTATAATAAACCGCGACTGATGTATATTCTATGGTAATAACGACAAGATTGCATCTGCTCAGAGCTTGTCCCATTTTTATTACAATGTCTGCTTCAATGAAGAAATTCATTCGAATTTTCCAATGACGATACTTTTATCGTTTCTGGAATTGTGAAAGAAAAAATTAACGTCACCCATATATGGGTGACAAAGTTATTTGTTAATGTTTAGAGAGAAATTTGTACGTTAACACTAAACCTACCGAGCAGTAAACTTGGCTAATGTATATTGTCCTATAAAAATGACAAGAATTAATTTATTTGGATTTTATGCAATTTTTATTACAATGTATGCTGGATTAGAAAAATCCATCGAATCGATTTCTGTGAAGACAATTTTGTAAAGTCAGTAATTGTAGAATAAAAAATCTGGAAAGGGTCATTTGACCGTTTATGGTAGGTTTAGTGTTAATATAATCGTTGCACTAAATTCAGTTGAGATATGGATAATGCAAGAAGGTTGAAGAATAACTGTGCCTCATACATTTTATGTTCTCAATCGTTGCTTTATCAAATAAATCACTTTGACTTTGTGGCATTTTTGAGGTTGTTCGTTCGGTAGTTAAAGTGTTAACTGGTAGTTCTAGTGTTGAAGGAATTTAAAAAATTTTTTAAATTATTAAAAATTAGTAAAAATTATTCGGAATATGTAAAATAGTTTGGAGTCCAATTTTGAAAATGTTATTTGGCTTTGGAAGTTGTGCTAATACATTTCTACACCCACTGTATACGAAATGAAACCTTTGGACAATGAAATGAGACAGTTAGACGGATGACAAAGACAAATAGAAACAGATGACAGAGATAAATAGAAGTACTATGCTTCCTTTAATCGTTTTAGCAAGATGAAAACAATATATCTATGTTCTTAAATACTTTTAAGCTTTCACCGGTGCATAAAATTCGCTATTTACTAATTTCTATTTCGGTTAAACCGGAATAATTATTGCTGGAGTGCGTATACCAAATTCATAGCGTTCTACCGAAATTTATTCTCGTGACATAATTTAATCAGGGATACATTTGGAGTTTCACTTTTATTATACGTGTCTCGGAAATAATTCTTTCACTTTAACACGTTAACTGCCCAACCAACGACTTTAAAAATTCTATAAAATTAAATTAATTTATTTAATGAAGCAGCGATTGAAAACTTTCAATGTATGACATATAGTTATCTATCAACCTTCTTGTATTCTTCAGATATGAACTAAATTGAATGCAACGAATGTATAAACGTAGAAATTTATTTTTAAACATAGACAAATAATTCTGTTACCTATATATGGGTGACATGGCAGTCAAAGTGTTAACAAAATAAGAGAAAGGCTTTCTCGTCACTGCAATGTGTCACCAATTTGAATTACACTTTTGATAGTGGCATAGGTTGTAATTCTACAATTCGTGTTAATAAATAGACGTCTGTTCACGTATTTTAATATGTACATTCTTTAACACTAAACCTACCACAGTAGGTCGAATGACCCTTTTCAAATTTTCTATTTTATTGTTAGTAAACTTATGAGACTATTTTGAGTAACAATCAATTTTCAGAACGTAATTGCAATTACTCACGAAAACGGATATTATACGTAACACTAAATGTACTACAACTATACAAATGGATTTTTTACCTTATAATTATCGGAGTTACACAAGTGTCTTCATAGGAATTCATTCAATAAATTTCTTTATTCGTTTATATATTGTAATAAACGTTACAGAAATTCTAAATAAATTATATCTTGTCATTTTTATAAGATAATGTGCACTAGTCAATTTTAATACTCGGTAGATTTAGTATTGAATTAAAATTCACGAAATCTACACGTCGTTCATTTTATTCGGCAATGTTATTCTCCTTTCGTTGTCTCAATAACTGTCGTAAAACAGTCTTACATCTTAACTGTCACTTCCGTGCCAAAAGTGTCTTGATATTTTCGTAAATTGATAGTGGGATAGGTTGTAATTCTACAGTTAGTATTAATAAAAGACATCTATGTTTGTTCACATATTTTAATATTTAAATTCTTTAACACTAAACCTACCACAGTAGGTCAAATGACCCTTTTTGGATTTTTATTTTATCATTATCCTATTTTATCATGATTGAAGTTACGTGACCGGATGTGAACTATTTTAAGAAACGATCAATTTCCGATTTTGTTTCTTATGAAAGATAACCTATTTCCCGTTCTGTTTCATTGCGCTTCGCTATTTCTCAGGTGACTTATCAAGTTACCGAGTAAATCAGCGAATAAATATCTCAACTTTATCTTTGAATTTTAATTTCAAAGCTCTACGCACTCGGGCCAATGCATGCGCGTGTATTCAGCTGCTTGCAATATAATTGATAAAGTTTTATCGAGAATCGGTAGAAATCGAGGAACTGTTTTTCGATGGGCACGATAAATAAACCTCTCGAAGATTATGCCTGAATTATTCGGAATAAAATCGAAAATATTTAATTCGTTGTTCGAAGTGTATAATCGGTCCACTGTTTGGCATCACGAGTTTTTTCTGACATTCTTTGGCAGAACGTTTGCTACAGAGAAGGTGGCGTAACGCCGCAGCGAACGAGGAAGAACACATCACTGGTTAAACAAAAGTAATCTTTGAACAAAGACTTCTACGAAATGCGCGCAAACTCGAATGACTCGACACGATCTCTCTCTCCTTCTGCACGATGACATTTACGTGAACTGGGGAATGACACGCTTGTACAATGAATCGAAAAACCAACCGATCACTTATGGTAATTCTCGGGTTTATCGGTACAATCGTCGGGAGCCGATCCGATGTCGATCCGCGTCCTCTGTTCCGAGTCCACAAAAGGATGTGACGTCTTTATCACTCCCCGGTTTCTGTCTTCCGTGGACTCTCTCGAGAAAGGCTTGCAAGTGCAACAATATCAGCAAAGTATATTGATTATAGGGGCTGGGTAAAAGGCGCGAGATTAATGAAGCTGAACATTTTTCCGCGGCGACCGCGCGCCAGTGGCTAGGAAAATAGAGCTCTGCGCTGGGGGATCGTTGAATAGATAGATTCTTGTGGCTGTGTTGTCGTGTAGAGCACAAATTAAAGTGTTTGCATTTGTATATTAACGCCGAACTCGACCAGCATTCGAAGCAATTTTCTAAATGCGAATTCACCTTTTCTTAATTGAAATTGATCGTTACACAGATCATACTCACTTGTCTGCAAATCAACTTCATTTTTACGTGAATTAAGGTGATTTCTTTTGAACATCGAATTAATTTTTATTCATAAGTGAAGTTCACAATTTTGTAAGTCAAATTCATATATCTTGATAAATGGAGTTCATGCTTTTCGAAACTAAATTAAATATTTGTTCATGAATGAAGTTCGCACTTTTGAACATCTAATTCATTTTTATTCATCAATGAAGTTCACAGCCTTGTAAATCAAATTCGTATTCTTGATAAATGGAGTTCATCCTTTTGGAAACTAATTTAAATATTTGTTCATCGATGAAGTTCGCCCTTTCGAACATCTAATTCATTTTTATACATCAATGAAGTTCACAGCTTTGTAAATCAAATTTACATTCTTGATAAATTGAGTTCATCGTTTTGGAAACTAAATTAAATATTTGTTCATGAATGAAGTTCGCCCCTTAGAACATTTAATTCATTTTTATTCATACATAGTTTTGAGGGTTTTGCAAATCACACTCATATTCTTTATAAATGGAGTTCATCCTTTTGAAAACTAAATTAAATATTTGTTCATCAATCAAATTCGCCCTTTTGAGAATCGAATTCATTTTTATTCACGAATGAAGCTCACAGTTTTGTAAATCAAATTCACATTATTGATAAATGGAGTTAATCCATAAAAAATTCTGGAAAGGGTCATATGATATACTGTGGTAGGTTTAGTGTTAATGGGGAAAGGTGTTGCATAAGAAATTTAGTAATTATGCATGAGATCGAGGTTCCGGCCTGTCTTGTCGCGTAGAAAGCTGAAAATCCGGCTACCGGCGAAACGGCGAAACGTATCGGCGACTATAGTCCGCGAAAGATGTATGTATGACGGTCCCGAAGCCGGGAGGCCAGATAAAAATTGTTATCTGTTCTGTGTTAGCCGTCGGGTATGTGCTTACATCGGCTTTCGTTTGATAACCACGCGCTTGTTCGTCTATTTACGTAAGTATAACGGCGAAACTGGAGGTAGAAAGGCGAGAAGTGCACGTAGATTATGCTCGTTTGAGTTCCAATCAGCACTCGACACGAATTTGATCGCAACGATTGTCACATTGTTGACAACCATACTGCCTTGAATCTAGTTTTGTCAGGATTCGGTCGAAAGCAATCTGATTATATGTCACATTTTATCGCACTTCCATTGGGAAACGCTGAAAAATTTAATTTTAACACTCAACCTTTCGCATCATGCTCGTTTGAGTTCCAATCAACACTCGACACGAATTCGATCGCAACGATTGTCACATTGTTAACGACCGTGCTTCTTTGGCTCTAGTTTTATTAGGATTCGGTCGAAAGCAATCTGATTATATGTTACTCTTTTGCATTTCGCAATTGTCAATGTCACAAAATTGCCTTCGTACGTATCGATTCGATAAGTTTATTTATTCAATCATATGTTGTGATGAAAGCCGCGCGAAATTCAAATTAATTAGATCTTGTTTTAACACTTTAACTGCCAGAACAATAACTTCAAAAATTCTACAAAATCAAAGTAATTTATTTGATGAAACAACAGTTTAAAATTTAAAATGTACGACACATAGTTATGCTTCGATCTACTCGTATTCTCGAGATTTCAACTAAAAGTAGTGCAACAATTATATTAATGTACAAATTTATTTTTAAGAATGGATAAATCTCTCTGTCACCCATATGCGGGTGACATAGCAGTCAACGTGTTAAAGGTGATGTAAATTTAGTGTCTTTAAAACAAGATTTAATTAATTTGAATTTCGCGCGACTCTTATCGCAACGTATGATTGTGTTAATGAACTAGTGTAAATATACACTAGCCGATTTTAATTTTCCGTAGGTTTATTGTTAAAATACTGCGTAGGAAATAATTGAATATATGAATGGATCATAAGCGGATATTGAGTTGCTTGTTTATAAACTCGTTGAACAGCAGAATTCGTCGAAAGTTGAAAGCTTCTCTAACACGAACACATTGTTCGCTTATTAGCGAGTTTTAAATGATTTAAGGGAATTGTATAAATGTTTTCGTTAAGGCAACTTTGTCGGTTCTTTTCTATCGTAAATATTTCGCGTAGTTGTAAATATTTGAAAATAAGACAAAATTCTGTCGTTGTTTCAACGATTATAAGACTTTCATCAACTATTTTCTAACAGTATAACACGAGATAAAGTGGTTTTTCTGGTCTTGTTAAAGTCGACAGAGATATGTGATGATAAGCCCAATGAAGTTTGGTTCCGGTCCCGTCGGGCTTTAAATTTTATAGTTAATTTAGTGTTAAACTTTCGACAGCGTTTCACGAACGGCAAACCGCGACTCTACGCTCGAGCTTCGCCGGGTCTCCGTTCCGCGAGGTTCCTCCATAGAATTATTTAAATTTTTGATTCCACAATCTTGTGGCTGACGTCAGGACAGACTGAACGATATATAATTTAGCGACCACTCGTCTGCAAATATAACGCTGCAACAGTTTTCCGCGCATTCTCGCGCAACAACTAATTCGAAATTATTTTATCAAATCTATATGGCGACCTATTTCAAACAAGTTCCGTGAGTCACACGCATCTGGTTAACATATGGTTCCACTTGTAAATATTTCCAACCTAAATTTGAGTCCCCTTCCCAGACAATATAACAGCATTGACATTTACACACATGCCGCGAAGTGAAACTCTGAAATCTCGTATCGCTGCCTAACATGTTACACTCCTAACGAGATCGTTCGCTCTAACGTCAGCTAAAAAAGAAAAAAGAAATAATTAAAGTCGGTAGCCATAAAATTAGCGAATTTAATGAATCTTATTCGGCTGAAACGCGCACCGTGGCCACCAGTTGCCAATGCACCAGTGCACTAACCAAATTAACATGCTTGTTTCCGGTCGATCGCAATGTAGCAACTTAGAACAGCCGGCGACGATAAATTTCAATTAAGTTAGCAATAAAGATATCGGACCGACCGAGCCGTTGCATTGGCACATTCGCTGCACAATTATAAATATCAATGGCGACGAGGCAACAACGACGCTTTTTGCATTAAATATATATATATATATATATGTCTCCGTTTCCCCTTTCCTGTCGCCGCCCCGTTTTTCAAGCAAATTGCGCCGCGCTACGTGGGCGAGTTAATTAGACGCTTACTTACGCGTGACGAAACAAACACGACGACGACGCACGGGCCTCTGGATTTTTAATGAATTCCAACAAATCTCACTGTCGTCGTGGGCCGAAATAATGTCACGACAATTAGTCATCGTCAAGCACCTTCGCGATGGAAGAAGAGCCACTGGAAATTTTTACGACCTCCTTTAAACGATTAAGGTAAATGTCCTAAGTGATTGGACGCGTCCACTGATCGGACGTCAATTTACGTTTTCGTTGATGTTGAACTTTAATCGTTCGATCGTCGGGACAACTGAATCATGTTTTATAAACGTTTCCTTTTGCAAGAGAGCAAACGGTGTTTTTCACCGTAGGATATATCTGACTGGAAACAGTGTTAGTAGTATTAGTAGTGAAGGTATCGTGTATGTAATTGTACGTCTTTAAGGGGGGAATACACTTTATAAGATGAAAATTTTCGATTTCTTTTTTGTTTGAAATTGATTCCAGTATGTGTCTAAAATACGCGTATAAAGTTACAGAGCAAAATTTTATGTATTTTGGGAGATACAGCTAGCCGAACATTCTTCGCAAGCGACTAGAAATTAGAATAACTTTTAACACTTTGACTGCCACGTTAGGCATATATCGGTGATAAAATTATTTGTCCATATTTAAAAATAGATTTGTAAATGAATATATTCGTTTTACTAAATTTAGTGGAGATATGGAGAACACAAGAGAGTTGAAGGATGACTGTGTGTAATACGTTTTAAGTTCTCAATTGTTGCTTCATTGACACTCTGACTGCCATGTCAACCATGTATGGGTGACAGGATTATTTGTCATGTTTAAAAACAAAATTGTACTGTATTGTATTTGTATTGAAGGATAACTATCTTGTTGTTACATTAAATAAATTACATTGACTTTGTGGAATTTTTGAGGAAGTTGGTTGGGCAGTTAAAGTGTTAAATAAATTTCTTTGGTTGTGTAGAATTTTTGAGATCGTGGATTGGGCAGTTAGCGTTAAACCAAGACTCCCAACTTATTTTACATGAGAATACCAACGTAAGTACACGATTCCTCGGATATTTTGTTCAAATTCGCCGCAACGAGCACGAAACTTTTCCAGGGTTGTAGCATACAATGTTTTCAATAACCATAACAAGCATTCCATCGTAAAGAAACAGATTAAACGTTTGTGGTACCATTGCATGTATCACGAACGGACATTTCTGGAGCATCGATATCCTATAACGCGACGAACTTTCATGCAATACGATCAAACAGATGTCTTGGACGAGAACGGAGTCTCTTCGAGGTACATCGAGAAGGTGGATAATGGCGTTGCAAGAAACGAATGTTTCATCGAGATTCATGATATCGGCCACGGGCTTGCGGCAACGGTATACCTCCGCGAAAGGAGACCACGACACACAATGGTTCCCGAAAAGCTGGCGAAAAGTGCAATCCTCGAAATATATGGCAAGAAAAAAGGATTGAAGCGCTGCTGCGGTCTGTGGTGGATTTTCCAGACCTGCAGACTTTAGCCGTCCACCTTGCCATTCCAAAAATATTAGAAAATGATTTCTAACCATCTTCAAAATCTAACTAAAGAGTGTCCCAAAATTAACGCAAGGTTTCAATTAAATAGAAAACACAGTTTTTAGTCTTTAGATTGTTATTTTTTCATTGAATCATAAAGTATATAGGATAGGGTTATTTATGGAATAACACATCGGGAAAATGGCCTCCACAGCT
Source organism: Agapostemon virescens (assembly GCA_028453745.1). Lineage (NCBI taxonomy): Eukaryota > Metazoa > Arthropoda > Insecta > Hymenoptera > Halictidae > Agapostemon > Agapostemon virescens. The sequence continues at coordinate 20,445,063 of CM052092.1, forward strand.
TTGCTGGCACATACACACTCTTTTGTCGAAATTTCTCATGACCTTTCTGCATAATTGTGGTTGAATTTCGTTGATGCAGCGTTTAATTTCCTCTTGTAATGCACGGGTGGTTGTGGGCCTGTTGACATAGACCTTTGATTTCAAATAACCCCATATGACGAAATATAATGGTGTTAAATCACACGATCTAGGGGGCCCATTCTGATCACCGAAACGAGAGAGTACACGACCAAGAAATGTCTCATGCAGTAATTGAATTGTTTCATTGGCTGTATGGCATGTGGCACCGTCTTGTTGAAACCACATATTGGCCACATCAATAGCATCCAATTTCGGCAGAAAGAACTGTGTTATCATGTCGTGATATCGAGCACTAGTAACAGTTACTGCTTGGCCAGCCTCATTTTAAAAAAGGTATGGTCCAATGATGCCTCCAGCCTAAAATCCGCATCAAACAGTGACACGTTGTGGGTACATTTGTTGTTCGACAATCACATGTGTGTTCCCCGAACCCCAAACACGGCAATTTTGGCGATTAACAAAGCCATCAAGGTGAAAATGTGCTTCATCGCTTAGAATGATTTTGCTCGAAAAATCAGCATCCACTTGTTGAAGTTCAATAATCCACTCGACGAACTCTCTTCGCTGTTCATGGTCATTAGGCTTCAGTTGTTGTGTTAATTGAATTTTGTAAGCATGGAGACACAGATCTTTTGCGAGTATACGCTGTAGAGAGCTTCTTGGAATTTGCAATTCTTGTCCACGACGCCGAATCGATGTTCCTGGGCTTTCACCAACACTCTCACGTACTGCTTCGATATTGACATTTGAACGGCTTGTTTTTGGACGATCGATGTGTTTAACGTCTCCAACTGATCCAGTCTCCCTGAATTTTTCAATTCATCTTTTCACAGTTGACGAGGTTAAAACACTATATTGACCATATTTTGTATAAAATTTTCGAACTGCGGTCACCAAACTTTCATTATTTTTTAAATATTGTTGAATAATGAAAACACGTTGTTGCATCGTATAACGCTCCATTTTTACTAACCCTAAACTCTCAGGTGTCAAATTGTTCTTCTTTCAGGGTTGCAAACAATTTACTGCAAAAATGGCGGCAAATTCACAGATTCTGCGATTTATCGTAATCATATGAGAAATGCCAAGATTTAATTTATTTGGATTATTTGCGATTTTCGTTACAAAGTATAATTCAATAAAGAGAGCTATTAAATCGATTCCTATGAAGGCAATTTTATAACTTCAACAATTGTAAAGTAGAAAGTCTGAAAAGGATCAATCGACCCGCTGTAATAGGTTTAGTATTAAACGGTGCAAGAAAGTGCAACAGAAAGCAATTTCTTAAATTTTGATATAGCACAGGAAACTTTAACAATTCTGAATAATTGCGTATTTAGGTTGAAGACTTTCTGTTCAGTTTGAGTTAAATTGCATATTAGAACTTTAACACAGATGTATAATTTTGGATATATATTTAGATGAAGAATTTTAAAGAGCGATAACAAACAGTCTTTATTAAAAGCGTCTCAGTGTCATTTTACTCGTTTGGAAATGGTTGTTAGGTTGTTAATTATACTCGTAATACTTGTTATCCCTGAACACAGCGAGAACTATTAGCTCCTTATTCAAAATTATCACAGCTAGTATATGGGGCATGGAACTGTGAACGTGTTAATTGAGATTGCAGGAGACACTTGTGTTTTATTACTGTTATTAAATTTCATTATTACTCTTTGTCCTGTTCTCGAAAAGCAACCATAAATGTCCCATAATATTGTTCGTACGGATTATCCTTTATTAGAGTAATTGACACTTTTAGTACTAATTATCCTGTTAATTGTTTGTAGCTTATGCGTTAATTAACGGATCTCGTGAATGACAATAGTTGGAGCAATGTGTGATCATATTGCTGAACGTAATTTAAATGAGGTTTAATATGTTATCCGTTAATTAAATGCAATTATAATGTTGCTTAGAGCATGGGCAAATGTGTTTTACCTATCGAATATATAAAAACGATATATAAATTGATAATAATCATTGTTGGTATTAATGGACCAAGTTTAAACGCGACTCGGATATAAAATTTAAAAACTGATTCGACAAACCAATGACAATTCATGAAAAATCCAAATCACATTTCCTGAAGGAAAATACTAATTGTAAATCAAATAAAACTACATAGTTTATATTTCGTATTGTTTATAGATAGTTTAGATTGATTTTATCAAAGAAAAAAGACTTAACATGAATTGGTGACATTTAACTTTATATTTTCGGAAAAGAAATCTTGCCCATCAAAAACTCACATATCGAAGCTCGTTTAATATTTACAAATAAATAAATACATAACTATTTTCTCATAAATAATATTGAACTCCATCTATCGATGTTCTAAGAAGTACGTTAATAAATTAAAAAAAAAACGAATAAAACAAATAACACCGCTCAAACTTCGTGTGAAACATTTTTCGCTACAAATAAAAATAGCGTGAAATTCAGGGTATCAAAATCAGGGGTGACACGGTTGCATTTTGGTCAGTGGTTTGGACTGATGCAAAATTGTCGTTAATCGTTAATATTAAGAAAAGATATCGCTTTTTCGCAACAAATGCCGAATTTAATATGAAAAATGGTGGGGACTTATTTGTACTCCCTGTGACGGCATCTTGGTACTCCAATAATTCTAAAATAAAAATTGTGAAGCCGGTCGTTAAACTAGCAGTCAGTTTAGCGACAATTAGCAG
>CM052092.1:20455143-20480000 GCA_028453745.1 Agapostemon virescens
GGATTACCAACTGTCCGAGTTTCAGTTTGAGGCTAGTTTTCACGACTTTTAAAATTTCCATTTTGTTTTGAATTATCATGAATAAGTTTTGTCTTTGCTTAATAAATTTTATTTGACCTTAAGTGTAAATTATTGAAAATAATTCTGTTTTTCATTTAATTTGTTTTCTTATACTAATAATAACCTCAGAAAGTGAAAATATATAGGTGTTCGAGTTTTACTTTGAGCCACTGTATGTTCACTTCCTCATTCATATAAAAAGAATGCATTTAATTATCTTTCAAAATATTGAAATAAAGTATACATTTCTACGTTAATTTGCTATTTCATTTTAACTGAACATTGCACGATGTCGTTCTCAATATGTTCACTTCCTCAGTCATATACGAAAAATACATACAATGATCTTTTAAAATATCCAAATTTACTATATATTTCGATGTTCATTTACTACCACACTGTGACTAAACATCGCACGACGTTGTCCTCAATATGTTCACTTCCTTATTCATATAAAAAGAATGCATGCAATTATCTTTTAAAATATTGAAATAAAGTATACATTTCTACGTTAAGTTACTATTTCATTTTAACTGAACATCACACGACATTGTCCTCAATATGTTCACTTTCTCACTCACAGAATTCTTAAAAATGTCCATTTGTGTTTATTTCCCGGGAAGTACTAATTGCAAAGTTAGGTCTTCGCTGAAGTTTGCGAGTATATCTGAAAGCCTAATTCGACGTCGACTCGGATGCACGGTGTCTGGGAATGAATAATGTAAAATCGAAAATTGTTCTGGATCTACGAAGAATTGGTACGGAACCGCAATTATGTAATTCGTTACATTGTGTCGCGGATGTCGTCGCTTTTGACGTCTGAAACAATGAAAAATGACTGGAAGCGCGGGCGTCGTCCAGTCGTACGAGAAACGTCGGCTCTGTGGATCGGGAATTACCTCATGTTTCAGGAAACGTTGCATTAACAACCTCTTGTCTGCCTTTCCTCGACGTCTAAAGTGAATCATGAAAAAAGCAGTCAGACTTGTCTGCGGTTCTCCGACAAATCCACCAAGCTTGTACCGACGTGTTATAATATTTGTTATATTTTCTTCACGTGCGCGCGTTCGTCGTTCATCAAAATCTCATCTTGAACATCGAACGGTCGTCTATTTAACGCAATGTGTCCGGTTTTGAAAATAGAACGTCCTATTTGGTAGAAAAAGTTTCTTTCATTCGAGCCACAACTTCTTTCTTTATTCCAAAGGATTATTTCGCAGCCGCGTGTTACTTGTTCATTTCTCAGAGCAGCCTGGCATTCTGTTAACACTAGAACTACCAAAGCAGTCGAGATGACTGGTCCCTAATTTTTTCTTTCGCAATTACGGAAGTTGGAAAAATGTTTTCTTAACAAAAACGTTGAATGTACTTCTTTAACGAAGCATATATTATAATAAAAATTATCTAAAATTATTTCAACTAAATAAAATTATCTAATTTTATCTATAATAAAATTATCTCTATATCTAATTTTATATATTATAATAAAAATTATCAAATAGATGCAGTCACGGTATTAATATAAAGCACCGTGTATCGTTGGATTCATTATTTTATTATTTATTTTTATGATTCATTATTTATTTCAGAAAATTTAGCGTGTCGGGGGAAAATATTTTGAATATCTTAAAAAATCCTCGTCCGCATAGGGTTAGACGCGCGAGCTGCGACGATCCGACAATCACGTAAATTGTAAAAATTGACCGTTCAAAGGGTTGCAGCGAGATTAAATGAAATCTCGCTTTCACGTGTCACGTCGCGAATTTCTCGAACTCGCCAGGTTATTATGTAGAATGTCTCTTTATAGTACACACGGTAAAGTGTCGGCGTCTCGCCATGTTAGGACACGACAATAGTGTTTGCAGAAACGACGTCTGACACTGAGAAACGAGGGATCTTTAAGCCTCGGCATAAACGTTTCGAACAGCCGAAAGATAAATTTCACTCGTGTCGGGGCACTGACGAATCCACGATTTCATGATACGTCTAGGCGTGCTTGCTATTACTTGTCATGACCGAAGAAGAGGAACGAAAGGAAGAAGATTTCTCTTCTGCTGGGGGAGTCTCGCGTTTCTCGACCGTTACCTCATGACCGTCAGTTGCAACTCTCTAATCGTTCGGGTACTCGCTAAAGAATCCTCTCAGCAGTGATCTCGTAATTAACCTGCGCATCGTTTTCTCCGTAACTCGCTGCTAAACTTGTCTTCGCACTTCGCTCCTTGTAAGTCGCAATCGGTCTTTCTTTCTTCCGTGGCCGACGCATAGTGGAGTAATCGCGGCGACGCAGCGGAAAAACGTCATTTCATAAAAGCATCATCCATAATGAACAATCTTCTTACCTGTTGCCTACGGAGAATATTTTTCATTCGATTTTCTCTCATAAATCTTTCGAATCTGTCCCTAGCAGGAAACGCCCTGGATAACCTTAACCTCTTGCTATATTGTAACGAGTGAGACTCCTGTTGAACATTTTAAACAAAGTCTAACAAATGTGCATACTATGCCTTTCTTTTTACACAAAATTAAATGTTGTTCACTTGTAATCAATATTTTAACGTTCAAGTAGGTGTAACACTGTGGAAGATATAAATTGCCTTTTCTCTTCTGGCACATATTTAGGGACGAAGATGTTACAATAACTTTAGTTACAAAGAATATGTTATAACAAGGGGCTAACTCCTTGCCATATTGCGACGAGTCAGACTCGCGATGAAGATTTTAAATAACGTCTATCAAATATGCATATTATGCCTTTCTTTTTAGACGAAATCAAATATTGTTAATTTTTAATCAATATTTAAAAGTTAAAGAAAATGTAGCAGTGTAACAAATATAAATTGTGTTTTCTCTTCTGGAACATTTTTAGCGGTGAAGACGTTATAATAACTTTAGTTGCAAAGTTGGCATGGCAATTAGTTAACCCCCCTCATAAAAGACCAGACTGTAGTCTAGATGAATCGTGTAAAGTCTGAAACCTTTAATTGTTGACCCAAATTTCTAACCTAGTAATTGAACGTTCCCATACGATGCAATCTTACCGCTCGGATGCTGTTAAATAAATTACATTGTTATAGTAACGAGGCCTACTAACAATTTTAATTCAGAACTTTGCAAAACTTCAATAAGAGATTTTTCCAAACTGGTGGCTTGCCAGTTTCGCATTGGGTTAGAGTACAAAAGTTATACTATCCCGCGGCCCCCTAATTTTTCATTAGGTTAGTCTGCGGTCGTCCAACCTCTCAGTGGCTTCCCAATTTTATTATGCAAAATGTGCGAACAGTTTCCTCATAAGTAATTAAAAACAAATATAATATACTTTATTCTCGCATTTGTTATAATATCACAAATTGATTAACCCCTCGTCATACTATGACGAGTCAGACTTGTGGCGAAGATGTTAAACCAAGTTATTGTAATTTGATTGTATTTTATTTTGATTTAATACAAATATAAATATTCTACTTTTCATTTAAGAAGAAATCAAATTTTATTCGTTTGTAAACAATATTTAGGCATCGAAGTAAATATAACAGTATAGAAGATATAAATTATCGTTTCTCTTTTGTATCATTTTTGGTGATAACAATGTCATAGTAGCTTTAGTTACGTCGATTAGTTTAGTCGTCGATATATTAGTACCAATTTCAAAGGACCATTCCAGCTATCTTCCTTTCTAGTTACAATATAAAATGATTGCGTTTGTGTCACAAGGACTATGCCTCGTAAAGGGTTAAGAAATCAACTGTTGCCGACTGTGATTCATTCGGTACATATCGTGATTCAGATAAAAATCCATATTAATGCGCATCCATTTTGTAACAGTGCCGGATGCGATACGCCGCAAGCATGCGGCGAATAAAGTTATCAACGTGACAGCATTGGACATTACCGATTAAGATTCCTCACTGACAATCGGGATGTCTGCCCGAGATAAATTTCAAATAATTTAAAACACAGATTCCGATCTGATCGATCACGAATTTCTCGAGTGAACGTGAAGGATTGGCGACGAACAGGATCGAATGGTATCCTGGATTTTCAATTTAGCTGCCGGGATTGTGCGAATCTCGCAATACTTTAATACTAAACCCATCTTCGGCCGGTCCAATAACTACAGTGGTTCACAAAAGTATTCGGACACTCTTCAAACCTAAATAACTTTTCTAAGATTGGCCTAAAGAAAAACGGAACTTTTTAAATATTTTTTATTGGAGCCACGTACAAACAATTTTAAGAACGCATCTGGTAAATCTATGATAGTTATATACATGCAGAAAAATTCATTGAAATCGATGGACATACACCGAGCTACGTGCCATCGAAAATGATGAAAATCGCAATTTTTCACAATTCTTGGACAGTTTCTGCTTAAACTCCACAAATTCTTACATCTTTCTACGCTGTCATTCTTTCCCACGTCAATCGATTTCGGTGAAATTTTCTGCATGTGTGTAACTATCATAGATTTACCATTTAAATTAAAAAATTTTTTTAAATTATTTTAATTGCCTTCAAAAATGTTCTAAAAAATGTCTTTTCAACTTTCAAAAATTATTTTTGCATATCATTTAGTAAATCAATGCTTCTAGTTGCTCCAGAAAAGTCAAGTTGTTTCGTTCAATTCTGAAAAAGTTATTTAGATTTAACACTAACTGCTCGACCGGCAACCTCAAAAATTCCACAAAATCGAAGTAACTTATTTGATCAAGTAACAATTAAAAATTTTTAATGTACGACATATAGTTATTCTTCAACCTTCTCATATTCTCCAGACGTCAACTATATTTAGTGCAACGAATATGTTAATGTACGAATTTATTTTTGAATATGGACGAGTAAGTCTGTCACCCATATCTGGGTGACATGGCAGCTTAAGTGTTCAAGAGTGTCCGAATACTTTCGTGAGCCACTGTATATATATTATTTTACCATTATTTTAAATTACGAAGACCTTACCACAAGAATTGAGCGAAGAATTATTTTGAATCAAGTATACGTTATACTAAAAATCTCTCAAAGTCTAAATTGAGAAACAAAGATTCGTGAATAAAAAATTCTTTCATACTTGACACACTCAATGCATGCATATAAAATTCTACTACAACACAGTCTAACAAATGTTTGTGTTTCTTGAAAGGGGTGATTACCAGAGTTATCCAAAAAATATTTTCCTTCGCTAAAATGTCATGCGTGGCTCATTTTAAGTTACCTCACGAAAAACACAGACCAATCAGAGCGCGGCCATAGCGAATGGATTCGATTCACTATAATCGCGCTCTGATTGGTTAATGTTTTTCATTGATAGCTCAGAGACAGATAATTTATTAGTTATAAAGGGTGTCCCACAATTAACGCAAGATTTCAATTTGCCGCCATTATTGCAGTAATTTGTTGGCAACCCTGAAAAAAATAACAATTTGACAGCTGACGGTTTAGGGTTAGTAAAAATCGAGCGTTATACGATACAACAACGTGTTTTCATTATTGAACAATATTTCAAAACTAATGAAAGTTTGGCGACCGCAGTTCGAAAATTTTATACAAAGTATGGTCAAAATAGTGTTTTAACCTCGTCAACTGTAGAAAGATCAATTGAAAAATTCAGGGAGACTGGATCAGTTGGAGACGCTAAACACACCGGTCGTCCAAAAACAAGCCGTTTAAATGTCAATATCGAAGCAGTGCACGAGAGTGTTGATGAAAACCCAGGAACATCGATTCGGCGTCGTGGACAAGAATTGCAAATTTCAAGAAGCTCTCTACAGCGTATACTCGCAAAAGATCTGTGTCTCCATGCTTACAAAATTCAATTAACACAACAACTGAAGCCTAATGATCATGAACAGCGAAGAAAGTTCGTGGAATGGTTTATTGAATATCAACAAGTGGATGCTGATTTTGTCGAGCAAAATCATCCTAAACGATGAAGCACATTTTCACCTTGATGGCTTTGTTAATCGCCAAAATTGCCGTGTTTGGGGTTCGGAGAACCCACATGTGATTGTCGAACAACAAATGCACCCACAACGTGTCACTGTTTGGTGCGGATTTTGGGCTGGAGGCATCATTGAACCATACATTTTTTAAAATGAGGCTGGTCAAGCAGTAACTGTTACTGGTGCTCGATATCGCGACATGATAACACAGTTCTTTCTGCCGAAATTGGATACTATTGATGTGGCCAACATGTGGTATCATCAAGACGGTGCCACATGCCATACAGCCAGTGAAACAATTCAATTACTGCATGAGACATTTCCTGGTCGTGTACTCTCTCGTTTCGGTGATCAGAATTGGCCCCCTAGATCGTGCGATTTAACACCATTAGATTTCTTCTTATGGGGTTATTTGAAGTCAAAAGTCTATGTCAACAAGCCCACAACCACCCGTGCATTACAAGAGGAAATTAAACGCTGCATCAACGAAATTCAGCCACAATTATGCAAAAAGATCATGAAAAATTTCGACAAAAGAGTGCGTATGTGCCAGCAAAGCCGTGGAGGCCATTTGCCCGATGTGTTATTCCATAAATAACTCTATCCTATATACTTTATGATTCAATGAAAAAATAACAATCTAAAGACTAAAAACAGTGTTTTTTATTTAATTCCCATCTTGCGTTAATTTTGGGACACCCTTTACGTAACTCTAATATCTTACATCGTTGCTGGAAGATTATACGGCTTAATTGCCGAAATATCATGCCGTCCTACATTAAGTGCGGTTACTATAGTAGGAAAAAGTGGTTCCGAATGCTAACCTTGACAGCGTGTTTGAAGGTCGTTAAAATCGGAGGTACAATCTCATACTGCATAATTACCGATAAAAAGTTCGAGTTTCGTTCCTTGGGCTTCGAAGAGGTCGTGCGTTGCCGAAGAGATATCCTCCCTTCGCCGACTTTGATCCTCGCAGCTGCGCTTCTTCAAGCTGAAAACGCTCGAACGGATACGTCAATTAGGACGCCGCTAATTCACGGAGGTTGCGACCTTCCGCTCTCGGGCCGCGTACGGGCCAAAGTAATAATAACTCGTTGGATACACGAGATATATATCATAAGACAGGGTGGCCTGGTGGGAGAAAGATCTCCAGAGCAAAAGCGTGCCTTGCATCAGGCTGTCATTCGGGTTGACAAGGGTATCAACGTCGGTGAAACGACTGTCAGAATTTTTATATTATAGACTGAATAAAATCGTCCACGCTACCGTCGGAAAACACAGCAAATCAAGAAAAAGAAGCCGCATCCAGTTTATGATAACCTCGAAGCATCTCGTCAAGGACATCATATTCTGAACAACTTCTGTCTTTACGCGTGGTAAGAGGTTTCTTTCGGTTATCGAGAATGTAGACACTTCTGTAATCTCTTTGTGGCAACGTTCTACCTTCTGCGCTCGCCAACAGAAGGACGATTCGACGACTTTCCCGCTTCCGATTTATATATTTCGAGTGCCCATAAATAACAAATTATTTGGAAAGAGGTATTTTGCCTTTAGTCCTGTACCAATTGTTGAAGAGGAAACGCGTTTTTACAGTTTTCTGTGAAGCAGTCTGTGTTCTAAATATTCTAAGAAATGTAATACATATCGTTTGCTGCCCTGTAATAAAACGCAGGCGTTTGTACCTTCCGAGAATCATATTCGTCGTTGCTTTTTCATTTTCATGCAGAATTTAATACAACGGCAACGACAAAGAAAACTTCCGACATTTATGGAGATGCTAAAGGAAGTTAAATATATTTTATGTTCACATTGTCTTGCAATGTTGATACGAAATTCAGTGTACAGCAGTTTTACTGAAGTTCTGAAACACCTCATAATACCATTACAAGGTTAACGCCACAAGTTAATACGATGGCAATAAATATGGAAATGATTTTGAAGCTTCATTGTTTATATTTCATGAATTCAATCTAAGATTTCTTGGAAATCTTTGATTTTAACAATTGTAGTCTGTTTCATAACACGGAATATCCTTTATGTTGACAAATTTAAAAAAAATTGTATACCTGTATTGTCAGGGGTACCCGTAAGTAATAAATTATTTGGAAAAATGTTTTATGCCTTTAATTCTCTACCGATTGTTGATGCGCCTGTGTTATTCTAAGAAGTATAATACATTTTTTGCTGCCCTGTAATAAAATGACAGCAACTTCGTACATTTCAAGAATCGTATTCGTCGTAGCATTTTCATCATGCAGGATTTAATGCGACGGTAACAATAAAGAAAATTTGCGACATTTATGGAGATGTATCAAAGGTCAACAAATATCAACGTTGGTTTAGGAGGTTTACTGCTGGTGATTATGACCTCTCTGACAGGTCTCGAAGCTGAGACACCTTAACTCACAATTTGCTTAACAACAACAGGATCGTCGATCAAAAACGTAATCGGTCTCACAGCGTAACTAAGTGTCGATCTTCCGTAGACATCAGGCATTAGAAGGCACGAAACCCCGGACCTACACGGACGTCCCATTTTGCCCATTTCCGTAGTTTTGTGAGTCCAGAAATTTCAAAATCGCGCCACGACCACAATTCGATTCCGATCGCCTTGAAATTTGGCGTGCGTATTGCCTACGCGTCCAGAATTGTGTAGATAGAGTTATAAAAGAATCAGAGAAAATACATTTTTTTACCAATCTGTTATCCCCTTTGAAGGTGCCATTTCGACAGTCGCCGGATTGGCTCGACAAGCGTATCTGCCGCAATTCGATCCCGATCGACCTGGAAATTGGCATACACTCTGTCCATGCGTCTAGGTACGTGTAACCAAAATTACAAAAGAATCGGTGATCCAAAAATTTTTTTCAAATTTCCTTCATAATAAAGGGGGCGTCCCTTCATAATTAGCCGATTTTTACAGACGTGCCCCGACCACACTATCAGAGCTATTGTGATGGTTCAAACGCTAAAATCTTCCCCAAACCCTCCTTTTTAAGATGTATACCTCGCATCGAGGCTAGCGTTTCAGGGGACTCCAGGAAGCTTCATTTTATCAAAATTTATAACTATTGTGTGACTTAGACAATAAGTCTATTAAATAACATAAACTCTGTTCAGAATCTGTATCACGACTGCAGCAGATTATTGTAGGGCAAAGGGTTTGACAGAAACTGACTAAAAGTTGTAAAGAAACTGTGATTTTTCACTAGTTTTACTAACAAGTAACTGAAACTTTAAAATGTTTATTACAGGAGTAAATAAAAATGTTTTAACACGTGCATTTGTAATTTTTTTCATGTAAGTGTCGCAATTTTTTCGAAATCTTTCTTTCATATCATGTGATAAATCATTGCTTCCGTTTACTCACGAAAAGATAAATCGTTTGGTGGAAGTTGAAAAAAGGTATTCTGCGATTTAATGTAATTACACGAAAATAAATAAAATAAGAGAAAGGGCTACCACGTTTTATAACTTCTACTAATACGAATGCATTTTTCAGCTTTCTTAATGACAGCCTTGGTAAGTTAGTAGTTGTTAAGGAGAGTGAGAGACAGTGACAACATTATAGCAGCCATTTTATAGTAAACACGACATGCTATCTTGTCAATGAAACGTACTATTACACTAAACACAATGTTACGAAGTAAACAAACTATTTCTTTAATATCTAACTTTCAACGGTTTTATGTGTTTCTATTTTCTCCTGTAATTTATCTGTGTCACGTAAAGAAATTTATAACGCTTCATCTTTTACAGTGTAGAAATGTGTGACATATTTTCGTTTTCTAAAACAGCAGTGGAGAGATAGCCAATACTTTTCATTGATAAATGATTTATTAATTACTGAAGAGGTTTACTATTAAATCAGATTACACAGATCATTTCGGTTCACGGTGAAATTAGTAGTAAACCTTCGTTATGGTAACAATGTAACAATATTACGAGCAAACATAGTTATACATTTCGTCTCTCAATTGAACTAAAAATGCTAAACTTGCCATCGTTGCTTAATACCAAATATAAAATAAGCACATATGCAATAATTGCAAGAAACAGGAGTATCGTTGACACTTTCTTCTTCAATACTTTTAACAAGATAAGTATAATAATATATGCTTGGTATTTATACTATTTTAATACTTCTGCTGTATCGAGATAGTATTTATAAATTATTCAAATATATTTATTGTGTTAAATTAGAATTTTTAAATCTTTTTAATATTTGCGATATTTTAAATTGGCACTTTTAAAATTACTTTAATATCTTGACTGTGTTAAATTAGAATTTTTTAATCTTTTTAATATTTGCGATATTTTAAATTGGGACTTTTAAATTACTATTAAATACTACAAATTAATATTTTTAAATTACTTCAACATTTCTACTATTTTCAATTAATAGTATTTAATCTGCTCAATATTTCCGTTATTTTAAAATAATATTTTTTAATTTCTTTAATATTTTTACTATTTTAAATAGCGACGAGCATGAGCTATATAAACATTTCTTTTCTTCTCCAATATTTTTAAAAAGTTAGAAGCAATTTATCGGTGCGTTTAAATTCTTTTAGTTTTGTAGTTTTTCTTTTAGTATGTTTTAGTTCTTTTAACATTTCTGCTATTTTAAATCGATATTTACAAGTTCTTTCGATATATCGGCTGTATTGAAACGATATTGAAAAATTTTTCAAATATCTGTACCGTTTAAAATTAATTTTATAAAATCTTGTTAACACCTTTCCTACTTTAAATCACTATTATTTATTTCTGTCATGAATGCATTCAATGCACACTTATACAATTTTTGTATATACCAATATCTACAAACAAAATCAAATAGAAATGTTTAAAAATGATTTACATAATCTTCGAATGTATTGTTTTCGTCACACGAAGATCTAGGACGATCCTCGATCCACGAAGGCGAAGAAGTCTTTCAATTCGCGTCTCTTACCGCGCTTTCAGATCGCTGACAACATAAATCAGCATCGATAGTTGTACCCGACTGGAGCGACTCTGATAGAATGTTTGTACGACGAAAATGGCGGACAGAATTTATGCAGCAACCTAATAATTACAAGATCTGGGTTAACGGTCGGTTTCACCGAAACCACGGCGCGTTTATGTTTGTTCGATCGTCTCTAAATCATCCAGGCATCGGTGCAAAAACAATACTATCGCGAAGTATGCTGTTCAAACGACATTGCGTTCATCTTTGATCGTGAAAGAAAAAAAAGATTCGACGAGGTTTCGAGTCGCTCCGAAGACCGACCGGAGACAATAAGGGGTCAAATGAGCGAGACTCGTATCGAATTAGCCGGTCGCAGAGAAATTAACCCTTGGGCCAAATTGCTTGGTCTGTTGCCGCGAGTGCGACGAGGACGGAGGGGTTAACTCGAACATTAACTTCCCGTTGAACTTTAACGGAGCATGCGGTGAATCGGATTGTGGAATATAGAAAATCGCGCCTCAACACTTTGCACTTTTGCTCTTTCTCGTAAATCACGTCGTAATTTATTTGTTGCTTCCTCGGCGTTTTGTTGAAGCGTTTGATCAAGAATTAAATCGAAGTTACGTGGCTTTGATATATAAAGGGAATTCGATAATTTTGTGAACGTATAAATTTATGTCCTTATACAAAATTAATATATACGTGTTATTAGACGATGTTTAACAGTTTGACTGCCAAGCTAACAGCCACGAAAATTTTACAAAATCGAAATGAGCTGTTGAATAAAATGAAAATTGTAAAAATAAAATGTATAATGTAGAATACACCTGCCATCTTCTTGCTACTTGCTAGAGCACCATCAACTTTGATACAATGAATATATCAACGTTAAAATTCATTTAGAAACGATATAAATAATTCCGTCACCCGGGTGACATGGCAGTCAAAGTGTTAAGCAGCACTGGTTAAAGGTTTGAGTTAATTGTCTGAAATTAGAAGGAGGTGGCAGCCATTTTTAGAAAACTCTAGATTGAAGTAGAAGAGTAAAACCGTTTTTAAAATATATAAAATGTTTCTAGACAAAATTAATATGTAGGACTTCTTGAACAATGTTTAAGCAAAACTTGTTAAAAGTTTGAGTTAATTGTCTGAAATTAGAAGGAGCTGGCAGCCATTTTTAGAAAACTCTAGATTGAAATAGAAGAGCAAAACCGTTTTTAAAATATATAAAATGTTTCTATACAAATTTAATATATACGTATTATTAGACGATGTTTAAGCAGAACTTGTTAAAAGTTTGAGTTAATTGTCTTAAAATATGTTATAGTTATAAAGTACGTGATCTAAACGCACAGAATATTCTCAAGTATATTTTAATCAATACTTCATCAGTCCGAACACAAAACATATCGAATACATAATAGAAGAATATTAATAAAAAGCAATCATTTAATATAACGCGTGAATTGCAATATCCAACAAATTAGAAAGAGGTGGCAGTTATTTTTAGAAAACGCCAGATTTAAGTAGAAGAGTAAAACTATTTTTAAAATGTATAAAACTATGTTTCTGTAAAACATTAATATGAACATTTTGTTGGATAATGTTTAAGCAGCATTTATTGAAAATCTGAGCTTTTCTAAAATTAGAACGACGTGGCAGCAATTTTCAATGTAAGAGAGAAATATAAGAAAGTTTAAACCATCTTCTTAATATATAAAATTACGTTTGTATATAACTAAATGTGTACGTTTTATTGTATGATGTTTAACAAATATTTTCTAAATGTGTTAAGTGGGAATGATATGGCAGCTATTTTCGCGAAAGAATTATGCAAACATTTTTTAATTCAATGTTAAGAAGTCGTGCGTCACTTTTACAAATGTAACAACAAATTCATAAGTTATATGTCCAAAATATTAATGAATAAGTGTATATTAGATTATTTAACGTATTCGAAAGGTTTCAAAAAATATTTGCGCTGGGTACTCGGTGGAGAAGCAATTTTCCAAACTCGTACTCGAAAGTATCGAAAGTTTTTCGTTTCTCAAACAAATTCCAAAATCAGCTTCGTAGTTCCGCGTTATAGCCAAAGGAAATTTCGCTAAAAGCGTCCTCCAGAGAACGGAAAAGGTGGTAATCCGTCGGACTTTAGACTAGTAAGTTGAGAGGACGGTGGAGAACCTCTCATTCAAGGTCTTAAAGTACCATTTTTCTCAAGTTTGCTATCGTAGACTGAAGCATCGTCGAAGATGCTCGTTTTTATTCATCTGGCTCCATTGTTTTTCGCCAAACACTTTATTGTTATAAATGCGAAACGAAATCGTACAAAATGGCTTTCATACAGTAAAGAGATACGTGTGATAGAGGAGACTGGATGTACGCTATTTTTAATAGCAATCAATTTTCAAAACGCAATTGCAATTACTCAGAAAAAATGAACATTATACATAACACTGAACCTACAACAACCATTCAAATGGCAATTTCAAATTTATTTACATTACAATTATCGAAATTATATAATTGTCTTCATAGGAATCGATTCAATAAATTTCTTTATTCAAGTATTGAAATAAAAATTGCATGAAATTCAAATAAATTAAATCTTGCGATTATCACAAGACAATAGATTTACATTAGGTAATTTTAATATGTTCGGTACGGACGTGATTTGACCTAGCCACATCTGCCATGACACGTTGAAAAACATTTGTCACGTGAGATCTAAAGACAGATAACGTTCTCAACCCTTTGCAGTTTTATCTCGAGGCAGACTCAATATTCACTTTGCACGGATCCTCGTTTTATTGGTTCCCACTACATTCATCGATAATGCCATAATTATATGCGACAGATGATCAAATAAATGGGTTCCGTAACTAAAAGTCTACCGTCGCGTGTTTCATACAGTCGGGGACAAAAGTTACTGGACACTCTTTAAAAATTAATAACTTTTTCAAAATTGGACCAAACGATTTGTGCTTTTTAAGGTGTTGGAACGATCGGTTTATCAGGTAATGCGTAAATAAATTATTTAAAAATTCTTATTATAATTGATCTCATTATTATTCATGGAAACATCTTTATAATTTCAATAATTACAGAATAAATAATCCGGATACGATCATTTGGCCAGTGGTGGTAGGTTTGGTGTTCACAAAGCCGACTATAAAAATATAATCGAATTGTATAATTTTGTAATAAGTTCTGCAGTAAAAGAGGGAAATCATCCCTCGCTAAAGATTCCACGGTACCTGCGGTTGGCAGTGGATGCAATCAATGTTTCTTTCGCACAAAAATCCGCAGTGTAATATTGATAAAAGATTTATGTATATTCTTACCCGGCTTCCTGCGCGATCTCCAAAGAACAGGAGGATGCGCGGACGCGGCGACGGCTGCGGAGGGGTTACCGGCGGAGGCAGCCAGCTTGACTGCGTTCCGCGTACCTGTAACAAAAAACAGAAGTTACTTTTAAGACACAACCTGATAAATTGATTAGTATTATCTTATGCGCCGACTGTAAAAATACGGTTGCGGTCGGACACTCGCGTACAGTTACGAGGGAACATATTCAAATTACACGAGCTGATTTTTACGAAACTTGCGTGAGATAAGTCACGCCTGTAAATATGGAATCGGAATTTACATATAAAGGGTGTCTCAAAATTAACGCAAGGTTTCAATTAAATAGAAAACACAGTTTTTAGTCTTTAGATTGTTATTTTTTCATTGAATCATAAAGTACATAGGATAGGGTTATTTATGGAATAACACATCGGGCAAATGGCCTCCACGGCTTTGCTGGCACATGCGCATTCTTTTGTTGAAATTTTTCATGACCTTTCTGCATAATTGTGGCTGAATTTCGTTGATGCAGCGTTTAATTTCCTCTTGTAATGCACGGGTGGTTGTGGGCTTGTTGACATAGACTTTTGACTTCAAATAACCCCATAAGAAGAAATCTAATGGTGTTAAATCACACGATCTAGGGGGCCAATTTTGATCACCGAAACGAGAGAGTACACGACCAGGAAATGTCTCATGCAGTAATTGAATTGTTTCACTGGCTGTATGGCATGTGGCACCGTCTTGTTGAAATCACATATTGGCCGCATCAATAGCATCCAATTTCAGCAGAAAGAACTGTGTTATCATGTCGCGATATCGAGCACCAGTAACAGTTACTGCTTGACCAGCCTCATTTTCAAAAATGTATGGTCCAATGATGCCTCCAGCCCAAAATCCGCACCAAACAGTGACACGTTGTGGATGCATTTGTTGTTCGACAATCACATGTGGGTTTTCCGAACCCCAAACATGGCAATTTTGGCAATTAACAAAGCCATCAAGGTGAAAATGTGCTTCATCGCTTAAGATGATTTTGCTCGAAAAATCAGCATCCACTTGTTGATGTTCAATAATCCATTCCACGAACTTTCTTCGCTGTTCATGTTTATTAGGCTTCAGTTGTTGTGTTAATCGAATTTCGTAAGCACGGAGACACAGATCTTTTGTGAGTATACGGTGTAGAGAGCTTCTTGAAATTTGCAATTCTTGTCCACGACGCCGAATCGATGTTCCTGGGTTTTCATCAACACTCTCGTGCACTGCTTCGATAGTGACATTTAAACGGCTTGTTTTTGGACGACCGGTGTGTTTAGCGTCTCCAACTGATCCAGTCTCCCTGAATTTTTCAATTGATCTTTCCACAGTTGACGAGGTTAAAACACTATTTTGACCATACTTTGTATAAAATTTTCGAACTGCGGCCGTCAAACTTTCATTATTTTTGAAATATTGTTCAATAATGAAAACACGTTGTTGTATCGTATAACGCTCCATTTTTACTAACCCTAAACTCTCAACTGTCAAATTGTTATTTTTTTCAGGGTTGCCAACAATTTACTGTAAAAATGGCGGCAAATTCAAATCTTGCATTAATTTTGGTACACCCTTTACGTGGCGCTAACTGTCAATATTGTTGCGGTCAAACCGCGTCAATGGCGTCATTTTCTTGTTTCGATATCGGACAAAGATTTTCAACTCGCAATCGTACAAGTTTCATACAACAGCATACTTTTTACCAAGTCTGTAAATATAAAGTAGGAGTCTGCACATATATGACGCTGGCTCTCGATGTAGTTACTTTCAAACCGCGTCATGGACGCCATTTTCTTATTTCGACATCTGACAAAGATTTTCAACTCGCAACCATACACGATTCATACAACAGTATAGTTTTTAATAGCGTCGAACACGTCGAATTTTGTGTTTGGAAACACGATTTGCGGAGAGCATTGATTTCTGTTACCATTTGAAGAAAACTGTTGCGGAATCACATCGAATGCTTGTCGAAGCTTACAGTGAACATGCTTTTCGTAAATCATGGTACTTCGATGGATTTAAAAAATTCGAAAGTGGCGATTTTGACGTGAGAATCGAAAAACGTGGAAGTCCACTGAGAAAGTTTGAAAATAGCGAATTGCAAGTATCATTGGATGAGGAGGACGCTCGAACGCGACGACAACTCGTGGATTGATTAAATGTAACACGAGGAGCCGTCTTTATGCGTTAGAAAACCACGGAAAAGATCCAGAAAATAGGAAAATGGGATTAAAAGGCAACGCAAAGTGATTTTGCTTCGTGATAATGCACCATCGCACGCAGAAAAACCGGTCAAGGAAACAATACTTTGGCATGGGGCTTACACACCAGACTTGGTTCTATCAGATTATTACTTATTTGCATCGATAGGACACGCACTTACTGCGCAGCGCTTCGCATCTTACGAAAATGTACGAAAATGACTCGATGACTGGTTTGCCTCAAAAGAGGAACATTTCTTGGCATGGCATCCATACATTGTCAGGGAGATTGGAAAAATGTAAAGCTACCGATGGGCAATACTTTGAATCATTTTCATACTATGAACGTGCATTTTCTATAGAAAAATTCTGACTTGATATTTACATACTCGATATAGTTCTTCGAAAAATATTCGACGCGTGTCTTCTTTATCCGACGTTTCATAAATTGACGAATTTAAAACAATAGTAACTTTCGTAAATAAAATAAAAGCAATATTTAAATAGAAGTCTAGCTACATTGAGTTCTTATGTTTACTTTAACGAGCATTAAAAATATAAATACATGTTTAACACTGTAGAGATTATTTATCCAAAAGGTTAATGAATTTGCCAATCTGTGGTTCGAGGAATTTAACCCTTAGACTCGAATTATGACTCTCTATCACTGAAAATTGTTACATTATTATTTTTAACAATTTTGACATCGCTATATTCATAACTAAACAACGAATACAAGTTTAACTGATGCGAGGACCAGTAATGGTAAAAATCTCCATATGCATGAATGGAAATAATTCACATTGAATGAAAATATACTCGGTTAAATGAAATCCCTCGATTTTCGAGTTAAAGCTTCGAGTGTAAATGGTTGATAATTATTAAAAAATATGATAATATAAATAATATAGTTTTAGACATCAGTTGTATAATGCGAAGGAAAATATATCGTAGTCATTTGTTTAACTTTGCAACGACCTTCGAACGTAGCAGATGCCAATGTTGATCTACATTGAACTTTCACTTAATTCTTCATTGTACAACGACCAACTACTTCGACGTGCTGCATTCTTGTATTAAACCTCTCAATTCTTCGATATCTAGTCACTCGATTTATTAAAACTTTGCGTATTTATTATTAGAGAAACAAATAAAACGCAGAACAAAATTTTTACTCAGGAAAATTATTTGAAGACGCAACGAAGAAAATGTTTCTGACAAAAAATTAATTCCATCAGTAAGCAATCGAATGTTAATGTCGTCACCTGCGATAGCATTATTCTTTTGTAGTTATGTAACATGTTTGTTAAATGACGCACGAAAGTTTTTGTTAATGTAGAAAAACGAATTCCCGGAGTAGATTTCGTGTCTCGACGAAAATAGAGGGACATTCTTATCGAATATTTCAGATTAGGCTGACATGGGATCATATTCAGATGCGAAAATCCAATTTTGATGAAACTTATGGGAGCTTATAGTTCTTTGAAAAATATTTCACACGTGTTTTTTCTTATCGGCAACCATCCACTTTGAAGGGGTGAAAACAGCCCTCAAAGTTGGGGTATTTTTGAGATATCTCGGAAACCAGAGATCGACAAAATTTGAATGTCTTTTTAAATTTTGTGTTTTTCAATGGGAACTGTAGTCGCGCACGAAAATTTTAACAAAAGTTTTTTGTTTAACACTTTGACTGCCTTAAAAATAAATTTGTACGTTAATATATTCGTTCCATTCCATTTAGTTGATATCTGAAGAATACAAGAAGGTTGATAGATAACTATATGCCATACATTTAAAATTTTCAATCGCTGCTGCATTAAATAAATTAATTTGATTTTATGGAATTTTTGGGGTCGTCAGTTCAGCAGTTAATGTGTTAATCAATAAAGCTATAAGCTCCCAAAAGTTTCATCGGATTTTCGAATCTGAATATGTTCCTTTGTGAGTCTCTTCTTCGAAATATTATTTTAAGGTATTACTCTCAGAGGCATCATCTTGCTCGCCGGCTTCCGTTAATCTAGCGACAGTTCCTTTCTTTTCCGTCGCCGGTTGTATCTCTTTTCTCTTCTTTTTTTCTTCTTCTCTTTAGAACGTCGTCGCGCGACCGATATTTTTCCTCTCTTGTATTATGAAAAGTGATCCGGCCGAGACAAACGGGTATAGCCGCGCTTCGTTCGCTACGCTAATCCGTTTATCATGCTTGATAGTGAAGTGGAACATGAGACAATGTGTTGGGTTACTTCGTCTTATACTCGCGTTAATAAACCATCGATAATGACTGTGACACCGGTGGTCTACTAGTACATTGGTGGTCCGACGCCTTCGTTTTTTGACGGTAGCCGCGATCAGGTTACCGTGTAAATCTTTTTCTTGCTCTCTTATTGACACAGATAGTCGAGAATATAATCCCCGTTAATTAATTCAAGATTTACAGAGTCTTATTAACACTTTACCGACCGGCGAGTATTTCAGAATTTTTCAAGGTCCACTGTCCATGATTGAAAACATTTCGATGGATCTCTCGACGCTGACAGCAATTTTTATTGTAACTTAACATGACAATCTCGGCAATGTTATCTAATAATATGGTTAGAAATTACAATGTATTGGGTTGTTCGGAAAGTAATTTCGCTTTTTTTTTTTGTGAAAATGAAATACAATTTTCGTATAATCAACAAATATTTTATTAAATTATATATTGGCTATTCTGGTCCAATACCTTTTGCCATCTTTCTGGTAGTAGCATGATTCCACGCTCATAAAATTTTTGGTCTTTGCTGGCAAAAAACAGATCGAGGTGGTTTTTGACCTCCCCATTTGAAGTGAAGGTTTTACCGTCTAAAAAATTTTGCAGTGACCGGAACAAATAATAATCCGAAGGTGCCAGATCTGGGTGTGGTATTGTATCCCATTCAAGCTGTAAAAGCTTTTGGCGAGTGACCAAACTTGTATGAGGCCTCGCATTATCTTGGTGGAACACTACACCTTTTCTGTTGATTAATTCTGGCCTTTTCTGTTGAAGTGCATTATTCAGTTTGTCCAGCTGATGATAGTAGACTTTCGAATTAATTGTTGTGTTATCCGGTAAAAGCTCAAAAGAAACGATTCCTTTAAAATCGCACCAAACAGACAGCATCACCTTTTTTTGATGGATATTGGCTTTGGAAATGCTTTGAGCCGGTTCATCTTTTTTGCTGCATGATCTCTTGCGTTTGACATTGTTATATATATATGGATCATTTTCGTGACATTTGAGAAGCGAATCACAGACGTCAACGCGACGACACAAATTTCTTTCCGTGAGAACATGGGGAACGCATATATCGAGCTTCGAGGTAAAACTCAGGCCTTTCAAGTGGTCATAAACAGTTGAATTTGATATATTTAACCTCTCACCGATCTCACGTGTTGTTATTCGCCGGTTTGCATCTACTAATGCCTTTATCGTGTCTTTATCAGCTTCAACCGGCCTTCCAAAACGTGGTGCATCTTCGACATTAAAATTGCTGAATCGAAATTTTGCAAACCAATTCTGGCACTGGCGTACTGTCAACGCATCTTCTCCATACACATCGTTTAATTTCTTTCTGGCTTGAACAGCATTTTTACCTTTTCTATAGTAAAAAAGTAAAATATGACGAAAATGCTGCTTATTGCTCTCCATATGTAATACGTTGACTGCCATGTCACCCATATATGGGTGACAGAGCAATTTGTCCATATTTAAAAATAAATTTGTACATTAATATAATCGTTGCACTCCATTTAGTTGAAATCTGGAGAATACGAGAAGGTAGAAGGTTAACTATGTGTCGTGCATTTTAAATTTTAAATTGTTGTTTCATCAAATAAATTACTCTGATTTTGTTGAATTTTTGAGGTTGTTGTTCTGGCAGTTAAAGTGTTAAAAGGGCACCAACCAAAAACTACTGCGTAGAATCAATTGGACTTTTTCACACACAAGCCTTGCTATATCAGCTCTCGAAACATACATATAATGATTATGCGGCTAAAGTGTGAAGTTGGGTGCAAAAAAATACAATTAAATCATCTGTCAGGAAAAAACGAAATTACTTTCCGAACAACCCAATAGAATAATTTCATGGCTCGTGGTTTATCTCCTTTCGTGCATATGAAATTTGTTACTGTTAATCGTACGGCAACACTTCAATTTTTACTAACTTCTTAATTACAAATATTTATAATGTAAACATTGCCCCGAATAATAGTATAACAATTTTTGGTGTCACCTCAGAGGAGCCATTGAAGTGCTAAGGATTAATCCGAAGTTATTGCATTTCTGCCATAACGATGGCCGATGAGATCACACATTGGTTTACAAGAATTTGAAATTGAGATTTTTCAAAATAATCTCTACAGAAGATTCAACGAAATTCAATGTTTGAGAACGTTAAACTATAATTTAATGTCTAAGAATGTTTTAGAATTATTTATAGTAGTTAACAATCGAACTGAAATAAAAAGAAGGAATGAAGAAGAATGAAAAGAACAACCCAATAAAAGAAATTTGTTAAGCTTCGTTTTGTTACGGTGCAACTATTGAAAGTCTTAATAATAAATAGGCTTCCGCTCGATAAAATGTTAATATAATGAACTGCACTTTTTCCTCTGAGATAACTGATTAATTACTATTTTATACTTCAACGTTTTAGAATCGATAAAGTGTCGCGTAGTGGGTTTAATCACCCGTTATGTGCACTTTACTGTGCGATGATCGCGCGTAAAAGACTTTGTGGATTTATTGTATTAGTCAAACTATGAAGCACGCTGATGAAATGATTTTACCGTTTTTAAAATAGCTTTTACAGACCCGTGATTATAATTAGATTTTTTAATCGCTGTTATTTCTTTGAGAAACATTAGACGGTTTTAAACAATAATTTAATGGTGATGGATTAAACGACAAACTTTTTTCGCTTAGCAATTTTTATTGATGAAAATAGAAAACGTCATTGCTGTAAGCTAGCGTAAATTGTTCCTTGGAATATAATTAATAAAGCATAAAAAGTATACAATGGAAATGCTGCATCGTTGTATAAATTCGCTTTTTAGAGAGTAATTGAAACAAACCAGATTAACATTTTAACTGCCCAACCAACCACCTCAAAAATCCCATAAAATCAAAGTAATTTATTTAACGAAGCAACGATTGAAAACTTAAAATGTATGACACAAAGTTATCCTTCAAACTTCTTCTATTCTTTAGATCTCAACTAAATTTAGTGCAATGAATATATTAGTGTACAAATTTATTTTTAAACATGGACAAACAATTCTGTCACCCATATATGGGTGACGTGGCAGTCAAAGTGTTAAATGAAAAGTTTTGCTGATAGTAGAACGTTTTTCGAAATGAACGCAAAGAATTGTCGCCAATGTATGTTAGTGTAACTGTTTCCATATGATTTAATGGTTTAAAAAAGATGTACATAAAAACAGGTTCATAGTCTGGTAATGATAAAATACAAAAGAAAAAGGATTTCCTTTCGATTCGAATTCTTAAATCCTAATTCGTAAACAGTTCGAAGGCTTCGCCATTCTTTATACCAAAATGGCGCATGGTCCAAGATGACACATATACGTACAGCTTTGCGAACAATGAGTACGACGGTACAAAGCAAATCCTCTGTGATTACCGACGTAGAACGTACAAAATGGTAGCAAAATGAATAATCAGAAATGTACAAGCGACATTAAACAGTAAATAAATAAACAAATGCTGGAACTAATTTCATATTCCAACATGACAATTTCTCTGTTCAAACATTCCAATAGAAGATTAAAGTTCTAAAGAATCTTTTACAATTGGGAAAAATAATATTCTGGACTGGCCAGCAAAATTTACAAATGCTATTTATCGAAAATATCTGGGAAAATATTGCGGAAACGTGAACAACCGAGAACTTTGAACTCGTGACGAATTAAACAATGCATTCGACATGAATAGCACCAATTAAGGCAGAAAACCATTCAAACTTGTACAAAACACAATGGAACTATGTCCCACGTACAAAATAAAGGAGGATTTATGAAGCATCGAATATTAATACGTTGAATGCCATGGCGGTCATAGCTGACCATTGCATTGTTTAAGAATGAATGTCATAAAATGAACATCATCGAACATAGATTTATTATTGCTGAAACTAACCAGATTGCAGCATGAAATCAGAATTTCATTACGCGGTATCTAACAGTGCTCTTTAATAAACAAAACGATGTACGTACAAGATACTTAATTTGTTAAGTACTCGCAGGAATAACTAAAACGAGCCCTTAACAAATGTGTTTGTAGAGATGTCTACAAATGCAGGGATTTTCAGCGCATTTCCTCAACAGTATTAGCATATTAAACCAAGAATGAATAAATCAATATAATGTACTATCTTTTGTATCACCGACCGTGACCATCCCAAATCTCTCAACCTATCCTCTCCCCATTAACTCGAACACCAAAGATCATCTAATATAATCAAAATCTGAAAATCATAATACGATGTCTTAATTAACTCTTCGACTGCCACGTCACCCATATATGGGTGACAGAATTATTAATCCATATTTAAAAATAAATTTGTACGTTAATATATTCGTTGCATTGAATTTAGTTGATATCTGAAGAATACAAGAAGGTTGAAGGATAACTATGTGTCAGACATTTTAAATTTTCAATTATTGCTGCATTAAATAAATGACTTTGATTTTATGGGATTTTGAAGGTCGTCAGTTGGGCAGTTAATGTGTTAAAACATTCCGTTACATTTAACTTCTGAAATCGAGCATACCATACGCAACAAGCTAATACGTTGTCTATCAGAGAAAAATTAACAAACCAATATAGAGTACTATCTATTCCAGCACCGTCTGTGACAATCCGTCCGTTTCAATTCGACCACCGAAGATCATCTAGCATAGTTAAAATCTGAATTAAAACATTCTACAACATTTGGATCCTGACATCGACTATATCACACGCAACACGATCTAATACCATGTCTACGGACCAAGAACGATCAAATCAATGTACCGCACTATGTTTTCAATCATCGCCTGTGACCATCCGAAATCTCTCCGCATCGACTCGGACACCGAAGATCATTCGGCATAGCGAAAAGTGTCGTTACCACCGCGTTCCCCGTGGATCTAGCGAGCAGCACCGTTACACTAAAACGCACACGAAACGGCAAAGGGAACACCGACACCGTGATAACGGGACTTACGAAAACAGTGAACGCTATCGTCGTTGTCGGGGCTCAACGCCGCGGAGTAGCTGCAGGTGCAAATGCAGAAGAGTTTCTTCCTTTTGGGCTGGCGACTGATCCGGTGACGACCCTGCCGACCGACTGGCATAGCGACCAGATTAGGCGAGTACACGGCGAACAGGAACGACGAGGAAGACGACGACAACGACAACGACGATGATCCACGGGTTCCCTTCGACGACTCGCGCTCGTTCGATCGTGTCGAGTCCAAGGAGAAGAGGGTGGAGAAGTAGGCAACTGTACAACTATACTAGGCTAGGAAAGGAGGTGGAACTATCAGGTGGATTCGCTTCGGACATCGCGGCGAGGATTAAGTGGAAACGAAGAGCGGATGTGCGTGCTTCGACACGATTTCTCATCCAGTCATCCTCCTATGTTTGCGAACCTGCTATCTTCGGACACGATATCGATATCGATGCAACCAGTGGGGCCGGCCAGGCGAGCTTCGAGGGTGGAAGGCTTCGTCAACAACGGAAACAACGGGTAATTCTCTACGCGCGCATAACCGAATCGTTAAGGAACGATCAGCGGTAGGCTTGGTAGCCAAAGCACCGCACGATTCTGGGTCCAGTTCCCGGGCTCATCAAGCTAATGGCTATTCTAATTACACAGCCAGCCCAACGAACGGGCGAATCATTTTTGATTGCGAGCAAGCTACCCGGAGTAGCTAAATACGTCGCTCAAGGTGACGTCCGGGGCTCGATAACTGGCAATAGGCTTTGCAGTTCGGGTAATTGTGCATTAACCCTTTGAGCGCTGAGTTGGCCGACGTTAAGCGTGCGCCATGGACAGCCCGCTCCGTACGAAGAAGTCTACCGTGGGCTGCGTACCTTTTACGAAAGAGCGCAAGTTGAGAAGACTGAATTTTTATTGCAAGGTATATTGATATTAGGTCAATCGGAAAGTTCTGTCCATCTAGCGTCGAGTAGCCGTAGCTCGAACTGTGGGTAACTATAACCTCTAAAGTAAGGCTAACTATTTAGTTTGAACATCTGTTAATAAAACTCAGTACACAACAATTTACGCTTGCATCAAT
>CM052092.1:20507223-20517980 GCA_028453745.1 Agapostemon virescens
GAAACTAGCCCCGATTTCTGGGTCCGTCCGAGCCCTTTATATACCCGGATTTTCCTCAAAAATCGGTAGTGGGGGTGGCCGTATGTGTGGTGGTTTCCAAAAATTCATGGGAAAGAATTGGTAGTGGGGATGGCCACATGTGCCGTGGTCTCCGGGAAACTCGTCTGAGTAACCCCTTCGGTGCGTCAGATTTACAATAAACGGACCCACCGTATGGGGCCAGCTGGTGTACAATCTCGGGAAGAGCAAGAAAATATGTCGGAGAAAACTCCGTACGTTACAAGTTTAAGCAGAAACTGATCAAGAATCGTGAAAAATTGCGATTTTCACCATTTTCAATGGCACGTAGCTCGTGTGTACGTCGATTGATTTTAATGAATTTTTCTGTATGCGTATAACTATCATAGATCTACCAGATGTGTCTTTAAAATTTTTTGTGTGTGGCTCAAATAAAAAATATTTAAAAAGTTCCTTTTTTATTGGTCATGTAATTCACATCAATTCCAATATTTACAAAATTTATTTTGTATATCATTTATTAGATCAATGCAACTGATTGCTCAAGAAAAGTCAAGACGTTTGGTCCAATCTTAAAAAAGTTATTTAAGTTCGAAGAGTGTCCGAATACTTTCGTGCGCTACTGTATTTCAGATTATCCGATTTGGGTCAAATATGCACCGTTTTGTTCTATAATTTGTTGTCATTTTAAAGGTAGCTTCGTAATGCCTCTCTCGTAGAAGTCTTGATCCCTATTGGCGAAAAACCTAGTAATCGATTTTCACAATCTTCTCTTGATGCCAATTTCTTCTCACTAAGGAAGTTTTGCAATGCGAGAAAAACATGGTAATCGCTTGGTGCCAGGTCTGGACTATATGGTGGATGCATCAAAACTTCACAACCATGCTCCCGGAGTTTCTGGCAAGACATTATAAACGTGTGTGGCCTGGCGTTGTCCTGATGGAACACAACACCTCTCCTGTTGGTCAATTCTGGCCGTTTCTGTTCAATCGCTAGTTTCGAACGGTCCAGTTGTTGACAGTAGAGATCTGAATTTAGTGTTTGACCATATGGAAGCAACTCGTAATAAATGATTCCTTTCCAGTCCCACCAAATGCACAGCAGAACCTTCCTGACGGTTAGTCCTGGTTTGGCCACCGTTTGAAATGCTACACCGCGCTTAGAGATTACTAAAATCGAGAGAATCTCTGTCGCTTAGCGAAATCTCTTTAGTTGAACGTGGCCGTTCAAGGGGCGACGGCATGTCGCGTAGCGAAATCTTTTTAGAAACAATACGGTCCGAAGAACCGTTGCCGGCAGCGAATTTCGTTTATTATTATACTGACTCATAAGGAGCCAGATGTTCCGGCAAACCCTTCCAGTGGAAGGTTCTGTTTTATTATCATAAGGCGCGGAGTCTTGGGCCCTAATTCTAATTTGCGGCTCTACCTGCGAGAGTCCTTCGGCGAGGCGTCCCGGACGAGCGTTCGGAAAAGCGGAATTTTCCATTTTTGTAAACAACCCTTGCTCCCACTGCACAAGCTCTGGTCAACGGTTTCTAACCCCTCCATTTTTCCACTACCAAATCAAATCTTTGTACCATTTTTGTAAACGCCCCAACGTAGCGAATAAATAGCAAGACGGAGTGGCGGAGCGCGTGATTCTAATATGTGATTCTACGTGATTCTAACAAATGATTCTTATCGAGATTTGTCGAGAGATACCTACGGGATTCCTACAGCATTCGCCATTAGAAAGGGGCCACTCTTGTATATATTAGATAGGATTTCTACACTCGAATTAAATAAAGTATAGTCTAACACCTCAACATCCGGTCAGTTATCATCAATAATACAGTCCACTTTTAATCTTTGAAGTGCGGGTTTCACTATATCCAGTAATAGAAAATCGTGCACACAACAATCTCGTTGAATGCACCATCGTTCAGAGCGTACACACTCCGCGACAAAAAAATGGCACACCCGTAAAATATTGCTATTTCTGAAAACTGTGATGAAATTTGATATGTTTCTTTCCGTATATGTACTTCGGTGGAGCTTCAATGCTACTTACACCGGCGGATTTAAGCGCAGGTTACAGATTCTAGTCTAAATGTAAACATCGGGGGTCACCGACGCGACAAGATAATGGCACAGTCTTAAAATTCTTTCTCTACAGTTGACACTAGTCCGTCAGACTGTTTGTATCGTGTACTGTGTGACTATGCATTAAATATTTTGTATGTTTCTTATTATCTTCTATTGAAATTACACTATGGGTAGTGGAAAATCTTTATCTGATGCTGAAATAAAAACGATTTTGACATTGTATAAAGAGAATTACTCAGTTTCGAAAATTGCACGTATTATACATCGGAGCAGAAAAGTAGTGTATAATTTATTAAAAAATCCCAAAACATACGGTACAAAAAAGAATTCCGGTCGACCGAAAGAAATAAGCAATCGTGGAAAACATGCAATTTTAAAAGAAGCTTCGAATTCTTCGAGAACAGCACGAGAAATTGCTAAAGCAGCTGGCGTACATACAAATATACGAAATGTGCAAAGGATAATAGAAGAATGTCTGCACTTAGTTCGAATGAAGTTGAGAAAAAAACCACCTTTAACCGCTCAGCATAAATCAGAGCGTCTGAAATTTGCACAAGAACATATACATTGCAGAAAAAAGTGGTGTCGTGTTATTTTTAGTGACGAAAAAAGGTTTAATCTAGATGGGCCGGATGGTTTCGCACACTATTTTCACGATCTGCGGAAAGAACAAAGAATATTCAGCCGCAGACACATGGGTGGCGGAGGAGTAATGCTTTGGGCCGGAATTGGATATCGAGGAGTCGCTGAGATAAAGTTTATAAAGAAAACTATGAATAGCAAAATTTATATAGATTTGATATGCAAAATGCGTTAAGCAATACATTGAACAAAATGAAATTAGTGTTTTAACGTGGCCAGCGAGATCGCCAGATTTCAACATCATTGAAAATTGTTGGGTACAACTAGCAAGGCATGTTTACGAAGGCGGAAGACAATTCCAAAGCCTTGCAGAATTAAAAACATGCATAGAAGAAACATGGACAAAAACACGGCCAAAATATATTAAAAAACTATAAAAGTCCCTTCCGAAACGTATGTTGTCTGTTCTGGAAAATAAGGGAGGCCACACAAAGTATTAAACATAATGTTATATATTTTACGTACGCAAATCACGTATTTTTTTGTACATGTGCCATAATTTTGTCGCACCGATTTTTTGTTATTTTTTGTTTCCATAAACAAACGGACATTTTCTTTAATTTTATTGTTTGTAACGTAGTTTATTTTGTAATAAAAATGTATAAGTACCAAGAAAGACTAGATTTATTATGTCCAAATGATGAAAACATTGAATTTTCGTAGTGTGCCATCTTTCTGTCGCAGAGTGTAGTACCGTTCTGCCATCGTCGCGAGATCTTTGAACTTTTCGCATCCTGCAGCAAGGTCCGCCAGGAAACTTTCAACCAGCCGTCCAATATTAATTTGAACGTTGGCATCTGCGAGGATCGAAGAGTGCGAATCGTTGGTCGGTTTGCTTCGATATCGAGAATCGCCACCAGTTTTGCGTTTTACAGACGCAATTGCGACATCGGGAATGTACAACTCCATTCGGATCGCGACTGTAAGGAACCGGACGTTGCAACGAGTCTATTAAATCGCGCATTTCTCTAAATTCGGTGAGCTTCAGTACATCGCTGCGTCGCGCGGTAGTGTGTCACCGATGCGCATGAATTCTAAGTCTGAACGCAATATACGCTGACGGAATTGAATTTGTCGAATAGTAGTTGCAATCTCAATGTGTTCGCAAATTAAGACTACTCGATAGCGTCGTTTCGACGTATCCCTCGAAGGCAGCGTTGACGGATCGTTTAACGATCGGCTGTCAACGATCGCGGAAGGAAATGTTAGCGTACGAGTGGTGGTTTAGAAGCTCGCGACACTGACATGTAAAACGTATTATACGGCTATATTCTACATCATCGTCGAAACTCGTCCACGGAACCTTTATTTAGCATTAGCATAAGTCCGCCTACCGTTCCCGATCGACGTTTACATTACCGATGAATAATTCCGCGTACCCAAAGAATAATCTGCAGGAATAATAATTTATCGCGATATGTGGGCCCGCAAGGAAGTACCGTGCTGCTTCATTATTGGCAGCTACATTGTTGCACTTTACATAATGAGATGAACGGACAGAAGTACTACGTTGATCATGATCACCGTGGCGGTTTATAGATCGGGTGACTCGACACTCTGTTGCATGTATAAATCATGACGGTAAATACCGACCGGGAACAATTGTTATTATCGAACTGTGTGCTCGATCGCTTGCTACATAAACGAAGTGGGCACTTCGTGTCTCAACACTGTTATTCCACTAAACATTTATCCCCGGGCAAACTTGATTGCTTAACACTCTGCTAAAATTACATTTTCGCGTTGGCCATTCTTCGCTTGACAGTATTCACCGGATTCGTTCGTGCCTCGACGAATTTCATGTTTACGAGAATGTTGGGTTTGCATGTTAATTGACCCTCGCGATTTGAGGGATCGTAACTATATTTTACAGGCAAATTTTAACCCTTACGCATTAGGCTTCGAGAAAGGGAAATTAGAGACAGTGGAATGTTGTACGTGACGAATCGATGGAGAACATTTTTATTTTGCAAAGAGATCCGCAGTTTAGTCATACATTGGTACTAGGACTGCCATATTTTTTAATTTTCGGTTATAAATATTGTGAAAATCATGTTAACCCTCTATGGGGCTGTATAATTTTTAAGTCGCATGTTAACACGTTGAATGCCATGGTGGTCACCGGTGACCGACACTATTTCGTTGTTTGAGAATGATTATCATTAAATTAATAGCATTCAACATTAATTTATTACTATTGAAATTAACCAAATTATAGTATGAAGTGGGAACCTCATTATTCAGTAATTAACAATTCTTTTTAATAACCCTGATCACTCCTATGAATGAAATAAATGGAACTTGTTTGAAGCATACAAAATTCCCTCGGCATTCAACGTGTTAATATATCGACATTTTACTAAATGATTGTAGGTGCTTACAAGATAACGTGTACGTTTAAATTATATAATGTCTCCGAGGAAACAAATAACAATATTGATAACTATTGGCAGCACCGTCAACCTGAAATACCAAAGTAATGGGAAGGGAAGCGGATTCTGCACAATGGAACTGTTGTAGGTCGAAAACTGTGTCGATTGTGGAATTAAAATTGCTTGGAGTGCAAAGGGTTAATAAAGTTACTCTAGATTTATTATATTCGCGTTACTTTCGTAGCTTCTTGACTGTATAACGGTAAAAATCTCTAAGAATATAGATGAATATCATTTTTGTCATTTCGACAAACCAATGCGAAACAATCGCGTCCGAAGGAATTGCGTTATCAAAGAAATTTTATGAAATAGAATAAGACACCGCGAGCAGATATAAATTCATAAGAGCAAACGAGGGGCCATGATATTTGAGGGAAGGCAGAAAAATAGGAAATCAGTAACTCGATGGGAGCAATATGCGGGACCGCAGAGGGAAGCAATAAATATTGGCTGGAACGGAACAAAAGGAAATGCGAGCAATGCAAAAGTGAGCTGGGTTGTTAAAAAATTGAATCGGCGACGAAGAAAACTGTAGTGGAATATTGCGGGAAATGAGTTATATGCTACAGGAAAACGTAAAAACCGAGGCTGACTAACAATGGACTACGAAATCAACGAATGAAACAAAACCGGTATGCAGTTTCAAAGATAAACAAAATAATATTTTGGAATATTAGTACTGATTTGATACTATGGGAAGACTAAAAGAATAAAACAATATTGATATGTTATTATGAACATAGTAAAAACAACGAAGAATGAAAGAAAATCGAAATTAGTTCCAGGTTCTTGTAATAGGTACAAAACGATTCTATTTTGCACAAATAGCCGCAGTCTGCGATAATCTTGTCCTAAGCGACTTTTGAAAAACTATCTTTCTATTCCATGTCGCTTACATTGTAAATAAGTAAACATAGATAAATATGCATAGCCACGTTCAATACTGAAGCGACTGTTTTATCAACAATATAAAATTGTATAGCAGTAATTTGATACAGTAAAAAGATTAAAACAATTTGAAAGCAATGAAGAAAGACAGAAATTCGTAAATGGTTCCTGTTTCTTGTAACAGGAGCAAACTATTTTCATTTTGCATAAAGATTCGCAGTCTGTGATAATTTTGTCCTAAGCGATTTTTGTGAAACTAGCTTTATATCCCATGTCGTTTACATAGTAAATAAATAAACATAGATAAATATGAATAGCCACGTTCAATACTGAAGCGACTGTTTTATCAGCAATATAAAATTGTATAGCAGTAATTTGATATAGTAAAAAGATTAAAACAATGAAGAAAGACTGAAATTCGTAAATGGTTCCTGTTTCTTGTAACAGGAGCAAGCTATTTTCATTTTGCATAAAGATCCGCAGCCTGTGATAATTTTGTCCTAAGCGATTTTTGTGAAACTAGCTTTATATCCCATGTCGTTTACATAGTAAATAAATAAACATAGATAAATATGAATAGCCACGTTCAATACTGAAGCGACTGTTTTATCAACAATATAAAATTGTATAGCAATAATTTTATACAGTAAAAAGATTAAAACAATTTGAAAACAATTAAGAAAGACTGGAATTCGTAAACGGTTCCGGTTTCTTTTAACCGGTGCGAAATTTTTTTTATTTTGCATAAAAATCCGTAGCCTGCGATGATCTTGTCCTAAGCGACTTTTGTAAAACTAGCTTTATATCTCATGTCGCTTACATAGTAAATAACTAAACATAGATAAATATGAATAGCCACGTTCAATACTTAAGCATTTATTTTATCGGCAATACAAAATTGTACAACAGTAATTCCATACAGTAAACAAATTAGATCAGTTTGAAAACAGTGAAGGAATAAATCCGTAAGAGGTTCCAGTTTCTTGTAACGGATGCAAACTGTTTTCATTTTGCATAAAGATCCGCAGTTTGTGATAAACTATGCACAGATTTTATACATTTTTCCACTTCGGTTTGTTTAGACATGGTGTTTCTCCGTTGTTACACAATCGGTGCTTTTAGCGGAAGATTTATCGAAGCAATATTTCTGAATCTTGTGTACATTAAGTCCACTAGAGGTGCGTCGCAACTCGGACAGTTTATTTTCCTTTTGCAACATTTCGTTTCGATTTCTGACAATCATATTGTGGATATATCACGTGCTCATACATCGCGATTGTTATCCGACCACCTTCGTCCGTCTGCTGTATCAAATTCCTCGTATATCGATTTGGTTTCGACCGTCTGTAAAACAGTTTTAACACTTTGACTGCCATGTCACCCATATATAGGTAACGGAATTATTTATACCGTTTCTAAATGAATTTTAACGTTAATATATACATTGTATCAAAGTTGATGGTGATCTAGAAAGTGCAAGAAGGTGGCAGGAGTATTCTACATTATACATTTTATTTTTTCAATTTTTATTTCATTCAACAGCTCATTTTGATTTTGTAAAATTTTCGTGGCTGTTAGCTTGGCAGTCAACGTGTTAATCCGCGCAGGAGAAAAAAGTCGATTCGTATGTATTCGCTATCGCCGTATCGGTTCTATATTTCATGCTACGATTATCGATAGGCTCAAAATTCTTCTTAATGCTTACATGACTACACCGTAACGCTATCAAGGGATTAATTAATAATGCAAGGTAATCTAGGCATATTTTCGATAAAACTGTAGGAATCAGTTGAGACGAGCTTTCCAGTGACATCCGTGAGACTTAATTCTCAACAATTACGTTCAATAATTTCTTTTTTTATGTAAAATTTAGTTACATGTGTGCACGAATGAGACCAGGTTAATTAATCGCAACAAGTCATTTTTCATTAGGTGTTGACTACTATTTATGCAAAATAAAACCTGTCTGCATGAATTGCGAGAGAGGGATCAAGTGGGAAGATATTTCTTTGGTAATTACGGTCGATTCTCATAAATAATTGTCATTCTCGACAGTGCATGGAATCAGCCGTTTACGAATGGAATAGATAAAATTACTAGAAATACTGCAACCAAGAAAATGTACAAGATTTACAGAATTGTGAAAATTAATAGAATAGCATTTGTGAAATCGATGGAATTGATACAATTGATATAATTCCTAGAAATGATAGATTTAATAGAATTTATACGATCCGTAGAATTTATAAGATTAACAAAATTGAAAGGTTTGATAAAATTTTTAGAATCCAAGGAATAGGTAGAATTTAATTTAATAAAATAGCATTCATGAAATTCATAGAATTAATATAATTATTATAAATAATAGAATTAATAGAATTTAACAAATCTACCTCGTCAGGTTTGACGAATTTGTTAGATTTGAGGGAATAGATGGATTTGTAAAATGAATTAAATTAATGGAATGAAATTGATAGAATTAATACGATTGATGAATTACTAGAAATGAGAGAATTAATAAAAATGATATAATTCGTAAACGCGATAGTATTAATAGAATATATACGATCAGTAGAATTTATAGGATTAACAAAATTGAAAGGTTTGATAAAATTGTTAGAATCCAAGGAATAGGTAGAATTTGTAGAACCGATGAAATTAATAGAATAGCATTTATGAAATTGATACAATTGATATAATTATTATAAATGATAGAATTAATAGAATTTATACAATCAGTAGGATTTATAAGATTAACAAAATTGATAGGCTTGATGAATTTGTTAGATTTGAGGGAATGGATGGATTTGTAAAATCAATAAAATTAATGGAATGAAATTGATAGAATTAATACGATGGACGAATTACTAGAAATGAGAGAATTAATACAAATGATAAAATTCGTAAACGCGATAGTATTAATAAAATTTATACGATCAATAGAATTTATAGGATTTACCAAATATGATAGGTTTGATAAAATTGTTAGAATCCAAGGAATAGGTAGAATTTCTGGAACCGAAGAAATTAATAGAATAGCATTCATGAAATTGACAGAATGTGTACGATTGATATAATTGCTAGAAATAATAGAATTAGTAGAATTGATATAATTCATAGACACGATAGTATTATTAGAATTTATGTGCTCGGTAGAATTTATAGGATTAACAAAATTGATAGGTTCGATAAAATTGTTAGAATTGAAAGAATAAGTGGAGTTTGTAGAATCGTTGAAATTAACAGAATTGAAGTCATAGGTGGAATTTGTAGAACCGATAAAACTAAAAGAATAGAATTCATAGAATTTATAAGATTGTCAGAATTGAAGCAACAGGTGAAATTCGTAGAATCAATAAACCGATGCAATTGATAAAATTAATCGAATTGATGCGATAAGTAGAACCGATAGAATTAATAGAGTTGATGGAGTCAGTTGAATTGTTGCGAATTAATAGAATTGATGGAATCGGTTGAATCGATGCGAAGAACGTAATCGATGAAATTCACGGAATTAATAGAATTACTGTGTACAATTCACCGAGTTCCTGAACTTAGTATCGATAGGATCAACAGAATTAATAGAAACAGGACGAACGTAATGTTTCCGTTTCAATTAAGTTTGTCGTCGGCAGACTGTTCCGCGTCTTTTAATCATCCGGCTTTCGTTGTTGGTTGCTGGAAAATTTCATTCACAGTCTTCAGTCGTGGCTCCAGAAGACCCTCCAACGCGGGACTGGAGATCGTAGCAGAGATTGTCTAACGGAGAATGCTGTAGACGCACATTCTGATCATTTCTCGACAGAAATACGTACCGTCCGTTTTATCTTCCGTACACGGATTTAATTAACTCGGTTAAATCATGGCCGTGATACACACGCGTGACGCTTCTCAAAGAACTTCGTGCAATAAGAGCTCGCCGGAGCACTCGGCTCCTTCATGGAAGCTGAGAGGAGCGAGCGGTTGTAATTAAGAAGTCACGAGAAAACTGTCGCGTACCGATTCTGCGGGGGAGTAATACTGAAAAGGGGAAAAGGAAAAGGAACAGAAGGCGAACGAGCAAGAACAGAAAATCCCTTCCTTTTTCTCCCGCTTGATAAGAAATTTCTTCGTATTGTTGCTCGGCTGCCGTTTTCGTTTACTGACACGATATTCGAACGAAACGAAAAAGGTAATTCGAACATAGCGTCGTCCAATAATTATTATTAACATAATCGACAAGTCGACATCGTTTCAACTGTCCTATCGAAATTTCATGTTTCGTGAAAAATAATATTCTGAACGTATTTGTTTCGAATTTTGTTTCGTGTTTCGTATTTCGTTCTGCCCGAATTGCCACTGGTTCAAGGCAATAGCGCTATAATTTACAACAATAGATTAATGTATTTTGCATTCGCAAATATATATGTATTGTAGCGGGATACGGTGGAAGAGGTAGCGGCCGAGTGGATGGATGTTCAGGGGATGGAATAGTCTAGGAATAATCTAAGTATTCTAGGACAGACGGAAATATATTTTATTAGAGGAGTTTAGGATTTGCAGGTTGTACAGATTACAGATTTAAAGAACCGTTTCAATGACTAACAACGAATATGAATTCAAACAAAACAGGTTACGTTCAATTAAGCAGTTTAAGCTTAATCAAACCAATAGAATCAAACAACAAGAACAGGACATCGTATCCCTATGC
>CM052092.1:20517990-20553463 GCA_028453745.1 Agapostemon virescens
CCGGTAGGCGGCCGTGACTATTTCTCGTCCTCTCCTACCGTCATGGTAACCGTTGAACCTGATGTAACTAAGAATCAGATCATCGTATCCCTATGTTCGGTAGGCGGCCGTGACTTTCTCTCGTCCTCTCCTACCGACATGGTAACCGAAATCTCTGAAGAATAACCTCATCGCATCCCTATGTCCGGTAGGCGGCCGTGACTATTTCTCGTCCTCTCCTACCGTCATGGTAACCGATGTTTCTCGCAACAGGTCATCGTATCCCTATGTTCGGTAGGCGGCCGTGACTTATTCTCGTCCTCTCCTACCGACATGGTAACCGTCGATCCTGTGCGGATTATACCAGGGAAGCTACCAGGAGCAACCCCTAACGATTCCTGCGTTACCGGGCGGCCGTGACTTATTCTCGTCCTACCTCGTATAGCCGGAATCGCCCAGAGTCAATCGCGGGTCCTCTATTTATACTAC
Organism: Agapostemon virescens; assembly: GCA_028453745.1. Lineage (NCBI taxonomy): Eukaryota > Metazoa > Arthropoda > Insecta > Hymenoptera > Halictidae > Agapostemon > Agapostemon virescens. The sequence continues at coordinate 20,518,459 of CM052092.1, forward strand.
GTCGTTGCTAGCCATGAGCGGTCTTGTAAACAATTCGGTATCTCAGCAGAATCGAAACTTCTAGAAGATATCGATCGGTTCAGAACCGGTTTTATCTGGAAATTGTCAGATTCGATGTTTCGAGAAGGTTCTCGTACGGTCCAGAAAATTATCCATCGGCTAATAAACAATTGGTAACTCCGCGGTTTTCACGCGTCTCGACGTTTCTCGAAGGAATATCGATTGGACACAAGGATGGTCGATGTCATTTGTCTTCGTCTTTTCTTCGTCTCGTTACAGTATTCTTTTTAAGGATTTAAAGTTTCAAAGGTTCTAACGTTCTCAAAGTTCAAAGTTCTAAATTATCTCAACTTTTACTAGTCCGAAGTTCAAAATGCACTACGGACGTGTATTAGTGCGACATTCAAAATGCTGTATAGATGTGTACTAGTCCAAAGTTCAAAACGCTATATAGATGTATACTGGTTCGAAGTTCAAAATGTTCTGTAGATGTATACTAGGTGGAAGTTCAAAATGTTCAATACGTGTGTACTAGTTTGAAGTCCAAAATGCTCTATAGATGTGTACTAGTTTGAAGTACAAAATGCTCTATAGATGTGTATCAGTTCCAAGTTCAAAATGCGGTATAGATGTGTACTAGTTCGAAGTTCAAAATGCTGTATAGATGTGTACTAGTGCGAAGATAAAAATGCTGCACAGATGTGTACTAGTTCGAAGTTCAAAATGCTGTACAGATGAGTACTAGTTCGAAGTTCAAAATGCTGTATAGATGTGTGCTAGTTCGAAGTTCAAAATGCTGTATAGGTGTGTACTAGTGCGAAGATAAAAATGCTGCACAGATGTGTACTAGTTCAAAGTTCCAAATACTTTATACATATGTACTAGTTCGAAGTTTAAAATGTTCTGTAGATGTGTACTAGTTCAAAGTTCAAAATGTTGTATAGATGTGTGCTAGTTCGAAGTTCAAAATGTTCTATACGTGTGTACTAGTTTGAAGTCCAAAATGCTCTATAGATGTGTACTGGTTTGAAGTACAAAATGCTCTATAGATGTGTATCAGTTCCAAGTTCAAAATGCGGTATAGATGTGTACTAGTTCGAAGTTCAAAATGCTGTATAGGTGTGTACTAGTGCGAAGATAAAAATGCTGCACAGATGTGTACTAATTCGAAGTTCCAAATACTTTATACATATGTACTAGTTCGAAATTTAAAATGTTCTGTAGATGTTTACTAGTTCTTAATTCAAAATGCTGTATAGATGTGTACTAGTTCGAAGTTCAAAATGGTCTGTAGATGAGTACTATCCGAAGTTCAAAATGTTCTGTGTGTCCAAGTCCCAGTATCCGCAAAATTCCTCCTGGTCTGTCCCTACCAATATTCGGAAAAATGATTTTTCCTTTGGTAGGGATAAATGGGAGACGAATCTCCAGTTTGGGACGTAATTCTAAATTGTGCCACGCCTACTGACTTCGTAATTTCGTTTTCCCACGAAGCCTTGTATTATAATACGTTGCACAAAGATACCTTGTTCACGGATCTTTCCCCGAAACTGGTGTCGCCTTCCCGCTACAGGTGAGTCTGCGATGCGTCGATTGTCATTGAATGAAGTACGACTGGTCTATTTCCCATTTCAGAAACAAAATATTTAACTTCCAGCCGTAGCCAAGTCCGTAACTAATTGTTGCGGCCAAGCATGCGCACAAATATCTCAAAAACGACAGTGGTACCACTTGATCGCAGCACAGAGCCAGGCGCGACGTTTAGATATTTCTAGGCAGTATTCTTCTTATTAATTTTATTCGCAAAAATTTCTCTTAGTAGAACAGAATAATCTTTATTATATCTTCTACGGTAGTAAAATTTAGAATAATAATTATTCTCATGGAGATGCGTTCTGCGTGTTTCTGTCACTTAAAATTCAAATGGATAAATCATGCTCTGAAAGAAGGTATTAATCGATGATTAATTTGATGCATTTTATGCATTTCAGACAAAAATGAAGAATTCAGTACAGCAGAAAGATTAAAGGAATTTATTTTAATGCATCAAAAAAGAAGCTTGTTAGTCAGCTTCTATTTCTTGTAATCGCAAAATGTTTATTTTGCATAAAAATTGATGACAAACTCATGAGTATTTATTTTCTTAGAATGCAGAAGAATGCAAGGACCTGCGAAGGCAAATTGAAATAGACTATGCTGATTGTGTTCGTTGTGTAGTAAAAATTAAGCATTGTGTAGATATGCATATGTTGATTACGAAGTTTTCAATCACGACGATTCATAAGAATTTTTATTTACCTTCGCATTGGTATTCAATTTAGAGCCGAAGACAGGAACGGTGCTAATTATAGAAGTCCAGTGTTGGGTTAATTATATATCGGTGCATTATTATGCAGGGTGTTGGCATCCATTCTTGGTCCGCCCCTGGTAGTTCAATGGTGTAGACTAGCAATGGGACCAGGTTCGGAAAGTACTCGCGAATATCGATGACTTTATACCGATACGTATATTTGTTTGTATACTTCGAAATATCAACTAACCTGATTGTTTTTCAAATATAAGAAGTTGAATAAAGTTGGCCATTAAAAAGTATATTACAAAATACAATATTGCATCTAAAAAAAATTGAAAGCAACCTTCATATGTCCTCAGACCTACGAAAGAAATCATTAACATAGAATAATGCTCACCTACAAAATCATACAACTTTTATTTAAAATATTTTCTAACATAATTTAAAATTTCAAACCAAACACCCTGTATAATCATTATAGAACATGTGCCTGCAGTAAGTATATGTACTTTCCTTTTCGATGAATTGTGCCGACGAACAAGTACTAATTATTGTAATCATATAATGAATCATAGTAATCATAAATCATTATTTACTAACTGTAACAAAAATTGATTTTCAAGTATGATAAAGAAAATTGTGTTGGTCTTTCACAGTGGATCTAGAAAAGTATTCGAACACCAAATACCAGTTTCTCGTCAAAATTTGCCGTCTTTTACATTTTAATAATTTCGTGAAATACGATACAAATAATACAATAAATTTGCACTTATTTTAAAGTTAGACGCCTCTAGTTGAAACAATTTTTTGGAACTGAAAGTACAGCAAGTTTGTGTTTTCTTCTGACGTACAACCCAAGAAATAAATCTGTTGTCTCAATTCGCGTGGAAGCACGTTTGCAATCTCAAGAATCCTACACAAAAAATATTAAAATACGTCACGTTTTTAAATAAATGCTTATTTAAAAGAACACGTGTCCTAATATTTAAATACTCTTCCATTCATTTTATGATGAACGTGGCATTCGAAGTATTACAATCTTCATGATGAGACTTGGCACTGATAAAGTGTTAAATTGCAATAGCTGATGGTTTCAAAATAATTCAATGCTCGCGAAGTGTTTGGCTCCATCGCCAATATTTAAATACTTTTTCGATTCATTTTGTGATCTATGTGGCAATCCAAGTATTAAAATCTTCATGATGGGACTGGCATGAGACTTAGGACTGACGAACGGTTAAATTGCAATAGCTGGTAGTTCGAAGATAATTCTGTGCTCGCGAAGTGTTCGACGCTATCACTGGCTCGGACTACGCGGTAAGCTATTCTGCACAGAGCAGTGGTGTACAGTCCGCGTAATATGCCATATAAAACCCCCGTAAAGAAAGAGTACGGTTTCTTCCCTCTCTACGTGCCATGAACTACTATCCTGGAAGGCTAGCAAGGGTGAAACAGCCGCAACTAAACCGTCTTTCAGTTTGCGTTTACACGCGGTGTCTCGAAAGGCTTAAGCCGGAATTCGCCTGTCGCCGGGGGACCATTTTATTTACCCCGGGCGAAAGTAAATGGACCAAATGGAGACTCCGGTTAAATTACGTGTGAGAGTGGCTTGTACATTATTAAAGATAACAGAACGACTGTGAACAATTATACAAATTTTCGCACGATCTGCCACAATTTTCCTACAACCGTGGCTGCCTCAATAAAATGTATGGGTCGCTTGTACTTAGTAAATTAAAGATATTCATTTTTTGGGATTGTAAAAATATCTTTGTGGACAGCGAGTCTATTTCCTTATGAAAACGTAAGCGGAAAAATAATCGTGCGTCTCGATTCACGCGATTTTGTTGTTTTTAAAATCATATATTTATTCGAATCTAATCATTGATTGAAATTGAACATTTTTACATTATACGAAGATCCGCAGTTTTCAAAAATTTTAAATAAACTTTAACCCTTTACACTCCAAGCAATTTTAATTCCTAATTCGAGACATTTTTTGGTTCTAGAATAATTTCATTGTACGTAGTTCATTTCTTCGTGCATATCAAATTTGTTACCATCGATCGTATGTCTAACACTTCAATTTTTATTTACTTCTTAGATACAAACATTGTAATATGAAAATTGTTTTCAATAATAGTCTGAGAATTTTTAGTGTCGCCTCAAAGGAGCCATTGGAGTGCTAAGGGTTAAACACGTTTGGATAGGTGAAAACTATTGATGTGCTTTTTAAAAAATTAATTTAGCCAATGAATACGTACCCTGAACGAATGTTTTGTAAAAGAACGATTGTAATGAAGAAACTGTCTGCCTAATAAAATGTGCATTCTGAACGAACATTTTGAGTAAAGTATTAAAATAAATATTTAGCATACAAGAACTATTTGGTATTCCAAGAGGACTAAATTAACCCCTTGGGGTTAAGTTAAGCTGAAGGCATCAAGGTGTTAAACAAAATCTAACAAACACAAACATTACACCATCCTTTTTAAACGAAATCAAATTTTCTTCTTTTGTATACAATATTTATTCCTCTGTGCTCCAAGCAATTTTAATTCTACAATCCAGACCTTTTCTTACCTGGAATAGTTCCATAGTACATAGTTAATTTCCTCTCGTGTCACAGAAAGTTTATTACTATTATTCGTACGTAGAAAATTTCAATGTTTCGATTATTGAACAATAGTAATATAAAAGTTCTTTCGAATAGTAGTATTGCAATCTTTAATGGCTCCTCAGAGGCGCTATTGAAGTCTTAAGGGTTAAGCATCGAAATAAATATAGCACTATAAAATATAAAAATTCTCCTTTCTCTTCTGTATTATTTTTAGTGACAAAGAAGTAATAATAATTTTAATTACAAAGAAAATGGTGGAGCAAAGGGTTAATATTAAAATACCATTTCTATTTTCATACTGAGCTCTCGCATGAATTTACAAAGTGTGCCTTTAAAAATATTGGAAGTGTCGAAGAAAAAGTACAAAATCGAATACTAAAACTATTCTCCTGCGAAAATTACCCTCCCAAATAAATAAAATAAAATAAAATCGGCTAGAGGTAAATGTAAACATTGAATAAACACTGAAACGCATTCGGTGAAGAAGGGATCTACATTATCAGCTCCGCAAGATCATTTTCCTCGCCACTCAATAACAGGTAACGCACTCAAACGGAGTTCTGGCAAACTAAGAATCCTCTTTTACGAAGAACGTTCGTGAAGCATTCTTCTCCGGTTTTAATGAAACTCTACGATGCACTTAGTGTGTAGATTAGCATTTTTTTCCACTACTGCGCACGAGTGCATTTAATATGCCGTTCCTTATCGCAGAAAGCGATTTTAGGGGCATTTTCTTTAGTCTTTCATAATTAAGTAGATTGAGCGATTCCGTTGACTAAATTGATAAACAAAATATTCTTTGCGAGAAATACTATAGAGGGTATAGTATAGTATACTATATAATAATTATTATTGTTAAAATTTATCATTTCTTTGGAACTTTGTTCAAATCTTTACAACTGGAATTATTGAATTTACTGCTTCGATGCAAGTTTCATTTTCACATGATTTGCAGAATTTCGTGATTATTTTGTCAATCAAATTTTTTTACTTATTCTTCCATTCTCTGAACTTATATTAGCTCTCCATTTGCACCTTTCTCTCAAATTTACCAATGGAAATATATATCTTCATTTAAAAAATAAAACATCAACCTGTTATCAAATTTCGTTTTGTGAACAAGCATTAGCTTAAGTGGCTGCAGTAATTTGAACCTAATTATGCTTGTGTTCAATGAAGTCAATGTCCATCGGTACAATGGTACTCTCTTCAATTTTAAAAACAGATTAATCCAAGTATGTTTAGTGGCAACTGCTGCGATTGCTGAAACTTTGATAATTAAACTTTGAAATGAACTTACACTTATCCTTAAGCATTTTGTTTGATCCCAAACGAGATTAAAAATTATTAACTATTTATTGAGAGTCTTAGTGTATCTTGTTCGACGTCGTGTAACAATTAATGATTTTTAACTGAAAAATTTGGGATCCATTTGATAATTTATGTGATAACAACGAGACTGCATTTATTAAAACTTCTTACAATACTTATTGTAAGGTTTACATTTCAAAACATTATGATAACATCAATAATTTTGAAAGAAAAAACTAGGGACCAGTCAAAGTGACTGATTTTGCTACAGTCCGCGACATTAGAATAGCACACCCCGCAAAATTTGTTAATTCTTATTTATTAAAGTATAGAAATATAATTTTGAATATGTAGACAGGTACACATAAGTGTTGAACACCAAATAGCGCTATGTTTCTATATACAAGGATGGTCCTTTTTATTTCATCTGCAAAAATGTATATATCTTGATAAACCGGTGCGACAAAATAATAGCACATTATTGCAATTAATTAACATTTATACATACATACAGAGTTTTTTATAACCGAAATTATTCGCTTTGGAATCGACTTGAATAAGTTTTTAATCCTTTTCTGCTTCATTCGTTCCCATTCGAGTGCAATGCACTCTTTTAATCCGTTTACGTTATTAAACTGTTTCCCTTTAGCATAAACTGCTCTAGCAAGGTCTCCCCAACAGTTTTCTATAATATTCAAGTCAGGGGAACGAGCTAGCCATTGCAAGACTTGAATATTTTCCGTCTCGAAGAATGCTTTCACAACCTTTGCCTACCTTATCCACAACCTTATCCTACTGGAATATGTGTTTTTCCCTGGAAATTCTGGTTGCGTGTATGGTTATTTGTTCACGAATTAACATTAGATATTTCACGCTGTTCATTTTTCCACTGATAAAATTAATATCCGTCTTTCCATGGTAGCCGATACCGGCCCACACCATGACTCCTCCGCCACCAATCTGGCGACGGATCAAAAACATTTTTTCTTTACATAAGTCGTGGTAATAATAACTCCACCCGTCAGGTCCATCGAGATTCACCAACTTCTTTTCGTCGGTGAACATGACTTTTCTCCACTTCTTCTTCCAGTGAGCATGTTGCTCTGCGAACTGCAGCCTTGCCTTCTTATGCGCTTCGGTTAGAGGCGTTTTTTTCTAAGCTTCCTTCGCTGCAGGTGCTTAGATCTTTGCAGGACACGTTGCACATTTCTGACTTTTGTTTGTACGCCTGCTGCTTCAGCAATCTGCCTGGTAGTCATTGGTGCATTCGATGCTGCCCTTAGAATAGCACGTTTCTCTCGTGCTGATAGTGCTGCAGGTCGTCCAGGACGTTTTGTATTACCGTATTTCTCGGGGTTTTTCAAATAATTCATGACAACCTTCCGGCTTCTATGAATTACTTTCGCAATTTTTGAAATAGAAACATTTTCTTTAGATAGTGTCATAATTGTTTTCATTTCACTATCTGTTAACTTCTTTCCACGACCCATTTTTTTAGAAGTTTTCCGCAATAATTCACCACACTATATATCAAATACTTAGCCACCTTCCTTTGCTCGTGTTCAACTGAGAAGTGAGAGTGTAGCATGTGTGCTATTATTTTGTCGGATTACGTTTCCGTGAAATCTACCAAAACAACAATTCTAAGAATTTAGGGGCAGTGTTTACGTGTCATATGGATTGAACGCTCTCATTTCTGTTCTATTTTTCAAATACTACGAAATTTAGAAGGTGCGCTATTCTATTGTCGCGGACTGTAGTTCTAGTGTTAATAAGGAAAGGACGGAGGATTGCAAAATGGCGGAAGGTGAAGCACGAGGAAAACGAGAAAAAAAAACCGAACGACTATCCAAGACCATTGTAGAACAGAAAACCAGCAGACCGAAGTAAAGTAACATAGCTTCTTGTTGACATTGGCGTATCGATCCTCTTCCTGGCAAATAACGCCTTCGTTTCGCAAATAACATGCAGTTCAAGCATGCGAATATATCACAGGAACAGTGTACCGTCTGTGGGCAATATACGTGTGACACCCATGTAATCGTTATGCCTGTCCGTTTATTGACAGATAAAGGTAATTGGTAATGTAATTAGCGTTACAATTCCTCGAAGACAATGATCCATTGATTCGAGAGACTCCGTATGTGAAATGATATATTTGAACGTTATTCTGCGTCATGATTACGTAGCGGGCCATCGTTAACATTAAAAATATTTTTAAATCAATTATATAAATCTATCTGAACATTGAACGTTAGTTTAACAGTAAATTACTTAAGAATTGAAAACTCGATGTTGGAATCAAGGAGTATTAACTCTTTGCACTCGAAGCTGCTTTTACTTGGAAACCTATGCATTTCTTCCGACCTAGAATAGTTTCGTTCCACATGATTTATTTCATTTTATGCACATAAGTGTTTTTATCGTTGCTAGTCCTTGCAACGGTTACATTTTTACGAATTTCTTAGATACAAGCATAACGATGTGCAAATTGTTTTAAACAGTGGCGTGGCAATTTGTACTCGTGCCTGAGAGTCGCCATTAAAGTGCAAAGGGTTAATATTGATCTATTAAATTTATTGGAGAAAATTTTTTAACCAATAGTCATACTATATATATCTATTTGGGCGGATAATGTTCTGAGGAGAACAGTTTTCATTATTGAATTTTTTACTGTTTCTTCGATATTTTTAATATCTTTTAAAAGCCAATATGTAAATTCATGCAAGAACCTAGTATAGAAATAAAAAGTGTATTCTAATATTAACCCTTTGCTCTACCATTTTCTTTGTAATTGAAGATATTAGAACGGCTTTGACACTAAAAATGTTTCAGAAAAGAAAAGAAATGTAATGCTACGGTTGCTTCAATGCTTAGTATTGATTAGGAAAGAATAAAATTTGATTTCGCCTAAAAAGAAAGGCATCATATTTATGTTTGTTAGACTTTGTTTAAAATCTTCAACACATGCCTGACTTGTTATATTGCGGCAAGAGGTTAAACGAATTAAATCAATACTATTTTAAGATTGAGAATTAATTTGGTGGTAAATTTCTTATGAACAGCAAAGTTGATATTGTAATTGAGGAGTATTAAAATTGATCTATTAAGTGTGAAAAAGTTTCTTGAACGAATTAAATTACTACTATTTGAAGATTGCAAATTACTTTAACAATAAATTCCTTATGAACTGAAAACGCGATGTTGGAATTAAGGAGTATTAAAACTGATCTATTAAGTTTGAAAAAGTTTCTTGAACGAATTAAATCGATACTACTTGAAGTTATAAATTTCTTTAACCTTTTGCACTCGAAACAATTCCACTCCAAAATCGAAACAATATTTTTATCTATAAAAGCTCCACTTTAGATAGTTAATTTCCTTTCGTTCATACGAAATTAATTAGTATGACTCGTACTTAGAATTTTAACATTTTTATCAATTTTTCAACTGCAAATATATCGATATAAAAATTGTTTAAATAATGGTATGGCAAGTTTGGTTTAACAAATTTATTATAACAAGTTTTTTTTAACGAATTAAATCAATATTACTTGAAGATTGAAAATTACTTAAACAATACATTTCTTATGAACTGAAAACGCGATGTTGGAACTAAGGAGTATTAAAACTGATCTATTAAATTTGAAAAAGTTTCTTGAACGAATTAAATCGATACTGTTTGAAATTATAAAGTACTTTAATAATAAATTCCTTAGGAACTGAGAGGTTGATATTGAAATTAAGGAGTAGTAATATTGGTTGAACAAATTTATGAGAACAAGTTTTTTAAGCGAATTAAATAAATATATTTGAAGATTGAGAATTAATTTAGTAGTAAATTCATTACGATTGGAAAAGTCGATATTGAAATCGAGATATTTAACCTTTAGAATTTGAAGTTTAGAACTTTCTTTAGAATTAGCTAAATATGTATGTTACTAACTCTCTTAAGATTTTAATAAAATTCTACTTTATAGGAGTCAGTATTTAGCCCCTGGAAAACACGTGCAACAACGAATATAAATTTTCCTTGTTTTCCTCGTCGATTATAATTGTCGAAGAATTTGTACTCACTATAACAGTAACATAAATCGCATTGCAAGTAGTTAAACGTAATTATTACTGTTTCAAGATTAAAAATTAATTGAATACGAAATTTGTTATAAATTTAAAAATCTATATCCAAACAACATATCAAAGATTGTGTTTTACAATTCTTTCATAACGTAAGAGGTGCACTTTGTTGTCAAGACATTAGATCCTACCTTTGAAGAGCTGTTTCTCGTTCGAAGAACATACGAATATTAAAGCGAGTCACTGTAAAACTGCAAAACGAGTTTAATCATTTTAATGGAATATGGAATGGAGGACTAGTTTGAAACCGTACACCGTCAAACCGTTAAAGGAATAGTTGATGCAGAATCTAATGTACCCTCGCTAAAAATAGCAAGAAGATTGAAATCAATCGGACCCACTATTCTGCCGGAGTTGCTCGTTCAACTAATCGATTAATTTCACAGAAAAAATTATACAAGAGATTTAAAAAATCTAGAAACGAAAAATAGTAAGGATCGGTTGCAAATACAAATATGCTCTAATTTCAACGATTCAGTTTCGCCTCATTGCAAATATTCATAAAAGAGGATTAAACAAACAATTTTACAAGAAAGTTACTTTAACACTAAACCTACCACAGCGGGTCAAATAATCTTTTTCAGATTTTTTATTTTACAATTACTGAAGTTATAAAATATCGATTCAATAGTTCTCTTTGTTTCATTATACTTTGTAATGAAAATCACAAATAATTCAAATAAATTAAATCTTGGTATTTTTATAAGAAAATACACGCTAGCTAATTTTAATGCTCGGTAGGTTTAGTGTTGAACATAAAGAAAACTATACTGGTAAACAAAATAAAATTTCTAGTCTTTAAAAGTTTCTCTGCAACAATTAATAATTGTATAAAGACCTATTAAATTAAATGAACCACTTCCTATTTATCTTTGTTCAAACAATGTTTAGCTTCTGTCAGTCTTCGCCGGTACTGTACAACAACCAGTTTAACAAACTATTGACTTTAGTGTCAAAGCCTTGTAGCCTTTACCTTCGCAAAGGAGATTTCGTTTTTCTATAACAGGATGATAAAGATATTAAAATTTTATTACATGAAGAAGCAAGTGAGAAACAAATACTTATTTTTCCTAAAATTTACTGCAACGTCAAATGTCTCCAAAAACTTTCAAAATTGTTTCTCGCAAATGAAACTGTTGTGATACATTTAGAATTTAGAATTTCCTATATAAAGGCAATTTTATAACATTTATGATTGTACAATAAGAAGTCTGAAAAGAGTTATGCGACCAGCTATGATAGGTTTAGTGTCAAAGCTTAAAGCCTTTACCTTCGCAGAGGAGATTTCGTTTTTCTATAACAGGATAATAAAGGTATTAAAATTTTATTACACGAAGAAGCAAGTGAGAAACAAATACTTATTTTTCCTAAAATTTACTGCAACGTTAAATGTCTCTAAAAATTTTCAAAATTGTTTCTCGCAAATGAAACTGTTGTGATATATTCATGATATATTTACTGTCACGATACATACTGTCATGATACATTTAGATTTTATAATTTCTTATATACAGGTAATTTTATAAGATTAATGATTGTCAAATAAGAAATCTGGAAAGTAATTTGCAATATATAATGATACAGTAATTTACATCTACCATGGAACACTTAATTGAAGCATCAAATTATATACCTACGTAAGTTTCATCCCTACGGAATTTAAACTTATGCTACAAGCTTTGATCACTTCTTCTGGTTCGAACGATCAAAGAGACGCGACTTCCGAGTATTAAAAACGAAAGCGAAATTTACTTTGAAGCCATGTTATTCGCGGCAATTAGGTAAATTGCGAAACAACGAGCATTCAGGTCATCTTTAGGAATTAAGCGATGTTGTCCACGGTATAGATGCAACAAACTAAGTTGCAGTTCCTGCCGCAAAAGGGAACTGACAACAAATTTGCGGATGACCTGGCATGATTTTACTTTGAACGAAGTCTCAATCAACTTAGGGAGCTACATACCACTGGTGAAGAGATTGATTTTTCAATATGATTCGTTTAATGGATAACTTTCTGGATTAGCGTCCATCTGAATTTAACGATATCTTTCTGGATTAACGTCTCGATAAATGCAGTCTCGTTATTTGTAAATACACACAGAGAATAATCAAATTGTTATGAACACGGCGCTACTATAAAATATTTTTTTATTAAGCTTGATAACAAATACAATCACTATTGTACTGCTTACACTAATAAAACCTACCTTTTTTTATTAGAGGACATACTGTTATGTGTTCAATAGAATATAACGATGCTTGTATGCTATCTGTGAGTGAAAAACTGTCTTACTTAATTGTCTTACCAATCAAAGACAATTAAAAATAAATACTGCAATCGTGCTACGAATTTGTAATCGGTTAAGTAATATTTGTGTTGATAAATTTTTGCATTGTATATGAAACTGATGTACCTTTTTTACCGTTGCAATGAATGCAATTTAAATAATGAAGCGATGAATGTGAATGGAATTTTTGCTGTTGCAACGAATGCAATTTAAAAAATGAAGCCACTTTTGTATCAAAAAAGATAAAAAAGTAATAATTATTCTATCAAAAAAGTTTGAAGAAGATTATACACTTGAAACTTCATTTCAATGATTACAATAAAAAGAATATAATAGTAGAAAACAACAGTAAATTAATGAAACTGTGAATTAAATGAATCGGAAACCCTAAGTTTGAAGATTTTTATATTGAACAATGCCTATAGTGTTTTTTATGCGTCAACTGATTTCAATGAAACTTTGCATATGCGTATAACTTGCTTAAATATACAAAGGGCACGTTTTAAGTTTAATCGAAATTCTGTACACATTAGTTAGTACAGTTCTTCTCCTCATATATTGGATAGTCGGAAAAGTATTGAGAGATTTTTGTCACTAGACGTTGTTTGGTGTCATATATCGGGTAATACTAATCAGATTGCTTCATACTGATGCGCATTTGAGAGGTGACATTTCAGTCTACAATTTTGTATTCGTCAATCGTGTCACAAGTAATATTAGTGTGAAAATCAGTGAAATTTCTGAAAAAATTCGCTGTTTTGCAATTTTACTACGAAAAAGGCAAAAACGCTGCACAAGTGCTTTATCAAATGCAACAGCATGTAGATGGTTTGCTCGCTTCCGTTCTGGAATTTCCGATATTAAAGATGTACCTCGCTTTAGTCGACCAATCACTGAAAAAGTCGATGAAATAATGCATATGGTTGAGCAAGATCGGCATATAAGCAGTCATGAGATTGTTAAGGAACTAAACAGTCGCCATTCAACCGGTTTTGATCATTTGCAGAAGCTCGATGATTGGTTACTTCATGATTTAACAACGAAGAATTTGATGGATCGAATTTACATCTGCGAATCATTGCTCAAACGTAATGAAATCGAACTCTTTTTGAGCTTGGCTGGGAAGTTTTGATGCATCCACCGTATAGCCCAGACCTTGCACCATCGGATTATCATTTGTTTTGATCTCTGCAAAATTACCTCGATGGTAAAAAGTTGGATTCAAAAAAGGTCTGTGAAAATCACTTGGCCAAGTCTTTAGCCGATAACCCAAAAATGGTAGAAGGTCATATATGATAATGGCCAATATATACTTGAATGAAATTAATTTTAAATAAAAGAAACATTTAATCAAAACATGACAAAAATCTCAGAATATTTTTCCGACTATCATTTTTCAATATTTAACCCTTGTCGTACCATTTTCTTCGCAGCCATATCTATTATAACGTCTTCATCGCTAAAATGGTTGCAGAAGAGAAAAGATATTTGTTTGTTCTATACTGCTAAATTTACTTTCGTGCTTTTTAAAAAGTTTATTACTATTAACACATTACTGAACGGCGATTGCTTCAGAATTTTTTAAGGTCCACAGTCCATAATCGAAAACTTTTCAACCGATCTTTCAATTCTGATAGGAATTTTTATTAATAATCCTCAAGGCATGATCAGTAATGTCATCTAATAATTTCGTTCGAAACTACAATGTAGAAGTAGTTTTTGAAGCATCGTTCTACTAAGTGCAATTATTAAAAGTCCTATTAATAGGCTTCCGGTCGGTAAAGGGTTAATCGTACGTGCTACACTGCAATTTTGACAGTTTTACGATTGCAGACATAATGGTGCAAAAGTTGTTTTAAATAGTAGTATGGAAATTCTTGGTGTCGCCTTAGAAGCGACATTGGAGTGCAAAGTGTTAAATATTCATTAGAAAAGAATGAAACTTGGCAAGAACTTGATTTTAGACTTCGTTCGAAATCTTCATATATACTTGAATAAAAGAACTGTTTAATCGAGATATGACCAAAATCTCTCAATACTTTTCCGACCAAACCAAGTCGTTTGGCCCAATCTTAAAACAGTTATAAGTTTTTAAAGAGTGTCTAGGTTATTGTGCCTCCGACAGCTGCGCAAAGTGCACGACAATGATATATATATAAATTCTCTTAAGAATTAATTTATACTTATATTAACATTTTATAGAAGTGTTAACATACGTACTACAACACTTTACAATATTTTAATCAAATATTCATAAAGACAAGAGTTACCCATCATACTTCCATTTGTTCATAATAATTTGATCACCCATCGTATTAGACACTTTCGGGGCATCTTAGGGAATTAAACGATGTCCACGGTATAGCAAACCGAGTTGCAGGCCATGTTCCTATCCCAAAAGGGAATTGAACTTTCTCGTGTTGGTTTCTCATCTACTTCGAACTTTCCTCTCGGTGACTGCCTTTCGCTGAATTTTCGTCCCGTTTCACTGAAGAGCTTCTGCACTGAATCGTAATTTTTTGTTAAACGAGACGCTGACTGCTCGATAGATTTTCTCTATACGTTTCTGCCATCGATTCGCCATCTTCTTTGACTGTGGAATAGAGCCCCACTGTTCGGAAAGTGACGAAAAAAAAAAGAAAAAGGAAAAGTATTCATTGAACTTTCAATGGCTCCACTGTTTTATGCAAACGATAATTTCATGCAAAACGTTACGCCGGAAAACATTATTTTATTCTGTAGTTTTGTTACTACGCGTGGCACGCGTCTATAGATATTTCCATAAATATTCAACTCCCGTAATAATTTATTCGTAATTATGAAATTCTACAGAATTTACTTAATTAACAAATATATATATGTTCGCATAATTCTGATGCATTTTATCAAACAAAGATAAATAATTTATGCAAATCTTGAAAAAGGTTATTTAGTTAATTGTATAGATTAATTTGTAAGTTGCTAAAGTGATTATCACTTTATTGTTGTTTCTTTTTAATTATGAAATACGTTTACGTGCTAAACAATATATACACAGTTATATGCAATTCTGATTAATTTTGTTAAACAGAAACACAATTTATAAAAATCTTGAAAAGGGTTATTTCGTTAATTATATAGATTAATTTGTAAGTTACTAAAATGATTATTACTTTATCGTTGTTTCGCTTTAATTATAAAATAGAGAGTATTATATTGCATATACGTGACGAACAATACGTATATACACAATTATATGCAATTCTGATTCATTTTATCAAACGCATTATAAAAGATGATTAATTAGTTGTTTATACTTGTTTGAGTATTTAGATATTTTATAGAGATTTAGTCTAAAAGTAGGGGCAGAAATACTATTTTTCATTCAAGTAAAAAGTATAATAGTAAATGATAATTGCACTTCAAATAATAAACATTGCTTTATGCAACTCTAATGCAGCTTGCAATTCACTGTTTACAGCATATACAATAATATGGGAGAAAATGTTTAAAAGTAATTTCTTGACATTGATCTTCTATAATTTATTATCCACATGCTTCTTCGACATTGGAAATTTCGATTTAGGTACATTAAATGTATAAAACGATACCATCTTCATACATTATTCGTTTATTTTCAATCTGTTGCAAATAACAAATCGTAAACATGTTACTTAATATACCATGGTAAATAATTAAGAAAATAATAAAGTAAATAATTACCATGGTTTTATATACGTGTTAAAGGCTGTTAAATAAATGTACCGCTACACTATCGCATGATCAATGCAAGTTATTAAAACTCGTGATACAACTTTATAAAATTTGATATTCCTCTATACATTAAAGAAAATTTGTACCTTGTAATTTATTACCTTCGATTTTACCGTGCATAAAACTATTAGTTTTTTAAATTAATAATTTAAACTAATAACTAATTTAAACTAATTTAATAACAGGATAATAAAGATACTAAAATTTTATTACATGAAGAAGCAAGTGAGAAACAAATACTCATTTTTCCTAAAATTTGCTGCAACGTTAAATGTCTGCAAAAACTTTTAAAATTGTTTCTGGTAAATGAAACTGTCGTGATACATTTAGAATTTAGAATTTCTTATATAAAGGCAATTTTATAAGATTAATGAATGTAAAATTAGAAATGTCGTGGTACATTTAGAATTTATAATTTCTTACATAAAGGCAACTTTATTAAAATGTAAAACTATGTGCGTAAAACTATTAGAGCTCGATAACGTTGGAATTTAAATTGACGACTATCGTAGGATAAATGATTTTACATAGATTAATGGACGAACGTAATAAACTTATTGTAACAAATCCTTATGATCCGACGATTTTGTACGTAGTAATGAGTACTTCATACTTTTCCGGTGGCATGTGCAATAATGTGCACATACCGTGTAATTATGTAATACCTCAACGTGTAATACCTTAAATTGCAACTCAATTAATTAGAGCGCTACCCATCCGCCCATGCGATTATCATTTTCCCCTTCCGTTAGCTTAATCGATTTAACGAGCATGTACATCGAGACGTCATGTCACTTATCCTTTATTACGATCGATCATTCCAACTTCAAACTATCCTTAGCAAGCACGAATTTTGTGGTAAATGCTGCTCTCACGTTCGGATCGATCGTTTACTAATACAGAGACCAAATGGAATTACTTCCGCTAATTATCTTTCGCTTTTCTGGACACTTTTTTTCGTTTTATTATCGATCGTGCGCCTTTGATGGCAATTTTTCGCGACTCTAGAATTATTATATGGCAGATAGATCGGTCGATCTTCGTCAAAAATAAACGTAGAAGTAAACTAAAGATTCGAGAGCTTCTTTTTATAGTTCATTCAATGTTAATATACTTTAGATAGAAGTTTGATCAGCTTGTTGTTCTAGAATGTTTATACAATAAGTAGAGTATGGATCTTCCTACAAAATACACGTTTTCGAAATTTTTTAGAGCTTCGTTTACAGTTCTGCAGTGTTAATAGACTTTCGATATAAGTTTGAATACCTCGTTGTTTTAAAATGGTTATATTATTGATAAACTGTGGGTCGTTATGCAAAATAAATATTTTCAAAATTTCTTAGACCTTCGCCTACTGTTCTGTCACTGAAAATAGATTTTTAATACAAGTTTGATCAGCTTGTTATTCTAAATTGTTCATATTGGTAAACTGTGGGTCGTTTTGAAAAATAAAAAATTTAAAACATTTGTTTAGAACTTCGTATGAAGTTCTATCAATGTTAATACACTTTCGATAGAAGTTTGGTCAGGTTGTTTTTCTAAAACGTTCATATTATTGGTAAACTGTGGGACATTTTGCAAACTAAACATTTTAGAAATTTTTTACAACTTCGCTTATAGTTCAATCGATGTTAATACACTTTTCATAGAAGTTTGATCAGCTTCTAGTTTTAAAATGTTCATATTACTGGAGAACTGTGAATCAATTTGCAAAATAAATATTTTCGAAATTTCTTAGAGCTTCGTTTGCAGTTCTATGGATTGTGGTATTTATTTAATATAAATTTTAACTATTCTTGGTATGAGAATTATTATATTATAAATAGGCTTCAAATTTTCATGGAAATTAGATTTTTTTTATAGATAGGGTAAATGTTAATGTATTTAATTCAATAATTTCTGTTTTGCATGTAAATCCATATTCCTATATTTACGAAAAAAACGAATAAATAAAGTTGAAAACTTCAAGATTTAATAGTATTCTGTCATTTTTAATTCACGAAAAATATTTCAAGAATAAGTGTATCGTCGCTTAGTGTCTGTGGCTCGTAAACAAGTTAAACAATTTTCAGTTTCTGAACAAAATTATGTAAGTATATAGATAAATATTCAACACTCTAACAATATTTCTACATAATAATGCTTATTCATATAACAACAGACTTTAATTACGGCAATTAATTCACGAAATTGTCGAAGCTTCAGTAATTTAATATTTACATCGTGACGTAAATGTTTTAAAAGTGACATCGTGAAAAATGAAAGACATATGAGCTGTGAGAGACGCGGCTAATGAATTTTATTTATTTCACTGAAACAACGAAAATATAATTTCATTTGGAATCCATGTAACGAAAAATGGGTTTTTGAAATTTGATCACCAATTTTGGATATCGGAGAGAAAATATTCTGTAAGATGAGTAAAAATTCTGGAAAACGTGGCCAGTGGTTAAATAATAAATGAAACATGAGAACCTCTGTTCGCAAGACAAACGTTGCAATTTTCGTTGACTGGAACAGCGAAAATGTAATGTCATGCAGAATCTGTGCAGGGAAATGTACATTTCTAAAATTTGATCATTAGTGTTGAATATTTGAAAGAAAACATTCGGACAAATTAATAAAAATTCTGGAAAGCACAGCCATTTGATAAATAATAAATGAAAAATTAGATCCTCCGTTTACAAGAGAAACGTTGCAATTTTTGTTGACTGGAACAGCGAAAGCATAACTTCATTTAGAATCTGTGCAGCAGAAAATATTAGTTTATTTTATTAGTTTCGAATATTGGAAAGAGAATATTCCGTAAGATTGATAAAAATGATGGAAAACGAGGTCAGCGGACAAATAATAAATGGGAAAATGAGATCCTCTGCCAGCAATACAAACGTCGCAATTTTTTCTGATAAACAAAGCCTCTTAAACCGCGTAATACTCGGCTCCGGCGCAGAGTAGTAATTACGAGATACGAGATCTGTAAACGCCATTGCTGAACGATTCGTGTTCGTACAAAAAGTATGGAGACTGCTGATCAGAATCTATTAATGGCCTATAAGTAAACCTTAACTACTTACCATTAATAACGTGATCAATTACTTTTCTGTTGGAAACCTCTTTATCGTGCGTATCTGCTTCGCGAGATAGCGACGAGCAATTACTGTTGTTGCTTTGTTATTGTCGGAGAATTTAATCCTTTTAGGTGTTGGAAACAAACATTTAACATCGACGTGACATCATAAACACTGAACCTACCACCGCTGCTCGAATAACCGGTTCTACATTTTTATTTTAGTATTATTAATGCTATACAGAGATTTCATCGAAATTGATTCCGCAGATTTCTTTAATCGAGCACCTGCAACTTGAGTTTCTTCTTTTTTTTAAATGCTTGAACGATTACTTTGCTAGATAATGTTATATGAATATGATAATTTTCATGAACGGTACATTCGAATTTCGAGCGACAATTTACATTATTATTTATTTGATTGTCATCAAATAATCGATAATAAATAATTTTAGAAAATTTAAACACTTTGCGAAAGTTAGCAATCGAGAATAAAAGTTAGATACGGGTGATTATCTTTGTCCTCGTTACGGTATAACGAAACAGTTTTATGGATGAGACAGGTATGCTGATTGACGTGTAGTCTGTTCGTCGTTTCTCTGGCTTGAAAAAACGTAACCATAAACTTTGGGGTTCATAAAAAGAACGGTGTTATCGATTTTATCACCTTCTGCAGAGAACGACCGCTTTTTTTTCTTTTTTGTCAAGTTTGGTATCGCATCGGCAATATCCAGGAGGCGAGAAAGTTTATTTTATTGCCTCCCGAACCTGGCATTCTCTTGCTTTCTATTAAAATTACCGCGCTATGCGTGTTTTGACGTCAATAGTCGCCGAATTCGTCTCGATAATGGAAGAACGATACAATAATCGTCATTTTACGAATTTCATCTTATTCGACGTAAAGTTTTCTTGGAACGCGAACCACTCGACAGGCAAAACATAAAACCGAACTTTTTATAAAAGTCTGAAGTTCACGAGCAAATATAATTGTTTACATTGTGGCTCATGTATCTAAACATTATCTCTTATCAGTCAATGTACACGCTTCAAGCCCCTCCTTCTTCCTTTCCCAAAATCATGTTAAGCGTCCATTGGAATATTTTGAACAATTCTTTAATTTTCCTTAGGAATCGATATATGGACCGTTTATTTTGAAAGTGATGCAAGTCCATTTTCTTCTGTTTCGAGAAAATTAAATGTTAGCAGATCTGACAATTAAAAAATATAGGTTAATTATGTGAAGTCTGGGAATGTTTGTACTAATTTATCAATATGTAATTTGATTATATAAATTTCTTTTAGGCGAATTTAACTAAAATAATATGTATTTCCAGGCTGCAAATGGACTTACATCACATTCATAATTAATCAATTGTAAATATCATTTAATTTCAATTTTGAAATAACAAATATCACTTAGAATATATCTCATATTAATCCAATTTTGTTTATAAATAATAACAAGAAATAAAATAGAATTAGTATTTTTTATTTTCAATGTTAATTATATTTATATATTGTTAAACTTAACACAAGATATTGGTATTATTAATTATTTATGCTCTTCATGTGGCAATGTTTTGAAATATTCATGATGCACAGGAGGTATATAATCGTGATACAAAGGCGCCAGGGCGATTTTTTCAAATTTTGACAGTCTTCCCCGACATGTAGGTGATAAATTTAGAGTCTTAAATTCTGTGTCCTCCATTGATGTTTTATATGAAATAGTATACGGTGCACTTTTGCAAAATCTCATCCAACATATTTGCAACCAATTTACTTTTCTCCATTAGTGTTTCTTCTTATCTGTTTTTTAATTGCGTTTTGTAGATTTTTTGTTGAAACGAAATCCTCTCGTTTCATTTCGTGTAAAATAAATTTATTATGTTGTCTACATTGGTTTATAACGTCATAATAATCCTGTAGTGTGTACAGGAAATTCTCTTTTCGTAATGCCATTTTTTCTGTCTATGGAAATTGGACTTACACCACTTTCATAATCAATGGTTACGCAATTTCTTTTACCGGCCAATTTTAAATTGAACAAAGCATAGGCATTTGTTAAGATATTAAATACTAACTAGTTGTAAACAAAAAGTTTACACTAAATTAAGCATAAATTACGTCATATCTCATTTCTTTTAAAAAAGGACTTACACCACTTTCAAAATAAACGGTCCATATTATAATAAAAATTTTAAATATACCTTTTGTACATCCAAGCAAATTATATACACGCAGAACTTTGAATTCGTTTAAATTGCAGTTTCTTACGGTTTCTGCTATTTTTAATTAATCATATTTTATGCGAACTTTGATAGACTTCCGTTTTAATAAAACTTCTAGATTAATTATTCACTTTCTTCTTCGCAATTTAAATAACTAGTAATTTAAAAAAAAATTTATTTATGAATTAACGAAGAAATTATTGTTTCTAACTTCTCAAAAAAGACTCGAGCTGCTCGGCCGAATTTTAACAAAGTTCTTCGTTTTTAAAGTATATACGAATTCTTTTTACATTGACCGTATGTAAATTGTTTACGCAATAATATAATCAACAATCGTTCCTCGATAACTACGAGTTGCGTTCGCGAAAATGTTTTATTCTTAAGTAGCTAGTATGTCCGTCGAAATAACGAAGTTTTGTACGCAGTTAAAAGTTTAACTGACTCGCTAATGGAACAGAAATTTAGTTACAGGTTTGCTGACAAATTAATATTTAATTCACGAAGATGCACATTCGCAGCAAACTCGAAAGCTCGGTATATCGCGAAGTTGTTTTAATAAAAGCGCTTCTCCGTGGTTTTATATTACGAAAACATCGTCTCAAGAGCTGAACTACTTCGAAGATTCCAGTGGTGCTTACCCGCAAACTTGTTTCTCGAGACACTTCACATGTGCCTGTAGGGACCAACAAAAGGGGTGAACTCATAAAAGCGTTTAATATTATACTTGCTCGTAGTTCAGTACGCGGCAGATAACGCGAAAACTTCTTTGCATAAACCGCCGCAACGATTCTTCAGTTGCAAACATTACTTGTGCGACGAATAAAACGAAACCTTTCGGATATTCTTCGTCTTCCACGTAAATATAATTACTGTTTAATAAACGAATTACTCATTCCTTATACTCCAAATGTAATCTAGAATTCATTGTCGATGATAATTAGTAAATTGCGGATAGGCAATTCTATTTTCATTATTTACAATCTAACAATTGAATTAAAAGATACATTTCCTTCGCTGATTGGAAGATTCAATGTAGACAGACTAAACTGCAAATGATGTTATATTTTAATGGTACGAATGTCTTTTTGCATTTCATAAATTTTTACTTAGCATATATGTATACAAATCCACAGTTACACTGCAAGTATTATTTATTGTGAATTTATGAACAAAAACGGGAAGCAGCAATTTGAAAGAGTAAAGTGGTTAGAAGAATTTGAGATTATGTGAGTTTCAACATCGTTACATTATGAAAAAATAGAACTTTTTAAGTGGCTCCCGTTTCTTGCAGCAGATACTAACAATTTTTATTTTTACTAAAATCTGCAGTCCAATGACAAACTTATAGTTACTATACTTAAATGTTTCTCATTTCCTACAGCAGATGCCAACAATTTTTATTTTCACTAAAACCTGCAGCCCAATGATAAATTTATAGTTCTTATTTTGAAATGTTTCTTATTTCCTGCAGCAGATGCTAACAATTTTTATTTTCACAGAAATCTGCAGCCCAATGATAAACTTATCGTTCCTATGATTAAGTGTTTCTTATTTCGTGCAACAGACCTTAAGAATTTTTATTTACAATAAAATCCGCAGTCCAATGATAAATTTATAGTTTTTATTTTTAAATGTTTCTCATTTTGTGCAGCAGACATTAAGAATTTTTATTTTCATTAAAATCCACAATTCATTGATTTTATAGTTCTCATTTTTAAATGTCTTCTTTTCCTGCAGCAGATTCCAACATTTTTATTTTTCCTAAAATCTGCAGTCCAACGATAAACTTATGGTTCCTATGATTAAATGTTTCTTATTTCGTGCAACAGACCTTAAGAATTTTTATTTACAATAAAATCCGCAGTCCAATGATAAATTTATAGTTTTTATTTTTAAATGTCTTTTATTCCTTGCAGCAGATGCTAACAATTTTTATTTTCAATAATATTCGCAACCTAACGATAAACTTGTTTTACTTAATTTAAAACGTACAAGTTAAAACCCATGCAAATGTTATTATCATTAACTGTTGATCTTCATGCAGATGCGCATGTTCATTCTATAAAAATTTGAAATAGATAAAAATTTCCTTCACCATTTAAAAATGTCACACTACAAATATAAAGTAAAAATGTTTTCAATTCTCGTTATATATCTTTCTCTACATTCTATAAATCTTTGCATGTCACAAGTGCATACATGCTCGGAAGCTAATTGTTATTTAAATAAAGCTAATTACTATATGCGATTTACTGCTAATTACTGCATACTTATTCTTCTGTCCTATTTATTCTATTCTATGGGATAACAGTCTTCGGTCGTACATTCTAAAGAAGATTCTAAATAATTATTTGTAAAATATTTTCGTCACCTGACGCACCTGTGTCCTGTCAAATAGTTGTAAAGAATTTTTAAACGTCTGCTAAATATTCATTTCACGGTCACTGTCTTTCATCGGCGAGCAATCAGATCTATAGCTGTTCGCCGAAGCTCCGCGAGATTCGCCTAAAACTTTGTATATTGAAGTGAATTTCATCAGACTACCAAAAGAGCTTCTCACGGAGAAAAAAAAAGAAGACATGACTCTTTCTACCGAGACGAATTTTTCTCTCTGGCGTCTTTCGAGTGGATCATTTAATACTCAGTGGACCATCGACATTTAACTATTCGCCAATTAAATTAATCCGCATAGCTATTCATTCAAGTTACAGATAAAATGCGATATGCAGATGGGAACTGATAAATCGCCGTAAATTAAATAATTTAATAACATAATTTCTGGTAGAATTCGTCGGCGACTCTGAAAAGTGATGCATAAAAAGATCGAATTAATATTAATTCAGCGATGAAACTTTTTTTTAGTGATTCGTTTGTGTAACTTTTAAAAATGTATTCGTGATATCTTTTTTATTAAAATGACACCTAGCATGACATAATTTGCATAATTTACAACTAATCTAAGGAATCTGAGTATTCGGATAATAGAACGATTTTCTGAAAACTTTGATAAATCAATTTTTTACTGATTTCTGCAATAAATCGTGTTTTATATTGAATTCACTTGAATTAAATAATTTACATTCGGATAATGGAGAATCATGAAATGAACAAGCAATGGTTGGCTTCATTTTGACCAGGAAAATGTGATGAATAAGTAAGTAAAACATTCATAAGAAAAAAAATAATAAAAAAGAAAAACGGGTTGTTACAAAATTAGTATTCTATGGTAATAGAAGTAACTATACGTTACACCTCTTTCGCACTATTTGCTATGTTAAATAGCAAAAATAAATTATTAATATTACTAGTAAAGTATAAATTTTCTCACGTTGTATCGTAAGGTTATGCAGCATTCTCCACAACATGGAGTGAGCCTAATCAATTCATTAGGCAATATTGCCACTGATTAGGATCACCTATGCAAGTAGAAATAGTGTGCAGTGGTCAGACAAGCCGCTGAAAATTGGTTCGACGATTAAATTTCGTGGTTAATTATTTTTCCAATGAAATTCCGTCGATGTCGGCCATTTTAGCCTAACCAATTATTAATTTTCAATTGCTTCGCACACTGGCGCACGATCAGGGTGAAAATTAAGTGGACAGAATTTGAAAACTTATTTAAAATAAAATAGTACGACTCGAACATTTTTTGAAATGGAAGGATTACTTTACTAGGAAAATTACTATGTAGAACAACAATTAAAAATTAACAGTGGTAGAAATTGCGAAGAAAATAATTAAATATCGCAAGTTTTAATTTTTTCATCTGAGCGCATAGTCAAAATTTAAAATTCGCTTTTTCTAGATCTAACAATACGTAAGATTTACGTGCACAAGTTTCGTCAGAGTCGAACAAAATTGCTGCGAAGCATCATTGATAGAAAACAACAGTGAATTAAATGAATTGGAAAACCTAAGTATTAGAGGACATACCGTTATGTGTTCAATAGCACATAACGATGCTTCTATGCTATTTGTGAACGAAAAACTGCTGCAATAAAAAAGCAGCACTACTTTTGAGTAAACTATATAAACCAATTAAAGACAATTGAAAATAAATGTTGCAATCGTGCTACGAATTTGTAATCGGTTAAGTAATATTCGTGTTGATAAATTTTTGCATTGTATATGAAACTGATGTACCTTTTTTACCGTTGCAATGAATGCAGTTTAAATAATGAAGCAATGAATGTGAATGGAATTTTTGCTGTTGCAATGAATGCAATTTAAATAATGAAGCCACTTTTGTATCAAAATAGATAAAAAAAGTAGTAATTATTCTATTAAAAAAGTTTGAAGAAGACTATACACTGGAAACTTCATTTCAATGATTACAATAAAAAAAATATAATAGTAGAAAACAACAGTGAATTAAATGAATTGGAAATCCTAAGTTTGAACAATGCCTATAGTGTTTTTTATGCGTCAACCGATTGCAATGAAACTTTGCATATGCGTATAAATTGCTTAAATATACAAAGGGCACGTTTCAAGTTTAATCAAAATTCTGTACACATTAGTTAGTACAGTTCTCCTCCTAATATATTGGATAGTCGGAAAAGTATTGAGAGATTTTTGTCACTAGACGTTGTTTCGTGTCATATATCGGGCAATACTAATCAGATTGCTTCATACTGACGCACATTTGAGAGGTGACATTTCAGTCTACAATTTTGTATTTCGTCAATCGTGTCACAAGTAATATTAGTGTGAAAATTAGTGAAATTTCTGAAAAAATTCGCTGTTTTGCAATTTTACTACGAAAAAAGCAAAAACGCTGCACAAGTGCTTTATCAAATGCAACAGCATGTAAATGGGTTGCACGCTTCCGTTCTGGAATTTCCGATATTAAAGATGCACCTCGCTTTGGTCGACCAATCGCTGAAAAAGTCGATAAAATAATGCAAATGGTTGAGCAAGATCGGCATATAAGCAGTCATGAGATTGCTAAGTCACTAAACAGTCACCATTCAACCGTTTTGGATCATTTGCAGAAGCTCGATGTTTGGTTACTTCATGATTTAACAACGACGAATTTGATGGATCGAATTTACATGTGCGAATCATTGCTCAAACGTGATGAAATCGAACCATTTTTGAGCTTGGCTGGGAAGTTTTGATGCATCCACCTTATAGCCCAGACCTTGCACCATCAGATTATCGTTTGTTTCGATCTGTGAAAAACTACCTCGATGGTAAAAAGTTGGATTCAAAAAAAGGTCTGTGAAAGTCACTTGGCCAAGTTTTTAGCCGATAACCCAAAAATAGCAAAAGATCACAAATGATAACGGCCAATATATACGTGAATGAAATTAATTTTGAATAAAAGAAACTGTTGAAGCTCGCGTAACAGATTTTAACATAGCGTATTTTAACGTAGCTTCAAACGGTGCAAGTACACCGACAATTTTTACCTGCCGACACCCGGCCGGGCCTACGTCACCGCCGGCCGGGAAAACCCGCGCTCCCACTACCCCCGACGCGCCAAACAAAGGGCAAAAATAGCGAAACACCATTGGCCGACACTTGGTCACCAAATTTGTATATAAGCAGCTCCTGTATCGACACACATCAGATCCGATCGGTCGGCTCACGCTGACGCTTGTACATACTCGAATACGCAGAAATAAACTTCCACCCAAAAGTACAAGTTGGTCGGGTCTCATTTCAACAACATAAAGCTCCTTCCCATTAATTTGCGCTGGAGCTAGTACGTGCTCTTACAAAGCATTGTACTTGAGCGACCGACTCCCCGAACTGCGGGACGGACGCCTCAACAGAAACATTCAATCAAAACATGACAAAAATCTCAGAATATTTTTGCGACTATCATTTTTCAATATTTAACCCTTGTCGTACCATTTTCTTCGCAGCCATATCTATTATAACGTCTTCATCGCTAAAATGGTTGCAGAAGAGAAAAGATATTTGTTTGTTATATACTGCTAAATTTACTTTCGTGCTTTTTAAAAAGTTTATTACTATTAACACATTACTGAACGGCGATTGCTTCAGAATTTTTTAAGGTCCACAGTCCATAATCGAAAACTTTTCAACCGATCTTTCAACGCTGATAGGAATTTTTATTAAGAATCCTCAAGGCATCATTAGTAATGTTATCTAATAATTTCGTTTGAAACTACATTGTGAAGTAGTTTTTTAAGCATCGTTCTGCTAAGTGCAATTATTAAAAGTCCTATTAATAGGCTTCCGGTCGGTAATGTGTTAATCGTAAGTGCTACACTGCAATTTGACAGTTTTACGATTGCAGACATAGTGGTGCAAAAATTGTTTTAAATAGTAGTATGGAAATTCTTGGAGTCGCCTTAAAAGCGACATTGGAGGGCAAAGGTTTAAATATTCATTAGAAAAGAATGAAACTTGGCGAGAACTTGATTTTAGACTTCGTTTGAAATCTTCATATATACTTGAATAAAAGAACCGTTTAATCAAGATATGACCAAAATCTCTCAATACTTTTCCGACCATCCGATATTATGAAAAAACTCAAGTCCTTTGGCCCAATCTTAAAACAGTTATAGGTTTTTAAAGAGTGTCCAGGTTATTGTACCTCCGACAGTTGCGCAATGTGAATGACAATGATAACGTCATTATAAAAGTGCGCAATAACTATGGAACAATCGTGAATCGTTAAAATTTCGTTCTACTGGAAGATGAGCTTACTTTCTGATGCAGGCCCGCCTTTTAGTATTTGCATAGCAAATTCGAACTCCTGCACCTAGTTTGCGAGTTAAGTTGCTTCGAGCCAGCGAATTTTATTTGCGAACGAACTGTAACGGGTTAACGTTGCCTTGCGTGAACTCACATTTATTATCAACCCTTTTATTCCGAAAAATTTTAATTATTCAACTGTCTGTTCCCTTCTGCAACATTTTTCGCGACGAATACGTTATAGTAACTTCAGTTAAAAACAAAATTTTATGACAGAGAACTAAATCTCCACGTTTTCAACTTTTGAAATAGGTTTTTTAAAAATGACAATGAAACGAAGTAACAGCGTTTTAGATGTACTATTTCTCGTGTAGAAATTCACGCAGGACTGATACGCGATATACTACTGTGCCACCTGTAGACATAACAAAGGTGAGATTTTTTTAACAGCTGCATACGTGCCTGGGTCTGGAATCCTAAACAATAAACGCATGGAATGTATGGACTTCCATATGGTCGGAGAAACCTTGCTCTTTTCTTCTCACGCGAAACATAGCACAGAACACCCTCTTAAAAAATTCTTTAGGTTCGTTATGTTCGCGTCTTAAAAGATTTTTAAGCGCGATTAAGAAACGCGATAGTTAAAAAAGTAAAATTTTAATCAGTGGTAACTGTTGTAAACAAAAAACAAACGTGATTAGAGAAATAAAATATAATTCTTTTTTGGTTTTAACTGTAACCGATTGATTTTTACGTATTTATGTTTCCTCTGTAAGCATTTTATAAAACCATGTAGAATGAATTTTCAAATATCATGGGTTTCACGGTTTTGTATTGTTGCTAACTTAGATAAATTAAAATGAATTTGTACGATTCGAAAATAAATTTTTAAATATGAATTAAAGTGAATCCAATATTTAATTAAAACCCGTTCAAACTTGAAATCGTTTCAGGCACAAAAATATCGTAAGAAAATTAACACATGAATCAAATTAGGCTAGTATTTCATTTGGAAATCCTTAGCCGAATTGATGATAAATTGGTAGTGATTATATATTTTTTCGAAGAAAAAACATACAACTTAAAACCATACTATCCACAATTTTTACGTAATTTAGTTACTACAAATTCTTTTAATTTAAGTTGCTTTTTTATGGACTACATTTTATTTCATTAGAAGTGTTAACATCTTATTGTTTTGTACACGCTAAATAAATCGAACATTTTAAAAATGATTTTAAGAATTTTCGTACAATTTCAATTACATTTTTCATTGTCTGCAGAAACTCGGAAATCGATGTAATTGGCTTTTCAAAAATATGAGAATTCTGAAATAGCTTCATATAAAAATCGTTTTGACATGAACTATAGTTACTACCTTTAGAAAAATTGCGTTAACAGTTGAATTTTCGCGTTACTTTTTATCATGGATACCGCTCGATGGCAAAAAGGAGAGAAAAATAGTGTCGAAGAGAGAAAAACGTCAATGCATAGAATCAACAAGACCCATTGGCGCCACTGTGGCGTACTGCTGTGTCGTTCTTCTCTTTTTGCTTTTTATTTTGCTTCTTGCTTCGCTTCTTTGTTCATGAAAACGAAAATTTGAAATCCACAAAGTGGTTTCTATTTATAATCTCCTTCTCGAACTTTGACTTTGTTCTTCCGAAGCATTTTCAGATTTAGCGCATTGATAAAATCTTACAAGGGAACATATTCAGATGCGAAAATTCGATTTTGATGAAACATATGGGAGCTTATAGCTTTATTGTTTAAACAAAAAACTTTTGTTAAAATTTTCTTGCGCGACTACATTTTCCATTGCAAAACACAATTTAAGAAGAAATTCAAATTTTTTCAACCTCTGGTTTCCAAGATATCTCAAAAATACCCAAACTTTGAGGGCCGTTTTCACCCCTTCAAAGTGGATGTTTGCCGACAAAAAAAAAACACGGATGAAATATTTTTCAAAGAACTATAAGTTTCCATAAGTTTCATCAAAATCGGATTTTCGCATCTCAATATGTTTCCATGTTAGATTTATTAAATATTCGGTACCAACAATTTTAAGTAATATTTCTACTATGTAATTAATGACGTTTAAACGGAAAACGTCAATTTCTGCAATCTAGTCGTAATTATCAGTACCACCGAATTGTAACAAATAGTAATGAATACATAAATCGAAGCTGTTAAATTTATTATTGCAAGTATCCTTTGTGTGACAGTGTTAAGTTGCATCCTTTATTGTACATTGTAACTGTTTTGTGGATTTTATATATTCATAACAAATATCGTACATAATATATAATAATCCTTCTACGTGTCCATCGTTATAAACACATTTATATTTAGATTTAGATTATACAGGGTGTCCCACCTGAATGGGAAGACCTAAATATCTTTCGTATTTACAATCCTATCAAAAAACTTCAGAGGACAAAGTGACACTATTGCAGGGGGGCAATATAATGGCGATGAAAAAAATTTGTATGTCGTGTTATTTAATGAAATTTCAAGACAATAAAAAACTGAATTTAGTGGATACCACCTTTTTGACCTTGAAATGACCTTGAGCAAGAATAATCATGTTGAAGCGGATGAAATGTGGAAGTTTAAAACTTACGTGTTTCGGCAAAGATTGCGCGGTGTTGACGTTGGATTGACCTTTACATATCATAATAAATGTTCGAAATAGTTTTCATAGTAAACAGCGTATGTTTATGTTAGAGTATGTATCATTGAGATCGTTAACAGAAGGTTAATCGGTTAGAATAAGTACGTTGTTCCTTCTGTATTATTCGAGTTCGAAACGTGAAAGTGATAACAATGCGTTATACTGTACAGGAACGAATCGATATGGTTTTCACTTATGGCGAAAGCCACCAATCTTTGAGGCAAGCAGTACGTTTGTATCATGAAAAATTTGTGAATCGTATTTGTCCTTCGTTAGACGCATTTTCCGTCGTGGTAAAACAATTTAAAAATACCGGTAGTGTAAACCCACAACGCTAGAGGATATGCGGAAAGGATTACTGCAGCATGTGCTTCAATTACGTTTCAGGAAATCGACAATGCCTACAGATCATTTATTAAAAGATTGCAACATTGCATAAATGAGGATGATCAACATTTCTAACATTTATTATGATATGTAAAGGTCAACCCGACGTAAAAAACGCGCAATCTTTGCTGAAACACGTAAGTTTTAAACTTCCACATTTCATCCGCTTCAACATGACTATTCTTGCTCAAGGTCATTTCAAGGTCAAAAAGGTGGTATCCACAAAATTCAGTTTTTTATTGTCTATCATGCTATCGTAAGAAAAATATACTATTCCATTTAAAACAACATTGGTGACCTTGAAATTTTATTAAAAAAATACGACATAAAAAATTTTTTTCTTCATCATTATATTGCCCCCCCTGCAATAGTGTCACGTTGTCCTCTGAAGTTTTCTGATGGGACTGTAAATACGGAAGATATTTAAGTGTTTCCATTTATGTGGGACACCCTGTATACAATTTACATTTATATATTTATATGTTTATAAATTCCTTAAGCGAATTCCTTTGTGAATATCTAAAACAAAAAACTAAGGCCTAGCAAAGCGATGACCTTGCACGTACTTCAAGGTCATTGAACTCGGAGAAGTCGCCGAGTTTGTAAATAATTCTCCATGAATCTGTCGAATCGATTCCTATGGAAGCAATTTTATAATTGCTGCAATTGCCAAATGAAAGATCTAAGAACGATCGTTTGACCAGCTGTGGTATTTTCACCGTTGAACGGAGACTTCCTTAATCCTTTGCACTCTAAGCAATTTGAATTCCTAACTGCGAGGCATGTTTTTGTCCCAGAAGAATCCATTTTACGCGGTTCATTTCCTTTCGTGCATATCATGTTTGTTACTGATAATCGTATGCGCAACACATCAATGTCTACTAACTTCTTAGATACAAACATTGCAATGTAAAAATTGTTTCGAATAATAGTCTGGCAATGTTTAGTGTCGCCTCAGAGGAGCCATTGGAGTGCTAAGGGTTAAACCATTTTCGATACGACAAGGAGGATGCGTTGGCAAATGGTTCGCCGATTTGCAAAATTGAGGAAACGATTATTTAGCAACGCCGGTCACGTTTCCTGAGCCATCGGTTCGAGATTTAAATATTAACACGTCGAATGCCGAGCGAACTTTTTGCACTTCGGGCAAGTTTCATTAATTTCATTCATACAAACGATCAGCGTTATTAAAGAGAGTTGTTAGTTACCGGCTAATAAAGTTATCGTCTCGTGCTACAAGCTGGTTACTTTCAAGAGTAATAAATTTACACCGAATGCAATGAATTTTATGACAATCATTATTAACGTTTTCAATTTAACATTTATAATAGAATGTACCAGCATATTCTAGAAATCATTAGAAGGTACTAGAATATACCATAATATACCAGAATGTACAAGAATACAGTAGAATGTACCAGAATATACTAAAATTTACTAGAATGTACTAGAATGTACAAGAATATACCGGAATAGGGAAAATTAGAGCATAATATACCATAATATACCGGAATATACAAGAGTAAACTGAAATGTACTAGAATATACTAGAATTCACTATTTTCGTTTTTAATACGATAACGTATACGTCTAAATTATATAATGTCTCTGAGGTAACAAATAACAATACTGATAACGGTTGGCAGCACCGTCAACCTGAAATATTATAGTAAATGCCTTGCAAGTTGTCTGCACTGAAAGCAAGTTGTGCTTTCTTCTATTTTCAGAATTATATATCATATACCCAAATTATGGATGCATAATCGCATAAAAGCAATAGAGGAATTAGAATTAGACGGATTAGCGGTAATAGATCCGAAGATTCTTTATTAGATTCTGAGTCCGAAGAAGATCATCCAGTAGTATTTACTCGACGACGCATAAATATTATTGACAATTTAGTACCGAATCATCATCGGATAACGAAAATTCAGAACCAAAAAAGATTGTTTAGCAATCATTATCCTAGTCGAATAATACTTGTCATCGTCCTTGGAAAGGAGATTGCCCTGAAAAAGCCGAAGGACTCTACTCTCCTGTGACCCATTTTAACGAAAACTGTTTGACTGTGAAATTATAAGCGATATAGTTCACTATACCAATACATATGCACTGCAGTGTGATTGAACAAAAGGGTTCCAAAAATAAAATGTACCCAAATGCAACGTATATCTACGTTTAAAGCCAAGTGCAAACTATTTTATGGAATTTCACGCTTAAGCTTTTATCCGCAGAAGTGCAAACATCGTAAGCCGTTGTTACTGCAAAGTGACAAAGTTACAAATTATAATAAAATTGTTTGAACTGGTAACTTTCTTTCAATCTGCATATATGGGTTTGTAATTGATGATTTTCCGTTGCATACACTTTTTTATATTTAAGAAAAAAATTCGGCACGTGGAGAGTTAACCAGTTAACTGTGGCGCCCTCGTTTGAGAACGCGCACCGTTTTGTGTCGCCAGAATCGAGCCATGGCGAGTATACTTGTCAATCACAGAGTAAGTTGTGCCGGTAAGATATTGGAGCAAAAAGATGGGTTTATTTTATAAAATTGACAATTTTATTAGTAATATTTACTTATTTGGTTAACATACACATATATTACATACATATTAAACTAAAAACGGTCAGCGTCACGCATTTGTCCCATGACTGGCATACCTGAAGGGAAGCCCTATTATAAATCAACTTTCTGACTTTTGCCTTTGCCCCTTTTAGGCTAACATCTAAAAAACGTTATCATGGCATATAAATAAATTCGTTATGCGAACTGGTAAGCTGTTTCAGCCGGTGCATACGGGGACGCATGAGTTCATCTCAAATTATTTATATTTTTCATTTCTTGTTTTATTCCGCCATGGCCTCAAAATATTCTAAACATCTTGAAATTTTAGAATATGTTTTGTTTTTCTCAAAAATTACAATTTAAATAGCCAATGGTCACTACTTTATACGCATGACGAGTATACTCGTCAATACACAAAATCGTGCCACTTCTCTATGACGAGTATACTCGTCAATCACAGTTAACTGGTTAACACAAAAGATTAATAATGCATTCAACGAAATGACACGGAATAGAAGCGAAATTCGCACAGTTATAAATTCGATCTTCGGTCGATGTCGATCGTGCATCGTCGAAAACGGTAGACATTTTGAAATGGAGTACCAACTCTGGAAACGATGATGTCTAGTAGTAAGTACATTGATCTATCAGAAAATAAATTCAAAGGCAATCAACGACATCATAAAACTAAATAGTCAATTAATTCTACATCCTTAACTTCAATATAACAATTAGTACTGCCACGTTGAACATATCTAAATTATTCCAAATTATATCTTTAACGCTAGCACTACCGAGTAAGAAATCCGACCGATATATATTACTTCGTAATAATGACAAAATTGCATGCATTTGGATTTCGTACAATTTTTATCACAATGTTTGCTTCGATCAAGAAATTCATTCCAAACTTTTTGGTTGAAAATATTTTTAGAACTTCAATAATTGTAAACTGAAAAATCAGGAACCAGTCGTTTCGACTGGTTCGGTAGTTCTAGTGTTAATT
>CM052092.1:20558463-20576088 GCA_028453745.1 Agapostemon virescens
GAAATCAGTTTCAAAATATTGAAATATATCGTATATAATATAATTTTAATTTTTACAGTACGCAATTTAAAAAATGTGGAACATTTTTTTTTAACGCAGGAACGTTCAATATTACATACTATATTTTTTATATTCAGAAAAAATGAGTATAACTTAAAAAAAACGCCGAAAAAAGTGGTTTTTATTTTTTTTTACCACGCGTACCCCCCACGCAGGAGTTTGCAAAAAATTGAGCATAATGTTTACAATTATATCTCATTGCTAAATTAAATTCGTGCTGCCCATCGTAATATTACTATATGAAATCGGCATTTTTTAATGTTTTTTTTAGTTTTTCGTTGTTTACAACCAGAGTTTCCAACGGAAAAATCTGTAAATAATACCTAACATGTGGCATAGTATCCGGAATGTGTCAGAATTTTGTTAGAATTTTTGATTAATTAGTTAGTTAATAAATAGGGAAAATAGGCCAAGAAAGCGTTTTTTTATTTTTCTCAATAACTACCCTTACAGATGAGATATGGGGCTGAAACTTGGCATACGGGGGTCTTTTTGGGTAGGCTATCACATATTCCAAGCTCGATCAAAATACCGTCGGGGGCGAAAATCACCTACAAACCCGGCCATAGCCTTTACAAATGAACAGGGTATAACAAATGTTATACAGGGTGTTCGGTAACTGGTGGTACAAGCGAAAAGGGGGTGATTCTACATGAAAAGATAAATCGAAAATATAGAATAAAAATTTTTATTTAGAATAAATAAATAGCCAATGGTCACTACTTTATACGCATCATGAGTATACCCGTCAATACACAAAATCGTGCCACTTCTCTATGACGAGTATACTCGTCAATCACAGTTAACTGGTTAATGAGTTAAACAACGCAATGCTGTCGGTCGACGTCGATCAGCGTGGCTTTAGAAGTGTTAAAAATCATACCGATCGACGAACGATATTCTCGATTATTTTCCCATCGAAAGTCCCCATCGAAAAGACGCAAAATGTTGAACTGGACGAATCGAATCGTGGAGATAGTATTCTGCGATATTTGTATCGTCGAAATTAAAAAACCTTATCGAACAGCAACGAATATTTCCGCGGCGCAAGCGCGGATTTGCATACATCATGCAAGCCGATTTTCGTTCGGCATTATCATTGTTGCCGGTTGCGTAAGAAAAGAATTAAACTGTAGAACAACCTTGCGGATACACCGATAATCGCTCAGGATCATTATTCAGGAAGTTACGAGGGCTTCAAATGAGTATTACTGCACGCTGGTGCCGACGAACCGATCGATACCAGGTAACATCGCATTCAAGCAACTGCTCGTCAATCACTATACTGTAGTCGTAATTTACGAGATATAGATAATAGTTGCAATTTGCGAAAGAGCACAATAAACCGACAAGAACGCGTTGCAGAAAAATTGCGTTTGTCCCTAAGTAACTATTACGCGTGTTGCCGTAAACTTCTTTGCGTTTGATTTGATCGTCGTCGGAACGCGGCGAATGTTAATTACAAAATAACTATGAATATTAACGAGGTGTTCGCTTTGCCTGTCGAACGAATCATTGACACAATTGCTTGGACAGTCATTCGTTTCCCTGTTCGCTTTCTTCTGTTCACACAATGCAACCTTATTGAATTTATGTCCAGAGTTTCATGTTTTATTCGAACTTTATTCCAGTTGCTACTGAACTTCCTTATTAAAGTTGATGAAATAACGCGAAAATTCTTTCAAGGTTTTTGTATTTTACTTCAGTTCTGTTGCATTTGTTAACACATTGAATGCCGAGCGAATATCGCGTGCATCGCATAAGTTTCATTTGTTACATTCACAGAAGCGATCGGCGTCGTTAAAAACAATTGTTAGTTACTAGATAATATGATTTTCACCTTGTATTACAATCTGGTTAATTTCGACAGTAATAAATTGACAGTTAAATTACTTTAATTTTACGTTAATCATTTTTATACAACGCAATGGTGACCGGCATGGCGTTCAACGTGTTAATGAGCTTTTCTATTAAACGATAGATTTACTAATGCACCGATAAAAAAATTAGTCCGTATTTTTTTAGAATCGCTGGTAATACTGATTCACATTCTTACTATGTAAGAATCAGTATACAAATTGTTACATATAAATATTTATTTTTACCAACTTTCGTTTCAACATTCATCCGTGATACATTTATATTCATTTTAGCATAAAATTTGAAGTTTTTTTATGCAAGTTAGTGAAATTAATCGAACAGCTTCTCACGATGAAGTCTTAAATTGAAATTGAAGTGAATGCAAGACTTGCATAAAAATAGTAGTGCATTAACAATTATGTCAGCCTTGCCAGCACACTATATATATATATATAATACACTGGAATAAAACATAATATACCAACATATGACACAACATAACAGAATATACAAGATTATACTAGTATGCACTAAAATATACAATAATATTCTAAAATGCACGAGGATATACAAGAATTGACTCAGATGTTCAACAATGCACCATATTATCCCAGAGTATACAAAAATATGCTAGAATATCCCAGAATACACTGGAATTATGCAGAATATGCCAACATATGAGACAACATAATAGAATATACAAGATTATACTAGATTGCAGCAGGATATACCAGAATGGACTAGAATACACTAGAAATCGCCATAATATTTCAGAATATACAAAAACATACTAGAATAACCAAGAATATAATAGAATAACGCCGAAAATACCAACATATGACATAAGATACCTGAATATACAACAATATGCTAGAATCTACCAGGAAATACAATAATATATTAAATGCACCAGGATATACAAGAATATATATGTATATATGTACATATATACTTTCGATACTTCGTTTGCTAATTATTATTCAAAATATACTTGTAATCTTAGAATTAGCAGTTTCTATTATTCAATATTTCGTATTTCCAATTTTATCCCTACTATATACTATTACCTCTCTACTATAATACTACTATACAAATTGTCTTCCGTTTCATTTTTAGCGATAAAAATGTTATAACAACTTTAGTTACAAAGAAAATGGTATACCAAAGGGTTAACGACAATAAAACCTGTAAAAATGCATTTTTAAGAAAAATCGTGAAGGGCAGAATCTTCAAGAAAATTCTATGCATAAATCTACGATGCATAAATGTCAATGCAACACCATTTATCACATCTCTGCGAATCCATTGCACTCGATGCTGTTTTAACTCCAACCCCAAGGTATTCTTTCTGACCTAGAATATTTTCATTCTACACGATATATTGCATCTCATGCATATGAAATTTCTTTACTATTACTCGTCTTTACGATGATGAAATTTTTACGAATTTCTTTGACACAAGCATAGCGCTGGAAAGATTGTTTTAAACAGTGTTGTAGCTATTTTTAGTGGTGCCTGAGAGTCGCCGTTCGAGTGTAAAACGTATCGAACAGCTCCGGAATTGATCTATGTAAAATCACTTTATAATTGAAAATTGTTTAAGTTTATAAATTCCATTAATGTGGTTTCATTCGATAATTACACAGTCCAACACCAAAAAAATTTTGCAATACCTGTTGAGTGATTCTTATACACTCTGTCATCCTAAAACCAAATCCGCAAGTAGAATTGCTCCATCACCTAACGTTTTCGAAAAATTCTGATTTTTGTAAAAATGCATGATTTTGATTAAAAATGACGTGGTACGCAAAAACTAAACACGCGAGAAAGTTCAACTTTGAGTCAGGAGATAGAGGGGACTCTCCTCTACACATCCATATAGCCAATTATATTTTTATGTACTCCCTAATAGTTGTAAATGAATGTTAAAGTTTGAAAATGTGCCGACGCGGGTACTTTATACGCTCTATTTTTGTATTTATGTCAAAAATCCTTTATCTAGCAGGAATTTACTATACAGGAATGCATTCTACAGACATTTCTGGTACAGAAATTGTAACTGAATTGAATTGAAAATTGAAATACAAAAATTGAATTCAATTTTCTGTATTAAGCATTTCCACAATGAAATGTGAATATATCTCGTATTTTTATAATTTTTTATAATGATTGGCACCCAAAAAGACAAAAAAAATGTATGTAATTAAGCATAGTAAGCAAAGACATACTTGAGTAGTACCAACGTCGACTACGCATAGCGACGGCCCTGGCGAGTCGAGAAAAGGCTGCAATGGTCGTCTGGCGCGAACGCGTCGCGCACAAGCTGTCAATGAATATTTTCTGATCCTTCTCGTATATTAAGGGAAGCAAATACTTTTCGTGAATGGTTTCTGTACCAGAAATGTCTGTAGAATGCATTCCTGTATAGTAAATTCCTATCCAAAAATCCTAAATAAAGGATTTTTGACATAAATACAAAAATAGAGCGTATAAAGTACCCGCGTCGGCACATTTTCAAACTTTAACAATCATTTACAACTATTAGGAAGTACATAAAAATATAATTGGCTATATGGATGTGTAGAGGAGAGTCCCCTCTATCTCCTGACTGAAAGTTGGACTTTCTCACGTGTTTAGTTTTTGCGTACTACGTCATTTTTTATCAAAATCATGCATTTTTACAAAAATCAAAATTTTTCGAAAACGTTGGGTGATGGAGCAATTCTACTTGCGGATTTGGTTTTAGCATGACAGAGTGTATAAGAATCACCCAACAGGTATTGCAAAACTCGAGAAAAGTTTGATTTTGTTGGACAGTGTTATTTTTGTACAAAAAAAAGGTATTATTTACTACTCTATCGCACAAATAAATAAATAAGTAAGCAACATTTGGTTACCCAGAAGGCATATACTGTTGTAGCCTAACACGTTCTTATTGTTTGCTGATATTTATTATCACTTATGACGTAAACTGCATAATATTGACGTATTAAAAAATCGATCACTCCAGTGATCGAAACTGAAATTTTTATCACAACTTCACAACACTACAATCTTGTCACTAAATCTAATTGTTTTTGTAAAAAGTAGTTTTTTATTGCAATGAATATAAAAAATGTATACAAGAAAACCTCTAAAGAATGAATATTACTTTCAAACGCATATAAATCTTCCAATTTTCAATTTTTTTATTTGGATTTAAGTACAATTAGAAACTATTGATTTGATTAATATTTTATTTCTGTTTTTAGTGACTCAGAAGGATAGAACAGGCGCTACATGTCACGCCGATTTCCACCTCCCGCGCGGACCTGTTGGAATATGTTAGCAATAAGACGTCCATTTATAAAATTTATAGATTAAAAAAAATATATTTTTGTACTCTAATATAGATATTAATAGATTCCAGAGTTTCACAAATGTGCCATTATATATTTCTGTCGAAAAAAATTCCGCAAAATCTTGCAAATTTCTGGCTTTCAATTGGATTTCCCCCCTTAACATGTCCATTTAACCCCTTGGCCTACGATTTATTTTACAATAACAGTGACTAGACTGTTTTTGTCCTCCGCAGAACGACAAAAAGAAAAAATAAATTTATAGTTACTGCGTGCCTAGCTATTCTCCAATGACCGTATACGATCAACAATTAAATAAAATATTATCTCTGTTTAAATAAAATTAAGCTAAATAAATGTTTAGAAGATTCTGATTCGTCGTTGTAGGGCAAGGGGTTAAAGAATTACGGCGTAGAAGGTTATATGATATATACAACGGAAGATTTCCTCCTCCAAGCAGCATTTTTCGTTCAATCGATTTTTTCGAGCGTCCACCCATTTCACAGATTCAATCGGTCATTTTATAAGAATCAGCCCGTACACACACTTTTCAATCTCTTCGATCTTTCCACTGTTACAAATTGCTGCTATTCACTTTCGCCATAAATGCATGAACGCGTCATCTATGTAATTGTCATGATAAATGCGTCACCTCTCCGCATTTCTCAATCCTGCGGAACAAAGCGAAACGAGGACCATTGTTAATAAATGATCATCTCGCACAGCTTCCAGCTATCACAACAATTCGATTTTCCGAAGCAAAGAAACCGTCGCAACACTTTTGTTTCCCGAAGCAACCGGTTTTGCGACGACGCTATTTTTCTTTCACTATGTCAAACGCTCGGTTGGTTTACTCGAGAAAAACATAGGCTGGGAGAGTGCGACACATCGATATTGATGAAACTTTGCACAAAGGTAGCAAAAATATTCGACACCTATA
This sequence comes from Agapostemon virescens, assembly GCA_028453745.1. Taxonomy (NCBI): domain Eukaryota; kingdom Metazoa; phylum Arthropoda; class Insecta; order Hymenoptera; family Halictidae; genus Agapostemon; species Agapostemon virescens. The sequence goes on from CM052092.1 coordinate 20,564,662, forward strand.
TTTTGCTAGCCATATTCATGTTAAGGGAGTGGGACACCCTTCGAAGCATCGTCGGCGAGGCTATTCAACCCTTCAACGGTCAAAGTTCCCATAAATTGCTCTCAAACTGTCGGTCTACTCGTTACAACAATTCCAAACAGATTTTCAGTTTAGTAATTTCCTAAATACTTTTATTTAATCGACAGTGGGAGACTTACAATTTTATAATTTTTATTGTTTAAAACTCTTCATCGATTTAGTTATTAATATTTTTAAACATTTTTTGGTGATGTTTCTTACAGACACATTAGTCTTTCTGCTGATCCAAATTTGTTTAATCCAGTCACTAAAAGCTATGACGATTTTGATATTGTGGGTCAGAATAGACCCCGGCACCGTAGGGTAAATATAACAATGGCGCAAGTCAAAATAATTAATTTTTGGATAACAAGGAATTAAGTAATAGTTCTGTAAAACACAATAACATAGAAGGCACACTGAAATGATACTGCAATTATTTTATTTCATACCCTTTTGCTATGACGAGATAGTCCTGTGTTGAAAATTTTAAACAAAGTCTAACAAATATAAATATTATACCTTTCTTTTTAGACGAAATCAAATTTTGTTCTTTTGCACGCAATATTTAATATTGCTTGCGATCCAAGCAATTTTAATTCCAAAATCCAGACAATTTTTTACCTGTTATGAAAGTTTACTGCTTCATTAATTTTTTAATTATTAAATGCAAACATAATTCAATTAAAAGTTCCTTTAAACAATAGTATTGTAATTTTTAATGGCTCCTCAGAGGTGCCATTGAAGCCCTGAGGGTTAAACATGGAAGTAGATGCAACAGTGTAAAAGATATAAATTGTGTGTGCAATTCGTGTGAAACGAATTTTAAAATCAGAGAAACTTCATCCGTATCGATTTAGTGTTGGACATGCCTTACATGCTGGAGATTCAATAAGACGTATGCAATTTTGTCAATTTGTTTTATACCAAATTCAGATGAACGAAGATTTCCCGTGGCAGATTTTGTGGACGGATGAATGTACGTTCACCAACAATGGTGTTTTTAATCGTCATAATGAACATACATGGGCAAGAAGAAATCCATTCCTTAGGAGGAACATACATCACCGAATAAGGTACACTATTAATGTATGGTGTGGGATTTTAAATACCAATATCATTGGTCCATACTTCATCGATGGTGCCCTAAACGGAGAAAAATATCGGTACTTTTTGGAATTTGAATTGTCATCTCTTCTCGACGACATTCCTCTCCGAGACAGGCTAAATTATAAATACTTTCAACAACATGGTTCACCGGCACACAACTCACAAGTGGCCATGCGGTTTCTAAAAAATAAGTTTTGCAATAACGTTATCGCAATAAATACATCAATACGTTGGCCAGCCCGTTAACCTGATTTAAGTCCCCTTGACTTTTTTCTGTAGGGTTATTTGAAAGATAGAATTTATTCAAATCCCATAGATTCTGTAGAGAATCTGAGAGAAAGAATCATATTGGAATGTACAGCAATAACTGCAGATAATGTAAACGCAGTTATGCAAACAATAAAAAAACGTTATCAGAAATGTTTAGAATGTAATGGAGAAGCTTTTGAGCATCTTCTTCAATAAAGACATTTTTTGAAAATATCTCGAGATCAAATAATTTTTTGGCCATGGTACCCTAATCATTTTTTACGTAGAATGAACAAAAGAATCGATTTGCGTAAAAAAAATATGCATTTCTATATAAAGAAATGATGCAATTGTTAATTGCACATGCACTGCTGCATCTAAAAATAATTTAAAGGCCTATAGATGTAGTGCTCTTCGAACCATTTATCTTTTTCCTTTGGCATTTTTTCGTAAATGCAATAATAACGGAGTTATGATTTGAAACAATTGCGTGGATCACCCGGTATACTACTATACAAATTGTCTTCTGTTTCATCTTTAGCGATGGAGATGTTATAACAACTTTAGTTAGAAAGAAAATGGCATGCCAAAGGATTAACGACGATAAAACTTGTAAAAATTCATTTTTAAGAAAAATCGAAATGGCAGAAACTTCAGGAAAATTCTATTTTATTCGCTGTAGTCTTTAGCAAGTTGAAAATAATCGAATACTTCGCATTCTCCTGTTTCTTTTAACATTTTCGTATGCTACGATGCATAAATATCCATGCAACAGCATTTATCACATCTTTGCGAATTCGCCATTTACATTAGCATAGAAAAATTGAGAAAGAAACTGTGATAGTGTTCCAGTTCGTCGAATGCTTAAAGATCCAAGGTCTAATTATAATCTGTTAGAATATATGCAAGTGACAGTACTTGTCACAGCTTCGCGAGTTCGCCATGTTGAACTGCCGACGACTCCCACATAATGCTGCATTCCTACATCGCGGTTAGAGAATTGGGAAAATCCGTGGTTTAGCAGGGCATTTCCACCGAGGGAAGCACAAAATCCAAGGTAGAATTCTAGAAATGAGCCGCTGCATATTACGCGTCTGCAGTTCCTAAAAAGTTCGGAAGAAGAAACAAATGAACTGATTTTTTAGAAGCAGGAGCATCGAAATGGAGATGTGTCAGAAAGAACCTGAAAAATGGACAAATGTTCAACGAGCGACACGATTTCTTTCCATATTTAAGAATAAAAAGATAGGAACAAAATTGACGAATGGATGCAACGATAATAAATAAATAATAGAAAAACTGGTTTGGGGAATTTCAGAAATTTTACCACGCAGATATAAATTATTATAGTTAAAACATTGTTCAACAAGTTGTTAACCTTTCAACCGAGTGAACTTCTTTCGTGAACAGTTAGATAAACGAAAGTCCAAGACAAATAAAATTGACGCATCAAAAATATCGTAGATATCAACGTAAATATAATATAGTTAATACAAATACAGATAGCATGAAACGATAAACTAAAAGAATTATCTATTGAGTCGAAAAAGAAAAGGAAATTGTTAGCATGAATGGCAGATTAAGAGATTAATAGAAACTTCTCGCAGCTGATATAGAAAATTTAAATTTTGCAGAAGGGTGGAACAAGTTAGGGTTACAGGACGGTTGAAATGGAAAATTAGAAATAGAGAAGGTGCCTAGTTTAATAATAATAAATGGGGAACAGTACTGCGAGCTGTGCAACAAGAATAAATTACAAACAGTTGTATATAATTCTGCCGAGCCTACGAACAATTTAGATCGAAAGAATAAAAAGAAAAAGACATAAATCAAATTAATATACTTATAAATTATTCTGTACTTGCCAACATTCTATTACATCTTTATGTTCAGTTAATTTATATTTATTATATTAATACATTCAATATTTATGGTTAGAATAGATTATACAGGAGTTTCTCAAGCGCATCTCAGTTGATCTTAATTATTTTGGATCACTGGAATTAAGAATAAATTTGTTAAATCTTCCCTGTAAATGCTTGAGATTATAATCGCGAAAAGAAAAATTCTTATTCTATATAAAAATCCGCAATCTATTTATGTCAAAGTAAGCTAGAAAATTACAGAAACAGAAGCAGAAATTGTACGTTTTCGTATTCGACAAATATAAATTTAAAAATTGAACATACCAATTGTAAGTGCAAATGAACGGACAAGATTGATATTAATTTGTTTAGAAAAGAAGCTTCGTACGAAATATAAATGTAAAATGAATTTTTAAGAAGAGTTATTAAATAAATTACCTCAGAGATAACAGCATAATATTTTTAAAAAGATCATGTGACCTTGCTGTTAAATTACAAATTCATGTAACTTGATTTTTTCGTTTTTAGCTTAAATCCGAGACACCGTGTACGGAAAATCGCATCAACGCAGATGTCAAATATAGAGTATAACTTTTAGGATTGTTCTAGATTTGCTCTATTGTCCGAGTTCTTGGACGTTGTGTCGAATACCGTCTAAAGATCGCTTCGTTTCGTTTGCACAGTCCCAACTATAGTGAAGTGGACGAACCTTTATGTCGCAGCGATAAGAACTGATTCCAGAACAGTCATGTGAGACGGATTAACCCTTTGTTTTATGGCAACGAATCAGGCAGATTGCGACGACAAAGCGACGGCACACATAAAGAAACGCTCACTTTTGTACACATATAAATCGAACTGAATAGAATCCGTATTAATTTAGATTCGGTAGAATATTTCGCCTACACGACACTCGTAAAATTTAAATAAATGGACCGTTTATTTTGAAAGTGGTGTAAGTCTTAGTAAGTTAATTTAGTGCAAACTTTTTGTTTATAACTAATTAGTATTTAATATCTTAAAAAATGCCTATGCTTTGTTCAATTTAAAATTGGCCGGTAAAAGAAATTGCGCAACCATTAATTATGAAAGTGGTGTAAGTCCGATTTCCATAGACAGATAAAATGGGATTACGAAAAAAGAATTTCCTGTACACATACCTATACATAATACCACATACACATACATAAACCAATGTAGACAATATAATGAATTTATTTTACACGAAATGAAACGAGAGAATTTCGTTTCAACAAAAAATCTACAAAACGCAATTAAAAAACAGATAAGAAGAAACACTAATGGAGAAAAAGTAAATTGGTTGCAAATATGTTGGATGAGACTTTGCAAAAGTGCACCGTATACTATTTTATATAAAACATCAATGGAGGACACAGAATTTAAGACTCTAAATTTATCACCTACATGTCGGGGAAGACCGCCAAAATTCGAAAAAATCGCTCTAGCGCCTTTGCATCACGATGCCAGACCTATTACATTCGAAAAATATAAGGATATGCAGTAGCTATTACCTTATATACCTCCTATTTTATTTCTTGTTATTATTTATAAACAAAATTGGATTAATATGAAATATATTTTAAGTGATATTTGTAAATTTCAAAATTGAAATTAAATGATATTTACAATTGACTAATTATGAAAGTGGTGTAAGTCCATTTGCAGCCTGGAAATATATATTATTTTAGTTAAATTCGCCTAAAAGAAATTTATATAATCAAATTACATATTGATAAATTAGTACATACATTCCCAGACTCCACATAATTAACCTATATTTTTTAATTGTCAGATCTGCTAACATTTGAAAAATATTAAACTCTAGCAGTAGCCACAGAGTAGTAACAAACACCCTTTATGAACTATATATGTATTAAAAATAAAGTAACTGTATTAAATCTCGCTTCGACGTAAATCACAATTTGCAGTGGTGGAATGATTTTTAAACAAATTTGTTTGTCAATGAATTAATAATTACGAAATAGAGATAGAAGAAAACGTCCATTACGAACTTAGCTTCGTATGATACAACACGGCATAAACCAAATTTTAAAATCATCAAAGATGGCGTTACTGCAGCCAATTTTGATGCACAGACGCCTTCAACTTCCACGCGCTGTTTCCCGAATATTGAGGAAACCTAACTATTTTCTGCGTAGTTATTATTACTTTTGCAAAAGCGAAAGTCTGCGAAAACAGTTTAATACTTCTCTTTATTCTCTGAACTTGCTTGACGAATTTCATGTAATGGCAACAAGATGGAAATAGATTGCAATCCTACAAAATAATATTGCAACTACCGGACTACGGTCCAAATTGTTTTATTTCGTGTAACTAAACTGTTAACCAGACCTTCAAAAGATATTTTAAAAATTCAATGTTGCGATTTATTTCTATCAATTCTATTACATTTATTTTATAATTATTTAATATTCATCTCTATGCGAATTTGAAATAGAAACGCAGCCAAACAGTAAAGTTTCGTTTGAATCCACAGATAGTTATATTATTAATAGTTACACATTATTCAATTATTAGCACAAACTTCAGTGGGAACGCATCGGCTCCAATAGTTTACTTACACTTTTACACTAACATTAAAATCACACATCAAAATTTGAAGTCTACCATAGGTTTCTTCTGATTATTTCATTTATTTAATTGAACACTTGAGACGCATTAAGTCTTAATACATTTCTGTTATAAATACAGATAAACCATACTTTCCGATCCATAGCAATTATAAAAAAATAGCAAATGGATCTCCGATCCATAGCAATTTAAAAAAACTTTTTACACATTATCTAATAAATGAATCTTTTCAGCATCTCGAACAATTTGAGACATTTGGGTAAATCTTAAAAAAGTTATTCGTTTTTATATAGCACTTTGAAGAAATTGTTCGCCATTGTATTTGCTTATAGGATTACACATTTTCTAGTAAATTAATCTATCCTGCATTTGGAACAATTTGAGACATTTGAGCAAATTTTTAAAAAGTTATTTATTTTTATAGAGCACTCTGAAGAAGTTGTCCGCCATTGTATATGCCTATAGTATTCTAATGGTTCGTAACTAATCAATCAATTCTAAAGGAAGGATTATATTCAAGACAATAAGAATAATATGATTCGATCGCACTATGCATAGGTACGCAGGATTAAATTGAAACGAAGAGACGGAAAACTGTAAGAAGAGCAAGCGATTGCAATGACAAAAGTACAAGAACGATTCTATGGATAAAGTATAGCAAACTTGACCCTGACTGTCATTTCACAATCGTTTACAAGCGGTAGACACACTTGCTAAATCAGAAGTCTCATCTATCCTTTTCTATGCGCATACTCGACGCCCCATAAGTTTCCAAAGCTTTTTACATTCATCGTGAATCACCCTGTATATTTATAAGGGGCATCATTCGATTATTATAATGACCCGGGTGGCAACAAGCATGACTCGAATTTTAATTAGGATCTGACGTAGTAATACGTTATATGGAATTCCCGTGGTGTGGAGAATTCAAAGGTGAGTCTTTGCGGGTCGTCAGAACCGGATATGACAAGAATCACAATAATTAATGTAAAAAGATGAGTCATCGATCGATCCAACTGGAAACGAACGTGCACTTTGGCGGGCGAAAAGTTTATCGGTGACACGCGTTTGCCTTTTTTGACGTCGCCTAACTCAGTTCCTTCGAAGAAAAATGAAGAAACTTGTGCGAACAAAAATTCCTAGCAATTTTTCAACCTTTGAACTTCAAGACACGTACATGCCAAAATTAATGTTAGATTTACACCAAACGTCACCATTTTACATTACTTTATCAAAATAACAGCAACATATCTATTCGCATTTTTAGCAATTTTTATTATGACGCGAGATGTGTTTTATCACTGAATTTATAAGTTTTCGTCGTCACCTAACTCAGTTCCTTCGAAGAAAAATGGAGAAACTTGTGCGAACAAGAATTACTAGCAATTTTGCAACCTTTAAATTACTCACAACATTACTTTATCAATATAACAATAATATATTTATTCACACTTTTAGCAATTTTTATTGTAATACACACTGGATGCAAAATGTGTTTCAACACTGAATTTATAAATTTAATTATAATGGTATTGTATGACAAATATATTAATGTATTGTAAATTATAATTATTTTCATATTTGAATGATAATAATTGTTTTAAGAAGAATAGTATAACGATATACCTAAAGTCATTTTAAAGCTTGAAGCCTCTACTTTTACTATCTATCGTTCATTTTTACCTAAGATATATTTGCGTGATTCAGATCTTGAGAATCAGAGGTGAACATTTTTCGGATTTACATATGAAAATATTAAAAAATTGACTTTTGTCTTACAATCTGGAATTTGAGAAGAATTATAAAGTAAGTGCGATGCGGAAATTCGAAAAATTGACGAAGTTCTCACATTTTCAGGGGAACAGTTAGCCAGTAATAATAATCTGGTCAGGACAGTAAACTATGAACATGTAATTCACGAAAGCATTATTCTTTTTATGGCAGTCATGAAAATTTGCGTCGTGCAACACCGTTAACTAAGTGAAATTTATTTTAACTCGCTGCACTATGTTTAAGTATAAATATAGTACAGTTTTTCTTTAAAAAAACGCGACTATTTCTGTAACATGATGTTATCGATTTAACAAAAGCGAATTGAGTAAATTACCCATTAAATTTGGTATCTCAAAAATTTTTTCGAGCATTCGTTTCTTAAGGGCTTGCAAGAATTACAGTCCCTAAGGGAAATAAAGAAATGAAAAATTCGCATTGCGCGTTCGATTCTAGGTTTCTAGAAGAACCTGAATTTCAATGGCTGTCCACGAAATTTCTTATTTCCATGGACGAACTAGATATCGCATTTTTTCTATGTTTTCCCCATTTGATCGGAGAGCATCAGAAACTGAGCTTCTTCTTGCTCATATTTTACTAATTTTGTATCGAACCGTTTTTACGAAGCTTGTTTGCCAACTTAACGTTTCAATTACGTACTAGTATAATTAACGGAGTACAACACAGTCTTTTCAAGGATCGTCGCCAGATGACTAATACCTACGACTATCTACATAGTTAATTCCAGAAAAGCAGTATATTTAACTATTCGACTTGACGAAGATCACGATGGAAGGACTAAAAGCTAAGAGCCTCTGGAGAATTAATTCTAGAAAAAAGGATTTCCAGCTGTTTAACTGCATAGTATTTATAAGGAACAGAATAGAAGGCTAGAATCTAAAATTCATTACAAGATTGATTCCAGTCAAACAACAGTTTTAACAAATTGATTCTAGTCTAAGATTCCTTACATAATTAATTTAAAAAAAAGAAAACACCATTTTACGAGTTAGACTACGCAGTCCTCTAAAAGAACTCAATGGAAGGCCACAGTCTAAGATTCCTTATAAAATTAATTTAAAAAAAGAAAACACCAGTTTTACGAGTTAGACTACGTAGTCCACTAAAGATCTCAATGGAAGGCCACAGTCTAAGATTATTTACAAGATTAATTGCAATAAAAGCAAAATATTAACAATACGCAGTCCTCTAAAAGAACTCAATGGAGGGCTACAGTCTAAGATTCCTTACAAAATTAATTTAAGAAAAAGAAAACACCAGTTTTACGAGTTAAACTACGTAGTCCTCTAAAAGAACTCAATGGAAGATCACAGTCTAAGATTCCTTACAAAATTAATTTAAAAAAAAGAAAACACCAGTTTTACGAATTAGACTACGTAGTCCACTTAAGATCTCAATGGAAGGCTACAGTCTAAGATTATTTACAAGATTAATTTCAATAAAAGCAAAATATTAACAATTTGATTACATGGTCCTCTAAAAGACTTCCGTTTCAACGATTTGACTACATAGGCCTTTAAACGATAATGGTCAGAAGACTAGCATCTACGGTTTTCCACGGAATTAATTCCAAGGAAACATTTGCAACAGTTTGACTACGTACTCCTTTAATGGAACGTTGTCAGAGAACAAGGATCTACAATTATCCACAGAATTGATTCCTGAAAAATAGCAGTTTCAGCAGTTAGACTACGCAGTCCTTTTAAGGATGTCGACAGAAGACTACATCTAAGATTCACTACAAAATTAATTCAAGAAAAACTGCGTTTTTAATTGTTTGCCGATGCAGTCCTTTTAAGGACGTCGATGGAAGAGAGCATCTAAGATTCACTACGAAATTAATTCAAGAAAAATCGCATTTTTAACTGTTGAGCTACGTAATCCTTTAGAGGACTTCGTCAGAGTAGTAGGATCTACAATTTTCCCCAGAATTAATTCCACGAAAACCGTATTTTTAAATGTTTGGCTATGCAGTCCTTTTAAGGACGTTTTTTTGTTTCTACAATTTTCCACAGAATTAATTCCACAAAAACAGCATTCTTAATTATTTGGCGAAATAATCCGTTAGAGGACTTTGTTAGAGAATTAGTATCTCCAATACTTCGCGGAATTAATTCCACGAAAACCGTATTTTTAATTGTTTGGCTACGCAGTCCTTTTAAGAGCGTCGATGGAAGAGTGCATCTAAGATTCACTACGAAATTAATTCAAGAAAAACTGCATTTTTAATTGTTTGGCGACGCAGTCCTTTTAAGGGCGTCGATGGAAGAGTGCATCTAAGATTCACTACAAAATTAGTTCAAGAAAAACCGCATTTTTAACTGTTGGGCTACGTAATCCTTTACAGGACTTCGTCAGAGTAGTAGGATCTACAATTCTCCGCAGAATTAATTCCACGCAAAGCGTATTTTTAATTGTTTGGCTATACAGTCCTTTTAAGGACGGTTTTTTGTTTAGAAGATTCAGTTCGAAATTTTGATCACGAGTCTAACTGGTTGTTGTAGGGCAAGGGGTTGAGGATCGCCAAAGGACTAGAGACGGTCTCTGTTACCGGACAAATTCCCAATGCTCGATCAAACTGTGTTTCGCGCGTGCTCAAGAAACCACCGCTTCCTGCATCAAGATCCTGTGGCCGAAAACGAGGCGGATGCCGGTTTTCTGCGAGGTTTGCCACAGCTCTTCCGAAATGCTATTTCACGGAACTTTCGACCCGAATACGTTCGACCACGCGACATCGCGGCGTGATAACGATACACGTCCTATCCTGTATTATCTGAAGTGGCTTTTCGCAGCGGGTTCGCTGCACTCTCCTCGCTTACACCATCCGATGGTCTTTTTTTTCGGTTCTGCCGAGGTCGTTGTCGCCTATCACACGGCCAACAGGGACGTTGTTTAAACGAATTTACAGGTGTATACGTACCATGTCGAGATACTCTTGTTATCGCAATCACGTCGCTGTGTTATGAAATCGAATTACGGATGCCGTAAAAATGATAACGCAAGAACTGTTCGAGAAACGAGCCCGGTCATTGCGAAAATCGTGCGAATAAAAACAATTGCTCCAGCAGCAAGCTGTCTTGCTATTGCATCTTGCAAATTCCTTGTAGGACATTCAATTGTGCTCATAATTATGAAAGTGGTCTAAGTGAAAATTTAAAAACAATGTAATTTTTACGATATCGTCAAAAATGAACCATTAGATAGTGGTTGTGATTTCAACATTAAATGGAATTCATTTAGTATTAATTATGAAAGTGGTACAAGTAAAAAATGTAAAGAAATTTAGATAAACATAACTTGAAAATGACGCGTGGCCCTGTGGAAAAGAAGGAACGTATATATGGCCTCTGTCGCTTGCAATTGGTATTATTTAATGGTATAAAAACGTTATAGTCACTTTAGGAAGCCAATTTATTATATCCGAATTTTTAAACTTGTTAAAAAGGGAAAGAGAAGAAAGGTATATATGTTTAATGTCCCTTGCAATTGATGCAAACAACTTTGTTTTCTATAAAGATCCCCGGTCTAATAATAGGACTAAAGTAATCTACTTAAGTGCTATATTACAGAAAATTCAGCCAACAACAATGAAAAATATGCAGTTAGTTAACAATTAGACTGAAGACGGTAAGAAATTATTAAACAATTGAGAAAGAGAAATTTCAAACACTGAATAAATTAAATGAATTAGATACCGATATGTGGACCGTTTATTTTGAAAGTGGTGCAAGTCCTTTTTTTT
>CM052092.1:20588431-20599883 GCA_028453745.1 Agapostemon virescens
TTCGGTGAGATTTTCAGCATGTGTATAACTAACACAGTTCTGAAAAACGCATATTTTACATTTTCATTACGAGTTCAAATAAAAATGTTTTAAAAAAATGTCTTTTCTACTTTCCCACGTAATTTCTACCAATTAGAATTATTTCAAAATTATTTTTGCATATCATTTAGTAAATCAATGCTGCTAGTTGCTCCAGAAAAGTCAAGTCGTTTGGTTCAATTTTGAAAAAGTTATTTAGGTTTGAATAGTGTCCGACTACTTTCGTGCGCTACTGTATATCGTTGCTCGTCCGATGGCGCCTTACTATCTCGAAATGCATTTCTGAAACGTTATAAATCGTCTAATTCCACTGCGGAAGAATTGACAATAAAAAATTGGTTTTTAGGTTTAACTTGTTAGAAAATAAAAGTTTTGGGATAAGTGCCGGTAGGGTCCGAAACCTTAGGAAATTTGTTAAATCAGTCCGGTAATTAACGGTACTATACTCTCGCTCGGCATTGAAAGGGTTAAAACTCCGCTTTAACGTGTGATTTTCTTTATCCTCCGCTGGACCACTAAAAGAAAATTGAAATTTGTAGTTATCGCGTGCGGTAGCTGTTCCCCATCGATTAAATAGAATGTGATTTCGGTTTAATGAAAATTAACCCTTTGCACTCCGTTGTCCCCTCTGAGGGGATATCGTAAGTCTAGCATAGGACTCGCATGTTCCCTCTGAGGGAACATAAAAGTGTATTTATGATTACTGAGAATGAGCAATTTTTTCAGAATTATTGAGGAATGTATGTTTTCCTGGTGTGTTTTATGCAAATGGCATAAGAAAACAAATGAAAACATGGTACAATTACCAAGATATAAAGAAGAAACATTAGTCGTTTCTAAGAGATTGAGAAGCGTATTCATGACGGTCCGGGCACTTCTCTATTCCACTTTAAGAGAGCGATAAGGATGATTTTCAGAAGAAAGTTTAATATGCCGGTATACCTCGCACCGCGTGCTGACATTTAGGACTACAAATAAACCAATCTAACCCTTTGCACTCCAAGCAATTTTAATACCTAATTCGAGGCGTTTTTTCGTCCCCGAAGAATTCCATTGTACGCAGTTCATTTTCTTTCTCGCGCATATTAAATTTGTTACTATTAACCCTTTGCACTCGAAGCAATTCCATTCCAAAATCGAAAGAATACTTTTACCTATAATAGCTTCATTGTACATAGTTTATTTCTTTTCCTGCATATGAAATTAATTACTATTAATCGTACTTAGAACACTAAAATTTTTAACAATTTCTTAAATGCAAACGTAGCGATGTAATAATTGCTTAAATAATATTATGACAATTTTCAGTGGCGCCTTAGAAGCGCCATTCGAGTGCTAAGGGTTAATCGTACACGCAACACTTCAATTTTTACTAACTTCTTAAATACAAACGTTGTAATGTTACAATTATTTTAAATAATAGTCTGACAATTTTTAGTGTCGCCTCAGAGAAGCCATTGGAGTGCTAAGGGTTAAAACTGGGGGAAATGATTTTCAAAGCTAAACTCATTTCGGGTTGAAACGTTGAGCACTACAAATAGATTCCTGCACTAATAAGTCAGAAAATGGGAAAACTGATATTCTCTCGGTAACTATTATTTTTCGATTTCGTAATTTACAATTAGAAATAACTATTTATCCATTTTCTATTACAACAATAGCAAAACGACCAATACACAAGTGAGCTTCATAATATAAGTATATGAGTTCCGGATAGACGTTTATACATAAACTGTATAATACATAAAAAAATTGAAAAACATAAATATTAATCGGGAACAGAATAGAACCGTATTATTTGTTCCTGTAGAAACGGAGCAGCTCGAGAGGCTAATTAATAAATCTGAATCTGGAGCGTGAATTTAACACGTCTTTTATTAACCCTTTGCACTCGAAGCAATTCTACTCCAAAATCGAAATAATATTTTTATCTATAACAGCTCCATTGTAGATAGTTCATTTCCTTTCGTTCGTACGAATTTAATCACAATGACTCGTACTTAGAACATTAAAATTTTTATCGATTTCTCAACTGCAAACCTAGCGATGCAAAAGTTGTTTAAATAATAGTATGGCAAGTTTTCGTGTCACCTTAGCGGCGCCATTCGAGTGCAAAGGGTTAATGGCTACGAAATGAAGAATAACAAAAGTATAAATCGATGTAAACAACATGTACTCGATTTAGAAATGTTTTATACATGGCGCTCTCATTTATGGGCGCGAACTTTAAATTAAATGGGAGTGAAAATTGATTCTCCTTAACAGTTCCTCGACAGATTCTCGTAACAAAGCAGCCTGCAATGCATATTGTCAATCGCTTCGAGATTTGTTATACTGTAGAAAAGAATAACAAATAAATATTGTTTTTCTTTTTCAACAGATATATGTTCCTCAATGTCTACAAAAATTCATATAAATCACACCGTCGTTGCAATACCTTACTCGATTCCCAAAATTATTCTACATTACATAACAGTGTTGTAACAGCACATTTTGCTGTACCAAAATGGTGTTGAGTTGCTGACAAACAACGTGCCGAAAAAATGCGGAGTGCAAAGGGTTCAGGAAACGCCGTACTTAAAAGATTCTGACTGGTTGTTGTTGTAAAGGGGTTAGGTGCCGTGCAGGGAACCTTTGCGTACTATAGATCGTTTCTAACGATCCGGTTGATACAGTTTAACACTTAAACTGCCAGAACAACAACCTCAAAAATTCCACAAAATCAAAGTAATTTATTTGATGAAAGGTCAATTTAAAATTTAAAATGTACGACACATAGTTATCCTTCGACCTTCTCGTATTCTCCAGATTTCAACTGAATGTATTGTAACGATTACATTAACCAGTTGACTGTGTCGATCTCTTTTCAAAGCGCGCATCTATGTGTGTCGCGAAAATCAAGAGTTCTAGCCAGAGCGTACAGAGATGCACGAATCTATGTCAAATTATTTATAATTTTCATTTGTTTGTTTCATTTCGTCTTGACCTCTAAACATTTTAAACATATTCAAATTTACGAATGTAATTTACTTTTCGCCAGAATTACAATTTAAATATCAAATTGTAACAAAATTTTACGCACGACGGATATAATCGTCATGACACAAAATTCTGCCACATCTCCATGACGGATATAGTCGTCAAACACATTTAACTGGATAAAAGATTCTGACTGGTTGTTGTTGTAAAGAGGTTAGGTGCCATGCAGGGAACCTCCGCGTACTATAGATCGTTTCTAACTTAAACTGCCAGAACAACAACCTCAAAAATTCCACAAAATCAAAGTAATTTATTTGATGAAAGATCAATTTAAAATGTACGACACATAGTTATCCTTCGACCTTCTCGTATTCTCCAGATTTCAACTAAACGTAGTGCAACGATTATATTAATGTACAAATTTATTTTTAAATATGGACAAATTGCTCTGTCTCCTATATGTGGGTGACATGGCAGTCAAAGAGTTAAAATTTACATGTAGAGTTAGAGCGAGGCATGGTGCCTACGGTGAGGTCTTTGTTCGCCGGGGCTACGGTACGAAAAGTAGTAAAAGTGCGCGCGAACAGACACGTCGCCATCTAGGCTGCAATGTAAACAAAGGAGGCGGAGAGACCGTGAGAGATTTCCGCGGTATCGGTCGTGTAAGTCGGACGACGGGGCGTACCTTTCGGAGAAATGTAAACGAGGAAAGTTACGGTGAAGAGGCTGCTGCTCCTCGCCGGCGATGGGATTCTGCGTGTGCAGGACCGAATCGACTTTCACGATCGCGGGATTCCTACGGCAGATTCCGCGGCGACGACGGTTTCTCGGTGTTTTCTCCCGCGTCGTAGCCGGGCCACGGTAGATCATGCACAAACAGGACCGGCGGCTCCTCGTTTTCGCGGCGGTTCGAATTTCGAAACTCGAGACGCGCCAATTCTCGCGGCGGCACCGGGGCGAGAAGGTGACCGAAAAGAACGAACGTGAAAGCATCGACGCCTCTGCCGTGACGCGACGAGACGCTTCCACTATGCCGGTTGCCGGATGACTGACGAGCCGTGTCGCGCCTATTGGCCAGCACTGAAACTGCGACACCTGGCGCCCCGAGCTTCGAAACACTAGCGATTCTCTTCGCCGCGAACACCTGTCGCCTGTGGCCGTCGGGGCCGTCGGAGCCGTCGGGAAACCGGGCCCCGCGGTTTTTCGGGGACCCGCTCCTAAGGGATTCTGTTACGTCGTTACTTGTGGTCGGGGAGAGGGGTTTTGTATTAAACTGTTGTTAGATTAACCCTTTGCACTCGACACAATTTCATTGCAAAATCGAAATCATATGTTTAACTATAATAGCTCCGTTATACGTAGTTGATTTTCTTTTGTGTATATAAAATTAATTACCGTTACTCGTACTTAGAGCATTAAAATTTTTACCAATTTCTTAACTGTAGACCTAGCGATGTAAAAGTTGTTTAAATAATTGTATGACAATTTTTAGTGGCACCTTAGAGGCGCCATTCGAGTGCAAAGGGTTAACCCTTTCGCGACGTGTGTCGTGTATATACGGTAGTCACTTATTGGTTTGCAGCGGCTGTTATTTGTCCCTGATTTAAAATTATTTATAGTATAAAAAATTATTAAAAAATAATATGAAATAAATACTATTAAAATCATAATTATATTATTATTTTATTTCAATAGCGAACTCAAAATGAAGCTATAAATACATTGGTGGCGAAGTATGGTCAGTCACAGCGTCGCGAAAAGTTGCGAAGAATGGTACAGGTGTGCCATCGCGAAAGAGTTAACGGGGCGATAGAAATAGATAGATATATATTCTAGAAGTGGTTAAGATAATTTAGTTACGTTAGGTTTGATATGATAGGAGTTGACTTGTGACGGAGTTCACCGCAACGTTATAACATCAGATAACAGTCTGATATTTCTACTTTATATTAGCGAAAGAGAAAGGTATAATATTTATATTTGTTAGACGTTGTTTGAAATCCTCAATAAGAGTCTGACTCGTTAAAATATGGCAAAGGGTTAAACCCGTTGCTATACCATTTGTTTTTGTAACTAAAGTTAGTATAACATCTTCGTCGCTGAATATGTTACAGAAGAGAAAAGGCAATTTATATTTTTTATACTGCTACATCTACTTCAACGCTTACATATTGATTGCAAATGAATAACGTTTGATTTCGTCTAAAAAGAAAGGCATAATATGTATATTTCATAAACATTATTTAACATCTTTAACACGAGTCTGACTCGTCAAAATATGACAAGGGGTTAACATAACACCCTCATCCGACAAAATGTTACAAATAAGTATTAGGTCAATCGGAAAGTTCTGTCCATCTAGCGTCGAGTAGCCGTAGCTCGAACTGTGGGTAACTATAACCTCTAAAGTAAGGCTAACTTTTTAGTTTGAACATCTGTTAATAAAACTCAGTACACAATAATTTACTCTTGCATCAATAACTTCGTTTTTTTCTACATTGAAGATGTCGGAATTTGAGCCGAATAAGCGTCATTTGCGCGAAGTGTTAGTCTTTTGTTTCAATTGGAAGAAAACGGCAGCTGAAGCTCGTCGAATGATTGTAGACGTTCATGGCGATAATGCTGTTTCCGATAAAACATGTAGAGAGTGGTTTCGACGTTTTAAAAATGGTGATTTTTCTTTGGAGGACAAAGAGCGTTCTGGACGGCCACGAGTATTCGAAGACGAAGAATTGCAGACGTTGGTGGATGAAGATCCATGTCAAACGCAAAAACAAATTGCAGAAGCGTTAAATTGTGCTCAATCTGTCATTCCCGACCGTTTAAAAGCCTTAGGGAAGGTCTACAAGGAAGGAAAGTGGGTCCCATATGAACTCAAGCCAAGAGACATTGAAAGGCGGAAAACCATCTGCGAAATTTTGCTTGCTAGGCAACAAAGAAAGGGGTTTCTCCATCGTCTCATCACTGGGGATGAAAAATGGATTTATTTTGACAATCCTAAACGTCGAAAAGCCATTTGTGATCCTGGCCAACCCTCAACATCGACGCCAAAGCGGAAAAAAGGCTTTACTCTGCATTTGGTGGGATCAGGAAGGTGTGGTATACTATGAACTGCTAAAAACTGGTCAAACAGTCACAGGAGATCTCTACCGACAACAAATTATCCGTTTGAGTCGAACATTGCACGAAAAACGACCACAATATGAAACGAGACAGCGTAAGGTGATTTTGCTGCATGACAATGCTCGGCCTCACGTCTCAAAAATTGTCAAGGAAACGATAGAAGCACTTCACTGGGAAGTGCTACCACATGCGGCTTATTCGCCAGACTATGCCCCATCTGACTACCACTTGTTTCGGTCAATGGCACACGCACTTGCTGAAGAACGATTTAATTCGTACGAAGATCTCGAAAAATGGATCTCCGCCTGGATAACCTCCAAAGATGAATCATTCTTTCGACGCGGAATTCGCTTGCTGCCCGAAAGATGGGAAAAAGTCATCACTAACGATGGACAATATTTTGATTAACGTACTTTTTCATTTTCTTTCATGAATAAAGCTTTACTTTTTGTAAAAAAACGGACGGAACTTTCCGATTTACCTAATACAAATAAATAAGTGAAAGAAAATCCACGGCAGTGATATTTGAACTGAAAAAAATTTTCAGATTATGTCACACTATCGCCAGACCGGTAAAATGCAAAACAAAATATAAATAAACAATTAAATATCAACAAACTATTAAACTGAAAAATACTTAAAAGTTTCAAATTAATAATCCTGCATGGGGATACACGATCGCATTCAAGATTTTCATACTTGGCCTGAGATTAAGACCACGAGTAAGACTTGGGATATCCACGTTTCACGTGAAATTAAACGAGTCTGACTCGTGATATTCAAGTTTGGTCTAAAATTTTCATCATGAGTCAGACTCGTGAAAATAGTGCAAGGGGTTAACACGTTCGTCGCCACGTTACCCATATCTGGGTGACGGGTATGCTTCCGTTGGAGCCCCGTCGTTTAAGAATGTTTATCATTAAATTAATGGCATCGAACATCGAATCATTATCGTGGAAGTTGACCAGATTCTAGTACGAGGTGAGAGCTTCATTATAAAGGGTGTCCTAAAATTAACGCAAGATTTGAATTAGCCGCCATTTTTGCAGTAAATTCTTTGTAACCGTGAAAGAAGAACAATTTGACAGTTGAGAGTTTAGGGTTAGTAAAAATGGAGCGTTATACGATACAACAACGTGTTTTAATTATTGAACAATATTTCAAAAATAATGAAAGTTTGACAGCCACAGTTCGAAAATTTTATACAAAATATGGTCAAAATAGTGTTTTAACCTCGTCAACTGTGAAAAGATTAATTGAAAAATTCAGGGAGACTGGATCAGTTGGAGACGCTAAACACACCGGTTGTCCAAAAACAAGCCGTTTAAATGTCAATATCGAAGCAATGCGTGAGAGTGTTGATGAAAACCCAGGAACATCAATTCGGCGTCGTGGACAAGAATTGCAAATTTCAAGGAGCTCTCTACAGCGTATACTCACAAAAGATCTGTGTCTCCATGCTTACAAAAATTCAATTGACACAACAATTGAAGCCTAATGACCATGAACAGCGAAGAGAGTTCGTGGAATGGATTATTGAACATCAATAAGTGGATGCTGATTTTTCGAGCAGAATCATCTTAAGCGATGAAGCACATTTTCACCTTGATGGCTTTGTTAATCGCCAAAATTGCCGTGTTTGGGGTTCGGAGAACAACAAATGCACCCACAACGTGTCACTGTTTGGTGCGGATTTTGGGCTGGAGGCATCATTGGATCATACTTTTTTTAAAATGAGGCTGGCCAAGCAGTAACTGTTACTGATGCTCGATATCGCGACATGATAACACAGTTCTTTCTGCCGGAATTGGATGCTATTGATGTGGCCAATATGTGGTTTCAACAAGACGGTGCCACAAGCCATACAGCCAGTGAAACAATTCAATTACTGCATGAGACATTTCCTGGTCGTGTACTCTCTCGTTTCGGTCATCAGATTTGTCCCCCTAGATCGTGTAATTTAACACCATTAGATTTCTTCTTATGGGGTTATTTGAAGTCAAAGGACTATGTCAACAAGCCCACAACCACCCGTGCATTACAAGAGGAAATTAAACGCTGTATCAACGAAATTCAGCCACAATTATGCAGAAAGGTCATGAAAAATATCGAAAAAGAGTGCATATGTGCTAGCAAAGCCATGAAAGCCATTTGCCCGATGTGTTATTCCATAAATAACCCTATCCTATGTACTTTATGATTCAATGAAAATGTAACAATCTAAAGACTAAAAACTGTGTTTTCCATTTAATTTAAACCTTGCGTTAATTTTGGGACACCTTTTACAATAACCAACAATTCTCGTTAACAACACTGATCGCTTCTGTAAATGAAATAAATGAAAATTGTCTGAACTATATAAAATTCGTTCGACATTCAACGTGTTGAATAGGATCTTGGAATGGACTGAAATATAAATATAGGATATGCAACATTCACTTTCAATTATATTTTCACACTGTTTACGGAACATTTTGAGGATGAAAAAATCACTGATGCGCGTCTGACAAGAAATGATTCTCGACTAAATGAAAGATCTGGGATAAATGCAGTGAGATCCTTCGCAATCCTCTAGAAGAAAAGCTTATTGCTTTCTCCATTTCGGAACTAAATAATTTTTTTTTACAATGGATCGAAAGCTCTATAACATTAGATCACCGACAAAGTATTGTGCCTACTCGAGTTATATTATTGCTAAGGTATAAATTCCCGCTTGTCGCTCTGTTTACGTTCTGCCGCTCCGACGGTCGGATTTGGGCCCTGCGGGAAATTTACACAGAAACATATTCAGATGTGAAAATCCGATTTTGATGAAACTTATGGGAGCTTATAATTCTTTGAAAAATATTTGACACGTGTTTTTTTATCGGCAACCATCCACTTTGAAGGGGTGAAAACAGCCCTCAAAGTTCGGGTATTTTTGAGATATCTCGGAAACCAAAGGTCCAAAAAATTTGAATACTTTTTTAAATTGTGTGTTTTTCAATGGAAAATGTAGTCGCGCAAGACAATTTTAACAAAAGTTTCTTGTTAAAGCTATAAGCTCCCATAAGTTTCATCAAAATCGGATTTTCGCATCTGAATATGTTCCCTTGTTAGCCGAATCACGTTGTGCGACGAACGTGTTATCCCCTTGCCCTACAACGACGAATCAGACTCGTAAACAAGATTTCGAGCAGAATCTTCTCAATATGTACAGTGGCTCACGAAAGTATTCGGACACATTAAATCTAAACAACTTTTTCAAAATTAAGCCAATCGACTTGACTTTTGTGGAACAACTAGAAGCTTTGACTTACTAAGTGATATGCAAAAATATTTTGAAATAATTCTAATTGATAGAAATTACCTGGGAAAGTAGAAAAGACATTTTTTAAAACATTTTTATTTCAAGTCGTAATGAAAATTGAAAATATGCATTTTTCAGAACTGTATTGGTTATACACATGCTGAAAATGTTACCGAAATCGATTGACGCGGGAAAAAATGACACTCATAAATGACACGTAGAAAGATGTAAGAATTTGTGGAGTTTAACCAGAAACTGTCCAGGAATCGTGAAAAATTGCGATTTTCACCATTTTCGATGGAATGTAGCTCGTGTGTATGTCGATCGCTTTCAATGAATTCTTCTGCATGTGTATAACTATCATAGATCTACCAGATGCGTCTTTAAAATTTTCAGTATGCGGCTCAAATAGAGAGTATAGAGAATAATGTATAGTGTATAAAAACACAATCTCCTACAACTATTATTATCTCTATTGTTACGGTCTGTAGTGGATTATTCAATCCTGCAGACGTTAGCCGCTCGAACGTGAAGTGTAGATTAATTTATTTACTATTGTGTTCAATTGTTTGGACATCATGTCTGGATCTATGCTATGGTCGACCGGTATCTTTTTGAGATGTTTATGGGCATGTTTAGCCTGAAGAATTCGTTGAGGACTTGGCTACGGCTGGAGGTTAAAGATTTTTGTCGTGGCACCCTTAGATCGCTCGGGGCTTATGGTACATCTGTGTGCTGTCGAGGGTTGGGAAAGCCAAATAGGGGAATGAGCTTAACTCATCAAAAAGTGAAGTAGTATTAACTGTGTCATCGGTGCGGGTATCCGGTGTCGCACTTATATACAAAATTATTGTTGGAACGCAACAAAAACATAGAGTCCTTGGTTTAAATACTTAGTTTAAAGGGGTGGCTTTTCCCAGGGACGGAAGGGCAAGGATATACATTCAGGACCGTTGTCTCCGTCATTCAGTCCGTAGAAACTAGCTAATCAGAGCGTATCGTAGCACACCAGGATTTTGCATAAAGTTACAGTCACGGTTACACTTTTTTACACATAGAGATTCTACACGGGTCGCGTGGAACTCATCGTACACCTATTAACTCTTAGCACTCCAGTGGTGCCTCTGAGGCGACACGAAAAATTGCCATACTATTATTCGAAACAACTTTTACGTAGCTGTGTCTACATTTAAAAAGTCAGTAAAAATGAAAATGTTACACGTATGAGTAATAGTAATAAACACTATATGCTCAAAAGAAAACGAACCGTGTTCAACGAAATTATTCTACGTCAAAAATGTTTGATTTTGTATTCCAGACATAGGAAAATTATCTTCCAAACGTTTTTGTAAAATTTCTTACAGGATACATCCTTGAAATACTCAAGTGACTGTTTACGTTAAGAACCATAAGATCCGCAGACGCGCGGTTATAGTTCGTCTTTTAATTTTCCCTCTGGACTTTTCTTTCAAAGGGTACCTTTTTCACTCTTTTAAAATAAAGTCACAGTTATATTGAGACAGTATTATTGGCTCCTGGGAAAGAAATCAAAATTAAGTCTCGAAAGCAAACTTATTCTATACAAAGCCATTTTGAAGCTTATATGGACATATGGAATTCAACTATGGGGTATAGCCAGCACCTCGAATATTCAAATTCTGCAACGCTTGCAATCTAAAACGTTAAGGCTTGTATATAATGCTCCCTGGTACGTAACCAACGAAATCATACATCGAGACATAAAAATGTCAACGGTGAAAGAAGAGATTTCAAACTTTAGCAAGCGCCTGAATGAACGCTTGACTCAACATACAAATCCACTGATTAAACGGACCCTCGACAAATCGAGTCAAATAAGAAGACTAAAAAGAAAGACACTATACAATAGATTTAAAAAATAGATTCAAATAATAAAGCATCTCATATATGACTAGAAAGACTGAAACTTAGTATATACCTATATTACTCAAAAGCAGTCAAAATGACTGCATTGTGAAAGAATAAGTAATGTGTAAAGAAATT
>CM052092.1:20600383-20618123 GCA_028453745.1 Agapostemon virescens
AATTCGCCTAAAAGAAATTTATATAATCAAATTACATATTGATAAATTAGTACAAATATTCTCAGACTTCATATAATTAACCTGTATTTTTTAATTGTGAGATCTGCTAACATTTAATTTTCTCGAAACAAAAGAAAATGGACTTGCATCACTTTCAAAATAAACGGTTCAAATATAGTAAATATTAAAAACGTTTTCCCGTTTACTATTATAACTCTAACGAAAGTTTCATGGTTTCAAGAGCGACATAAGTCAGACCTTACTCAGCTCGATATCTTATTTCGCATAAAATGCATCCAAGCCTGTCTGCAAGAATCAGCTGAATTTGGAGGACAGATGTAATCAGTTCTCTTATAACACGACGCAAATGACAATCTGCCTGTATCGTGATAATATAAAACGGTTTTTCAATAACGTAATTTATTAACTGTCGACTATTCTTTTGTAGCATCGATATTTTTATGGCACTGTTTTAGTGACGTAAACAGTTACTTATTTCAGCATATACAAACGCAATAGCTTATAACAAACTTAAAAATTAAATTTTGCAATTTTTGGGGTAAATTTGCAAAAAAATGATCAATTTTTGCGATTTTTTGGGGTAAATTTGCAAAAAATGACCAATTTTTGCGATTTTTGTAATTTAAAAAATTCTTTTTAATTTATAATGGAAAATTAACACTTTACCGACCGGCAATCATTTCAGAATTTTTTAAGGTCCATGGTTCACGACTGAAAACTTTCTAATGGATCTCTCAACTCTGACAGTAATTTTTATTGCAAATAAACAAGGCAGCCTGAGTAACGTTATCTAATAATCTCGTGCGTATTACAATGCATATTACATTACATATTACAAAGCAGTCTTCTAAGCTTCATTTTGTTACAGCGCAATTATTGAATGTCTTGTTAATGCGCTTCTAGTCGGTAAAGTGTTAACAGGAAAACGATTAGACGTGTTATACATAGAAGGATTCGCTGTATTTTCAACGCTCTTCAGCTCTGTACCTAATTTTGTAACCCCATGGTAAACATCAAATCTCATTTTTATTCTGAGTGATTCGCGTAATTCGTACGTCTCGTATAACTTTGAAATTATGCGTACAATGAAAAATTGTTTAACAAAATAGATTGCGTAGTTCCAAGAGCAGCAAGCGATGGCTTGTCAATTTTTTCTTGCATGCTCATGGGTTTGGAAATAATTAACGTCAACTTTCTTTTTCCAAATGCGTTCTTTCCTTGTTTCTTAAATCTCTTATAACGCGACATTTTGAAATACGATGCAAAAATTGTTACAGCCCTTTAATAATGCGACAGTTTTATAACATGTTGTCCAAGCAGCACAATTTAACCCTTTGTACTTGAACGGTAACTCGGAAGTGCCAGTAAAAATTGCTGTACCATAATTTAAAACAGTTTTTATATTTTAAAATTCGTCCGTAGCTTATAAATTGTTAAAAATCCAATCGTAGAAAATCCAGATTCAATTTCATTTACACAATATGAAAAAGACTGTAAGAATGAAAATTATTCCAAAATTGATTTTGGAATTCGAATTATTTCAACTTATTAGTATCATATCCAGCAATCAATGTTTATTCAAACAAGAAATAACTTAACGTCATTGATTCTCATATACATAATTGAAGCAGCGTATTATACATACAGAGTGTTGTTTAAATTTTAGCTTACCATGAACATCTGTGCCCTGCGCCGAAAGAACACGACGCCATGACAAGAAACAGACGTTTTAAACATTTTGAGATTGTACACTTCATTTTGGATTGTCAAACAAACTTTTGCCTTCAGTGGAAAAGATTAACTATCGACTATCCTTATATGGCTCGAATCTTTCGTTAACATTATTTTACTGATATAAATAAATAGCTTACCTAGCACACATAATTGTAGATTTTGTCCACGAAACCGAATACAGACACTTTCCCCTTTAACGAACTAGCAAGACGATCTGAGAACACCGTTTCGATTTTACACGCAACTCGTTCCTTTTTGTATTACTTTCAGGATTTTATTTAACACGATTTCGAAACCAGAAAGTACTAACAAAAAACACGGTTTTCAATACTTCTGTAACTCAATACACACACACCACAGTTTTCAAATAACACGACGAACTGTCGACTGCTCTTATCTAGAACGAATATTGTCATCCAGCTGTTTCACTGACATAAATAGGGAGTTCGCCTTGTACACATAATAACACAGATTTTGCCCGTTACTGTTGTAACTGGAAACAAATTCAGTAGACAATTTCCCATTCAAAATTTCAAAGGTTTCGAGAATTTCTAATGAAAGTTGACCTCGAAAATTTTGAAACCGTCACGCAAACAAAGAAAACCATTGGCTTCATTATTGGCTCCTCTTGAAACTACGTAACTTTTACGTTGAAAAAATTTTCGTTAACTGCATAACTTAAAAGTTGTTTGAGTTATTTGATCCGATTGCTTCTAGTAGACTGAATGAAAGATTGCTCTTTCTTTATCCTTAGACAAAAGCTATTTTTACAATTAATATCTGTTTATTTATATTATTTAATATTTAATATTATTTATAATTAATATTATTATAATTTATATCTGTGTCATATTGTTTAAATATTTCGTCCTAATATACGATTATTTAGATCTCCTTTTTTGGGAGTCGATGGTACCCACGTGGGGGTGAGATTTGGAAAAAGTTACTTTAAATGCTATTTAATTAATTAATCTGTAACTTGTTACCGGGAGTGAGGTTCGGGAGAGTATTATTTTAAATGTTATTTAATTGTTTTAATACTCTTCCATTTCCTTTTAGTAATCGCTGTTACAGTTTATTAGTAACAATATTATGAAAATAAAAATGAAGACGACGACGCTCGCCTCTTTTGCGCACGAACCGGTTTTTACCGTAACGATTATTTTATCTATACTTATTATTAAACACATATGCATAGCAATGTTTTTTAAAATACTGGTACAGTTATCACAGTAACAACGGAATCATGAAATGTTACAATGAAAATGTAATAAAATATTCTTCTTGGTGTATCTAAAATAACAATCCAACAAATAACAAAATAACAATGTTTAGTAATGCCCCTGTTATGACAATACAAATTATGTTATTTATTATGTTATTTATTATGTTATTATGTTCATTTAATCGTATTATTGTATAATGCGCTTCTCCTAAAGACTTTGCCAAATGTATTATTCTTTAACGACTAAATTTAAACAATAAAAATATAATCTTACGACAAAATGTGACCTAAATTCAACTATGACGAAATTTCGAAGGTTGTTTGACATTCCACAATGCTGAAGTATCCAATCTTAAAATGTTTCCAGCGTCTGTTTCCTGTCATAACGTCGTATTCCTTTCCCTGGGCACAGATGTTCATGGCAAATCATTACGGGCGTAAAATTTAAACAAAACTATGCGTTTGAAGTATGTTAACGCAATTACGTACGTGATAATCAGCAACACTAAAACCCCCATAGAGGAAACCAAAATGTATGATTCAAACCAGTCATTTTAACTGGTCCCTAGTTTTTTCTTTCGCAATTATTGAAGTTATAAAAATATTTCCATCAGAAATTTTCGGATGTACTTCTTTAATGGCGTGTATCTTACAGTAAGTATTTTAGGAAGTTTTTTTTAAAATTAAGATTTATTGTTCGGTAGTCCTAGTATTAAAATTGTTCGAATAAGTAAACAAAAGAACATTCAGGACGGTTTTATCTGAAATCTGTACGATCCGCAGTCTAGTAATTATCTAACGAATTCACGCACTAATGCGTGCATTATGATGAGAATCGTGACAAAGTTCACCGAATATATTCTGCAATTTTAACAAGAAATTACAAACAAGATACTTAAAGTACTCGGTGCACCTACTGTTATATCGTTAGACCATTCCAGAACTGGTTTCCCTACGACTCAGCCGCGGCTGAAGTTTTTTACTATGAGAAACCTTGCGAACATCTGATCTGACACGAGAACTTCGGTAAATTGGAAATCCTAATATTTTTTGTTTAACTTTATAGTAGATTTTAGCTCCAACTTGTCCTAAAGTGTGCCAAAATATTTGAAGGCTGACGTTGCCCTTTTCTTGCTTGAAAATTACAATAAGTATAAAACAGTTTTGAAATGTGGTTACACCTTCTTTATGCAAACCATATTTTACAGAATGTTGACGAAGCATTAAAAACTAGGATAGTTTTTATACATTTATTGTAGCTTTATAGCTACTGAATGGAAAAAGTGAGAAAACCGATTGAAATTGTTAAAACTTCCCATATCTCCTTTGTATAAATATGTAACTAAAGGCACGTGCATAATATATAAACAAATAGGAAATATAATAAAGCGTGTCTAAACTAGAAGGAGTGTTTTCACCTTGAAGAAAATTGAAAGGAAGGAATTGAAAGAAATTATTAAATTCCTTTATGAATATCGTTAAACAAATATGTAAAGAATTCTAAACATATCTAAACAAGATAGGGTATTTTCACTTGTAACAATCGAAAACTAAAAAAAAAATTACAAAATTAAACTAATATAATTAATTTTAAAAAGAGAATTAAAAGATTAAACAATATCAGAATACAGAAATTGTTAAATTCCCTTATGAATGTTGTTAAAAAATATGTAAATAACTCCAAAAATGTCTAAACAAGAAGGGGTGTTTTCACCTTGAAGAAAATTAAAAAGAAAGAATTGAAAGAAATTATTAAATTCCTTTACGAATATCGTTAAAAATATATGTAAAGAATTCTAAACATATTTGAACAAGAAAGGGTATTTCCACTTGAAACAATCGAAAACTAAAAAAGAAAATTGAAAAATTAAACTAATATAATTAATTTTAAAAAGAGAATTAAAAGATTAAACAATATCAAAATACAGAAATTGTTAAATGATGTCGTTAATTTATGAATGTCGTTAAAAAATATGTAAATAATTCCAAACATGTCTAAACAAAAAGGGGTTTTTCACCTTGAAGAACCCAAAACTGAAAAAAAAAGAATTAAAAGAATGAACAATATCAGAATACAGAAATTATTAAATTCCCTTATGAATATAACTAAAAAATATGTAAACAATTTTCTCGGAGGTCTTTATAAAATATTTATAAATTTCGTGTAGGTCGAGGACTCCGTAACTTCTAAAGCGATTACTTAACTAATTTCCTGATATTATGTGTCGCATTTCTTATCTGGCAGCAATAAAAGTGAGTGTTATGACACATACGTCCTTTACTGTAAGTGGTCTCGTTTGAAATTAGTATTTAAGGACATGATGACTGCACCGCGAATTTTTCTGTAATTACAACTTCCACATGTAAAAAAGAAAAATAATATTGAAACTTGTAGACGTTCCAGTTTCGCAAGTTCTGGCTACAAACGTGTGATTTGCATAAAAATCCGCAGCCTGTACGATAACGCTCTCAAAATCTGAAAACTGAATAAGTCCGAGTAATGCGCCGGGACATTTTGACAGTGTACTTTTAAGATGCACGCGGTGCATTTTGCAGACCGAGATACACCATTGAACGATGACATAAGTTTGCACTTTGCTTCGCTACGAAACTCGTTGCAAACTCTTACGTAACTGACAACATAAGCAGCGAACTGCAGCGTGAGAATTAAGTTATCGGAATGATTTTGTAATTCATCCGCATTGTTAAAAATTTCACGTGTCACTTTCAAATTGTACCTGTGGTTTGCTGCGAAACGTTGAATTAATTTCATGAATTCAGGTGTTAACCGGTAAAACCTTGTTACGTGTACCATGACCTTAACAGCCGCCATTTTAATAAAATAAGAAAACTTCAATATGTAGATTAAGTATATTTTGCAATTGCTTTTAAGAGGATATGAGTTGTTACGTCTGCACGATAAGTTTTCAATGACAATTAGTTTATTTAGAGAGTTGTATGTATTAAAACAATTACTGTTAGAATGATTTACACGAACGTATATATACCAACGATATTCGACAACTATTGAAATTCTATCATAACGGTTTTTACTAAAACGTTCAATTATTAAGAATAGCTTAACACTAAACCAATACTGCCTAATATACTGTTTTATAATAGTGACAAAGTTGTGATTACTCAAATTTTGTACAATTATTATGTTAGTGTAAGAAAAAAGTTCGTTTAAAAATTTTTCATGAAAACATTCTTATACTTTCAATAATTGTGATTGGAAAAATCAGTTGACAAGTCATTTTGACTAGTCCGGTTTGTTGTTTTAATAAAATGTTTTAATAAAAATCATAATAACGTGTTTAAATTTAATCAATTGAGTCGATAAATTTTTTAATTTATTTTTTATAAAAAGTATACTTGTTTTCATAAATTGTTGCACGACGAATATGTCATGAATTAACTAGTAAAAGAGTCTACCAAAATAAATATGCAATATATTCTAATAGAAATATATACATATATATAAATATGCAAAAATATGGATTAGGTAATTGTAATTAGAATTGAACGAGGTCTGTAATAGTGGAATTTGTGAAATTGCAATATCTGAAATCCACCGATTGTTTGATTATCATATTAAATTAATATTTTTGTTACGTCGTGAACAATTGATGCAGATTTATACCAAATAATACGGCAACACACAATGTCAAATTAATATCATGCGAGACTTATCTCAAAGTCGATGTTAATACCTAAAAGGATTTACTGCATTTGTACATTGTACTATAGATGCCGCCACCAAGTGTTTTCTTCGACGGTAGCAACGAGAAATAGTAAATGACGTTCAGAAATCAACTAAAAAAAGGGAATCAAATGTTGTGGCTCTGTACATTGTCAAAATATCGTTGTTAGCGCTCGTCCTGTTGTCGGTCTTCGTTGCAAAACCTCGCTGACAATATCAGACAACGTGCGTGTGATATAAAGTGCAAAATAACGACGTATCGAAACTGATAACGTGAAGTCGGCAGTATCGTTTTCGTTTCTTTCGCACAGCTGATGGCTGTACCGAAATGATGTTTGTGCAAACGGAACTATTTTCGTAATTAAAACTTGAGTTCAATTGGATGCCTTACCCCGGCATTTAAACGTGCTTTTTCCAAACAGTCAAAATGGATTTGGCAGGGCAAAGTCAAATGCAAAATTCCTCCAATACTAACGATGGCTCTGATAATATAACAAGGTAAGATATCTGCTGTACACAATTTTTTTTTAATTCTACTTTTTCATTTATATATGTTTTTATATATACATACTCTCCTTGTAACTATGCATATATGTTACTCACATTTCTATGTTGCCTTTCAAACCGTCACGTGTAATATGCACACATTTGTAGTTTCAGTTGCTTGTTACTGCGATTTGCTAGTCAGAACTCTTTGGATGAGAGTTCTCAGAAACACATTCCACGAGAAAGTGAAAAAGACAAACCGCCTTATAGAAATCATCATCATACGAATCGAGCTTTTGATGTTATCAATGAAATGAGGAAGTATGTACTTGAAAATAATATTTTCTTTATATTACAATACTATATTTAAATGTACATGTTCCAAACAGAGGATTATATATCAGAGTCTGTTATTGGATCTGTTACATTTCTTAAGTTTACATTTTATTGATTATTTATAAATTTAATGTCAACGTTTACTAGGAAAAACTTATTATGCGATGTGATATTGGTGGCCGATGGAGGAATGGAAGTACCTGCACACAAAATGGTCCTCGCTGCTTGTAGCCCTTATTTTTACGCTATGTTTACAAGTTTCGAGGAACGAGATCAAGAAAGGATAACATTACAAGGAGTCGATTACTCTGCACTAGAATTATTGGTAGATTACGTGTATTCTGCAGAGGCACATGTAACTGAAGAGAATGTGCAAGTGCTATTACCTGCTGCAAATCTTTTACAACTAACTGATGTACGCGATGCGTGCTGTGACTTTTTGCAAGCACAATTACATCCATCAAATTGTTTAGGAATTCGTGCATTTGCCGATCTCCATGGGTGTATGGAATTACTATCACACGCAGACATTTATATTGAGCAACACTTTTCGTAAGTATATGTAATAAATTTTACATATATAGCTTTCCTATTATAAACAGTATATATTATATTCTGTATGTAGAGAAGTGGTGGACGGTGATGAATTTTTAACATTAGCTGCACAGCAAGTTGTTAAATTAATCTGCAACGATCACTTGATGGTACCTTCGGAAGAAAAAGTATTTGAATGTGTAATATCATGGGTACACCACGATTTAGAGAAAAGACAAGCCGATTTGGCTCAACTAATGGAATATGTGCGCTTGCCATTACTCTCACAGGAATATTTAGTTGAACGGGTAGAGGAAGAACCACTTTTGAAAGCAAATTTACAATGTAAATGATACGTATACCGTTACGTGTGACCTGTACAATGGTTTAATGTATTAGTATTAAAAATTGTATTTGTCTTATTCCATACAGGTAAGGATTTCTTGATCGAAGCTCTAAAATATCATTTATTAAAGGGAGAACAAAAATCGCTATTTAAGACACCTCGTACAAAATCCAGGCAGCCAAGAGGGTTGCCTAAAGTTTTGTTAGTGGTTGGGGGTCAAGCTCCCAAAGCAATTAGAAGTGTTGAATACTATGACTTTAAGGAAGAAAAATGGTATCAGGTATCAGAATTGCCAACGCGTCGTTGTAGGGCAGGTAATAAAATATTTGAATATTAATGTATTCAATAGAATATATTATGGAATATTAAATTATACATAATGTATGTAGGTTTGTCTGTCCTGGGTGGCCGTGTATATGCCGTTGGTGGATTCAACGGATCCCTTAGGGTGCGAACAGTTGATATTTATGATACAGCTACAGATCAATGGTCTCCTTGTTTAGAAATGGGAGTAAGAAGGTCGACGCTTGGTGTGGCAGTTCTCGGAAATTGCATTTATGCTGTACATATTTTATTGTTTTGTTACGCGTATAAAAATATTGCTATAAGTATTATAGTATTCCATTCTCTTCTGCATAAATATAAGATAAACGTACCAATAGTTGATCAATTAAGAAAACTTTTCTACGTGAATAATAGTCAATACTTGCCCCTTTATTAAATAGAAATACTCTATGCGTAAAAATGCTGTTTGAGTTCCATACACTATATAACAAGCTAACTTGTTTTTTAAATAATCACATTATCCAAATTGTATAAATGTTTTTGAAAATTCAATAATTCCATTAGAAGTTGATCATTTTTTAAAAGGAGAAGGCTAACAATAATATAAAATTTACTAAATATAAAATTATAACAATTTAAGGAATGAAGGTACAATCATAGATAGTTGAGAGATTTAATATTTCTTACCGTGAATTATACACTGTTACTTAGCAACCGTGTTAAGGAAATCACAATACGGAGATATACAACCAACCTCAATCAAGTCAACTGTCTGTTACGATAAACAATTGAATTCAAATAAAAGTTTTTCGGAATTGGACCGGCCTTTTTCGAAAGATTAAATTTGAAAAAGCCATATTTCATATTTCTCTGTAAAACGGTTAATTGTTGGTGCCTTCATCTTATCGTTGTAATTAACTTCCACAGGGAATACAAATAAATTAATTTCAGTGTTTGATAAATGTCTATTGTTAAATTATTTAATAAACGTAACAGGTTGGTGGATTCGATGGTTCAACTGGCTTAAATTCTGCCGAAGTATACGATCCAAGGACCCACGAGTGGAGAATGATCGCTCCAATGTCAACACGTAGGAGTAGTGTTGGTGTGGGTGTGGTTAAAGGATTATTATACGCGGTGTGTAATAATATAATCTCTAGAATCTAAAAATAAACAAGTAAAGTACGTGCGCGTTTAGACTTGTACAGACTAAATATAAGTAACATTTATTTATAAGTCCATAGAGAATCACGCAATATTGCGTTGCGATATATATATATATAAGCCGAAGAATTGTTTATACTAGAAAGTTAGCATCAGTTCATCATGTTTTTAGGTTGGTGGTTACGATGGAGAATCACGACAATGTCTTTTTAGCGTTGAATGCTACAATCCAGAAAAAGATCAATGGAAGCCAGTACCTGATATGTCTGCTCGTCGTAGCGGAGCTGGTGTTGGTGTTTTGGATGGAATTTTATACGCTGTTGGTGGTCATGATGGTCCTTTAGTTAGAAAAAGCGTAGAAGCTTTCAATCCTGATACCAATCAGTGGACACCAGTCAGCGACATGGCTCTTTGTCGTCGAAACGCTGGTAACCATTTCTTGCCTAAGGCTCAACTACTTTCTATGATCAATATTTAGGATCCTATGATATAAAGTATAATACAACAAAAAAAAAAGAAGACATTGTGATTATACTTCCAGATTGTCTATGTTTAAAGTCCACTAATACCGACGTCTTTGTTTCTCAGATGATATTCTCAGAGTCTCTCTTTCTGACTAAACTTATGCGCATCACTGTTGATGGATCAGAGAGACTCAGTACTGAGTAGAATCACATTATCGCTACTCTCAATTTTTATCTTATCTGATTTTGAATCAGAAATCAGTCCTTAAATATATATGTATATATGTATGTATATATAAGAAAATTCTGGACATGGTCAAATTATCCCATCCCATCAAATAGGAAAGTTTTAAGGAAGAACTAGCATAGTGAACGGATTATAAAAATTCGAGTGTATTTCTTGAATCGTAGTTGTTAAGTGTACTCAGTTTAGAGTTATAGTATTCGATACTTTTCTTTTTAAAAAATGCTCAAAAATAGCCTTATAATCAGAGCATTGATGTTGGTTTAAACGGCGATACTAGACGTTAATATTTTTCCGCTGTACGAGATATCTTACTGTTAGCGCGTATTTTTCACATAAATACTCTTTTATCATTTCCAGTATTATTTTACACTTGCTTATCGTTTTGTAGAAATCTGATATATCCGACGTTAGACGTGAAAGGTTTACGATGGTCGAGTTATACGGAGCACCTTGTACAATTGATTGATAAAATTTTAACCATTTTTCTTTTAGGTGTGGTCGCCCTAGGTGGCTTCTTGTACGTGGTTGGAGGCGACGATGGCGCGTCGAGTTTGGCATCTGTGGAAATATATTCGCCAAGAACCGACACCTGGACAATGTTGTCGGCGTGTATGGGAATCGGTCGCAGTTACGCGGGTGTCGCGATAATTGACAAGCCAATGCCGTCTACGACATCGATGTGAGGATTGCAATCCGCTGGGCATGGAACAGAGCAGAACCCAGACCCGGGTACCGAAACGTTGAATCAATCACGGGAGGCCGGGCCCAGCGGTGTGCAAGTCCAGAATCCAGATCAGAACGTGTTCCAGCAATACCGCGGCGCTGGTCACAATTGCCAGGGACCACGTTGCGTGTGTCAGAGATACGAGAACGGAGAACTGGCGGCTGTAGTCATGAATCAGAACCGAAGCAATCAAGAGAGAGACGACAATTATCAGAACACAGGGCGCAATGCTGCACGTGGCTTCCAAAACCGACCTGCCGGTGGCTCGGTACAAGGCTACCCGAATCTGAATCCGAATTACCAAAACCCCGTCGATTTGGTTCACAATTACAATCGTAATCGACAGCCGCAAGACGAAGAGGAAAATATTTACGAACGTTTGGACAATGACGACGACGACGGGAACAATAGAGAAGCCTGTCGCAACGAACCGATAGCTCAGAACAATCAGAACCACGCGGACGATCATACGTACGAGAGAATCGACGATCGGTATTCCTGTAGTGGCAGAATGTATTCTCGTTGTTACAAGTATCACATTTTAAATCACATTGCTATACCAAATTTTCTCTACGACATGGAGTCTAGAAATACAAACCAGTACGATCAACCTCGACAAATTTATCTAGACTCCCGGTTGTCCAGCCATTTCTATCAAAATAGATTAGACCGATTAGGTCGAAATTGCTTTTCTACCGAGAATATCGCTCACGCTTCCACCGGACGAACGATCTACCCGCTCGGTTACAATTGTATGTGTTCCTTCTGCAGACACTTAGATCCAAGATACCTGCGTCATCACTGTCATAATTTGTATAACAGATCACGCTACCAAGACGCGTCCACGAGTAATTCTAGACACGTTATATATCAATTACCGAGGAACTGTAGGTGTCCTTTCTGCCGTGGCGAATACTCTTACGTGAAACTGCCTGTTACGTCCTGCCGACCTCCCGAGTTCTGGAGGATGGAATGCTACTGTAGGAACCCTAGTAATTGTTCTTGTAGATCAAAGATTTTGTCTAACTGTAATTCTACCAACCAGGTCGGTAAATATCTCGACTGGATCAACAGAGCTGGCCCTTCGGTCAATAATCCTCTCTACGCTACCATCCACATTGGCAGACCATGCGTTTCCGCTGTCGGAAATACAGCTAGCACCAGCGCAGACCCTGGTCCCTCGACATCCGGCGCAGGAAGTTCTACAGCCAACAAGCCCAGCACGTCTTCGAATAACAGACCGATATTTTCATCGCATACTTCCTCGACAACGCGCGGCTCCGTTTGCGCTAATCGATCCACCACGGAGCGTCAGCACACTTGCGACGATTCCTGCATCAGAAATCAAACTGGAGGCATCGGTGGCATCTGCCAGTTTTTCGGCAGGTGCGAGCGTGCCGAATGCAATCATGGCAGATTTTCTGTACATTGGTGGTACGTGAACAAGTGGCTGCTGCCTTGGAGTCCTCATATCTTCGACAGAAATATGGACGCTGTCCTCGGAATGGAGGAAGAGCCCCGTAATCAACAGGATAGCGACAGCGACGACGCTTAACCACGATCCGTTCTGTAACTCTCTGATCTAGTGATTTGTTTGGCATTATCGGATAGCGTTTTATTATTGTGACCGTTTAGACGCCGTTGATACGACCGTAATTGCTACAGGAAATAAGATAAGATTAAACATCCGTGTCCCCTTATTTTTTAACGAGATTGTATAGTAACGACGTTGTAATTTGTGATACTTGAAGAAAAATGGCGTACACCTCTCTGCGCGAGATAGCGAGGGGGAAGTAGTATTGATAGTAATCGCATTAGACACCTTCTTTTTATCTATCCGCATACGGTTTGTTATAAGATACCTTGATAAAGACTAAGACGATCATCCTTGTTGAATTGTTTCCGGTTGAAATCTTCGGTTGACATTGTTCTAAATAATTAAGGTGAATTCGCACATGTATCGACAATAACAATGCTTTATATGTGCTCCAATATACTGAGATGTTTTATATCGAAGCGAACGACCGATACAGGTTTCATTTATACGTACGTTTACGAATAAGTATAAAGTCTGTTAAGTGTAAACAAAGCCGAGGATAAGTTCTGCCAATGTGTTGTTGAGAAATCATAGGAACTGTTTGAATTTTATTGATTTTATACTCGCTGGCAGCCAGTCATAGTTGTTTTGATTGTACAGTGACAAGAAAATTGCCAAGTTTATCGCGTTCATCCTCTGTATAGAGAAAGCTATGTGTACAATAGACTAATATTTGGACATGTGTGTTTTATTGTATAATGATGTGAGATATATAGAAATTGTAACTTTTATAATTCGTCGGTGATTCTTTTGACTCAGCCATTGCGTTTTGGGTCAAAACGGAGGAGAAAAAAAATGACAAAAGAGAGCGAGAGAGAGAGAGAGAGAGAGTGAGAGAGAGAGTACTTCTGGCATATTTTTATAAGTTTAGTGATAAAGATGTCTGAATAAGTCAAAAACAGAAATATCTTTTTTTAAACGTTAGTCGAAGAATGGTATTCGTTGAAAACAATATTGGTCAAAATGAAATACGTACGTTGGATATAAGAAGTTTCGTTTGTTCCTGAGAATCGTTGGAATACAAATCCATATTATTGTATAAAACCCTTATCGATTCTACATTACGAGCAAATAGAGTACCATTTAAGAGCAACAACATTCAACATCAGAATTGAGTTAAGATCGACAAGTGGCAAGTTCTAGGAGGCCATCGAAACGTCATCTATGCGAACAATTTTTTGCTGTCTCTTAATATCATAATAGAAACCTCTAGTAAATTAACAAATTAGCTACACACTTTGTGACTCTAACATAAGGTAACGGGAAATCTAATCTTGAACGACCAAATGGTTATGAGTTTGTTTAGAATTGTTCGAATTCATTTGTATACGCAGACTTATCACGTGGAAAACTGATCGACTCGCAATATTCGAATGCTCTGCACATATATATTATTATAGTCAGTATTAAGTCGTCGTTATAATGTTCTAGTTATTAATCATCTTGAAATGTATTATATATTATTTCATTCTCCTTTAGTCATTTTGAACAAATTCGACGCGAGTAGAATAAATTTGCAATACCTTCAGCGTGTAATATAATTTTTACACTTTTAAGGACAGATTTAAACATATCCTTAGATACTTTACGACTTAAGCATTAATTTGTATGTAAGATTCGTAACGAAACACTATTTTCAGCCTAATATACTAAATTGTAAAACCCGCGTTGGGTTAATTCCCTCTGTAACAAATCAACACCCTCACGGATTTGCCAAATGTATATTGTAACGCGACGCTCCCCGCGTGTCAGGAGCCCTAAGCGACCGTACGACAAGGTCGCGTCGAGCATACCTAATCGCCCAGGTATGAAGGGCCCTCTCCAAAGTCTACAGTGTTCTCGGTCGCAGATGGGCCAGCGCTTGGGCCCCGAAATAAGTATATAAGACTACGGTTTTTTTGCCTACAACAGCAGATAGTTTTATCTCGACACCCTCGAGCAACTACTCACCTCTGATCTGAGCAACCGAGACGCATAATCGCCCCACTGTACTTTAACCAGCACCCGCTCCCTACACTTCACCCAAGCAACGCATAGACGCCCACGGTCCCAGACTCAGTATCCCTCTCACACCTGACTCAAGCATCCGGGATGCCAT
This sequence comes from Agapostemon virescens, assembly GCA_028453745.1. Lineage (NCBI taxonomy): Eukaryota > Metazoa > Arthropoda > Insecta > Hymenoptera > Halictidae > Agapostemon > Agapostemon virescens. The sequence continues at coordinate 20,615,348 of CM052092.1, forward strand.
TGACACCCACGGTCTCATAGTTAACATCCCTCTTACACCTGACTCAAGCAACCTGGACGCCATTGACGCCCACTGTCCCAGAGTCAGTATCCCTCTTACACCTGACTCAATCATCCAGGACGCCATTGACGCCCACGGTCCCCGAGTTAACATCCTTCTTACATCTGACTCAAGCGATTTGGGACGCTATTGACACCCACGGTCCCAGAGTCAGTATCCCTCTTACACCTGACTCAAGCAACCTGGACGCCATTGACGCCCACAGTCCTAGAGTCAGTATCTCTCTTACACCTGACTCAAGCAACCTGGACGCCATTGACGCCCACAAAACTCTATTCAGCATCCTACTGACGCCTAATTTGAGCAACCAAGGCGTATTAACACCGACGGTACTCTAATCAGCATCCCATATACTCTTAACTTGAGCAATCGAGTACTGTCAACATCCTCGCCTACCTTTTCGAAAACGTAGATCTACCCGGACCATGTTTTCTCTTCGACCTTCAAACGCGACATCTCCGATCGTCTCTTTTCGCAAACCCTCGGGGGTCGATCGCGCTACAATATTTATTTTTGTTTCTTTTTTTTTTGTATTTAGTAGTTGACACTATAATGCCACGACGAATAATTATTTGAATAAAAAGAAAATTGATTGTAGAATGTTCGCGCAAACAGTTTTCCTTTGACCAAATGTTAACATTATTTAGAATACCTTTTAGTATTATTCGAATCGTGACCGTTTGATACAAGGTTTGATAACAAGTTTTCTAAATGTGTTGTTATATTTGCGAAGATTATTGTAAGAGTTTTGTAAATATAAGCATTTGTAACATTTACTTTCCGAATATTGTATACACTCCTTTGTCGCAATAGCAATACGAGATACCGAATAACTGAATTACTTTATAAAGCAATGTTCGATTATATTGTGGAAGTTTACATGTATGCAAATATATGTAATTGGAAAAATTAGTTATTTGTTTATATCCATCCGTTCAGAGGTAGCGTCAATGTTGATGCAATCGTTTGTTTATATTGGTCAGATGGATAAAATTGTTTCTTTTCTATTAGTTTAATTCGTGCTTATTGGTACGTATTATTGTATATTGTATTTATTTATTTTGTTTTATGCAATGGTCTGTTTATTTTGGTCAGAATGGATAAAATTGTTCCTTTTCTATTTGTTTAATTCGTGCTTATTGTTATGTATTATTGTATATTGTATTTGTTTGTTTTTTGATGGAATAGAGCACAGAGTCAGGAAATATTTATTGTATTTGATTGTTACGATTTGTATACTTTCCGTTAGACAAGCTTGAGTACTTCGTTTCGTCGGGACGTGTCTTTTCTAATTTTGTATAAATCCATTCACTATTATCGCCGCTTACTAACGGTAGTTAATTTCATACTACAATACAATTAACGTACCGTAGAACGCTTTTGCAAGAGTAAATGCCTTTACTATTGATACGCATATATTGACTTTGAGAAAAGTTGATCACTCCCCCATGAGCGAAGGCCAACAGCTATCACTTTGGTGGTATAATAGCCCTAATATCAATGTACTGCCGTGGTATACACGTTTCCGTCGTTAAATCTACTTGCCTTTCTGTTATCTAGTCTATTAATAATTCTTCCAATCCCTTACGACGCCATTCTATCTTGCACGTTTTTAAAATTCAATGTTCTATAAATGAACATAGTTGACTATTCATTTTTCCAGTTAAACACAGTGAAACTGTTTACGCCTCTACTATTATTTTCAATATATTATTTATAAAGTTTTCTACATTATAAATTCTTTAACACATACATCGAACTTTGTAGCACTCAGTTAACAGTTTAATCTTGATGATATTAAATTCTCCAAAATTCCAACAGAAGTTTTGCATATATACGTTTTATTATTTTGCCTGTGCAATATGATTGTTTGAAGTCAAAATATTTGAAATTTTAAGAAAAATTGTAATAGATTGTTGAATAATAACATGTAAAGAAAAATTTTAGCAGCAGCATTTTATTTAGTACAGGCATAATAAACAAGAAGAAATAGAAATATATCAATATTTGATGGAGTTTTTAGTTCATACGATAGCTGGCAAGTTCTCCAAAATGTCTCCCATATGTGAACCATCTAAAGAAATCAGATTTCGAGTAAAATACGGTTGATGTTTCGATTATCAGTTCTGTGCAATGAAAGTTCTTAAAACATTCATAACTTGGTAGTCTTTACGAATTAAAACAAATCCATTTGCAAATACAGTTTTAAAAACGCGTGTTTTAAAAGAATACAGAAAATGAGAATTGTTCATGGCTTTGTATTAGAAGACCTCTTGATCCTCTGACAGCGGATCACTCTTACAAGCTATACAATTTATGACTTTTAGGACTATTCGCTGCCTTATCTTTACAAATTGTTTGTGGGAATTAAAACGTATCCATTCACACACGTATTTTCAAAGACGCGTATTCTAAAAGAATGCAGAAAATGCGAATTGTTCAAGATCCTGCCTTAGACTACCCTCGAACAACGGACCATTCTCTGGAGCTATATAATAAATAATTTTTAGAACTACTCACTGCTTTATCTTTATTAATTCCCTCTAAAAATGAAAACCAACCCATTTGCAAACATATTTTTAAAAACGTGTGCTTTAAAAGAATGCAGAAAATGAGAATTATTCAAGATCCTGCATTAGACTACCCTCGTACAACGGACCATTCTTTGGAGCTATATAATAAATAATTTTTAGAACTACTCACTGCTTTATCTTTA
>CM052092.1:20618133-20630644 GCA_028453745.1 Agapostemon virescens
CCAATTGCCTGTAGAAATTGAAACCAACCCATTTGCAAACATATTTTTAAAAACACGTGCTTTAAAAGAATGCAGAAAATGAGAATTGTTCAAGATTTTGCATTAGAAGACCTCTCAATCCTCTGACCTCGGACCACTCTCAGAAGCTATACAATTGATGATTTGGAGAACTATTCTCTGCTTTGTTTATAAACTTCTAGAAATATATATAATATTAGCAGTGAATTCTTGCAGAGATTCTAACCTTCCTGTTATTGTTATAGTTGTTCGTTCAATCGCGCTGTCAGAATAATTAAACGTTTCGATATTCTGACTGAAAAGTAGACCTTGAGGACCGCCGTTCGAGGATTAAATGAAATCAAACGAACGAAGTCCTATCAGTAAAAAACATCCCCGGCACAGCGGACTATAATTTCGAGGTGTGACCATCGTGACATTTCCGACGTAAGACTTATCGCGGACTAGCACGTAAACTATTGTAATCGAAATTTACGTCGCAGAGAATGCTTCAGGGCTGGCGCGGGTTCACGGCGACCACCTTTAGCAGGATCGTCCTTTTACGTGTTGGCAACGAGCGCGAATCATAAAGAAAAACAAAAAACCTCCACGAATATTTCGCGTTGTCACACGACCAATGTAAATGTGTGACCGACGATAAACGCTATTGTGTTTTCTACCGGTGCACGTTTGCTGCGACTTATCTTGACACCGCGGGTATTCAAGTATCGCGGGCGTGGTCCTCATGGTCAGATACTCTCCGACGCGGCTATAGTTTGCTCAAATAATAGCTTAAACCTTTCTGCTACGAGCTATCGAGGTTCACTGTGGCGACTGTTCACGTCCATTGTTCATCCAGTTAACAATTTATTCGTTTCAAAGAATGCTACCGTCGAATAAGTAACCAGAAGAGGAACACTAATTTTAATACATTCATAATGGTAATATATAATAATTTTCTAACAACATTTGCTTTGTTTCAACAGTTCGGACCACTTCTTCCGTATTTTCTAGTCGGTATTAATATACGAAAGGTACATGCTTTTGTAGTTAAAAATGAATCTCTTTTGACTCCATTTTTAAATCAATATTACATATAAATGTAATACTCATTGTTATCCTGGTAACAGTCGAACTCCCTTTTGAAAAATCGCGTGAGTATACCTGTCTCAATGTAAAACGGTTTGTGTACATGATATTTTATTATAAGCGTTATATAAATAAGATAATATGAAATGCGAAGGTGTTTCGCTTTTCGAAAGTTAAACTGGAGCTTGTACTACGCGAAATTCTTTCTAGAACATGAAAGTAGAATTTTTGCATAAACAGTAATACATTAATTGAACGGTGAACGTTTTTAACTATTTATAGCATAATATCGAGATTTGTCCTTATTCTTGAGTAACAATCTCCTTTTGAACATTTCTTTAAGCCGTTTATTGAGATATAAGTCGATGCTCTTTAAATAGAAACAATGAATTATTTAAACTAGCTTCCAAAAAATCTAAATGTATGTTCATAATTCGGTGTCATAATGGACTCAACACCCATCATTCGAAGATCAACGAGTCGACCACAGATTTTATGCATTTATGATCAAAATGAGTAGCTCATGTGCAGGGCAGTAAATCATTTAGATAGTTTCAAAATACAATTGTAGAATTTTCAGTCGATTAACACTTTGGCTGCCAAACTAGCAGCCACGAAATTTCTGTAAAATCGAAATGAGATATTGACTGAGATAAAAATTGAAAAAATACAATGTATGCCTTAAACTGCACCCTCTACCTTCTTGCACTTTCTGTATAATCGTTAACTTTGGTACAAATGAATATGTTAACGTAAAAATTTATTTATAAACCGTACAAATAATTCCGTCACCCATATATGGTTGACATGGCAATCAAAGTGTTAAAAAGATAAATACATTTCTTCCTAACTTCTACATTATGCAATCATTCCAACCAATTTTTACGTTGCATAAAAATCCACAGTCTATCTACTCCTCGATATGTAAATTGAACTTCGTCGACAAAGTAATACGCGCGAATTACAGACATTTTTAACCCCTTGGCTTAAGATTTATTCATTTTATGGTTGCATTCATGAGAAAATTTACGACTATCGTATGCCTATATGTTCTACAATGGATGCGCGTTAACAACAATAAAATAGAATATTATTTTACAATATGACACGACGCAGTATGGCAAGGGGTTAAACATTCCAAGACAATGGCGAAGTAAACCGACAAGCAAAAAGTAAACATTTCATTCTCGACGAGACATTTACATTTTACGACGCGCTTTAACCAGTTAACTGTGTTTGACGAGTATACTCGTCATGCGAAAAATTTAGTTACTATTAGTTATTTAAATTGTAATTTTAACTAAAATTAAAACGTATTCGTTTCAATACGTCTACAATATTTGGAGGTCAAGACGAAATAAAACGAACAAATAAAAAGTATACAGTCGGTGTGGAAACTATTCGTACAGCGACCAATTTCAAATAAAACTGTGTGCGTAATCTTCAATTATAAATTTTAAACGAAAAAATTGATTAATAAGTATTTTTGGGTATTTGTAGAAAAGATTTCGTGAAAATTAAATTTTATTTTCTTCAAGATTAACAAAAATATACATCCAGCATAGATAAACGTATGAAATAGACTCACAGAAAATATTCGTACGTCTCTCATTTCTTGCGCTTACTTGAGATATAAACATAATATGACCTTCTGAATGTGACGAATAACAACGAGGATGATTAGTTTGTACAGAGTACTAATAGAAGCAAGTTTGAAATTTGTAATATACTACAACATGGGTCGCAAAAGGTGCGAAACCGCAGAAGAAGAGCAAAAAATCATTATTCGATTACACAATCAATGTAAATCACTTAGTGAAATTTCTTCCATTGTGAATAGAACAAGGTCTACTATTCGAAGTATAATTGACAGATTCGGAGAACGAAAAACTGTTTCAAATAAAAGAAGAAGTGGCCGTCCGCGTAAGATAAACGAGTATGATCGACGACTAATTATTCATAAAGTGAAATAGAATCTACGTATAACTGCCGAACAAATTGCAACAGAACTTAAAAACAACAACCGCATAAGTGTGTCAGCTAGTACTGTGCGTGACTATTTAAGAAGTAGCGAATATCATGGTCGAGTAGCACGAAAAAAGCATTTTGTAAACGAAACTAACCGCAAGAAAAGATTAAAATTCGCTAAGCAACATATTAGTACACCAATCGAACATTGGAATAAAGTAATTTTTACTGACGAAAGCAAATTCAACATATTTGGCTCTAAAAATAGATTTACAGTGTGGATGAAGAAAAATACAGAATTCAGAAAAGAAAATTTAAAACCAACGGTAAAACACGGCGGTAGATCTGTATTAGTTTGGGGTTGTATGAGTGCCATTGACGGTATTATGAACTATACAATTTATATTGATATTTTGAAAAAACATCTCCATGCTAGTGCAAATAAAATGGGTCTTGAATACAATTTTATATTCACCCACGACAATGATTCAAAGCACTCTGCATATGTATAATACAAGGCAATGGGTATTATACAACACATCAAAATACTTGCAAACGCCGCCTCAATCACCAGATATCAATCCCATTGAACATCTATGGGATTATCTTGAACAAAAAATACGTAATCATAATATTTCACCGAAAGAAAGTTTCAAAATTGCTTTATTAGAGGAGTGGAACAAAATAACACCGGCTGTAACATCTAACTTACAATTAGTAAATTCCATGCCAAGAAGACTCGAAGCTACGATAAAATCCAAAGGCAATCCTACAAATTATTAAAATATAAAAAATATATTGTATTTTTACAGTTTATTTTTCATTATTCATAACTGTACGAATACTTTCTATGCGTCTATTTCTTACGTTTATCTATGCTGGATGTATATTTTTGTTAATCTTGAAGAAAATAAAATTTAGTTTTCACCAAATCTTTTCTACAAATACTCAATGATATTTATTAATAATTTTTTTCACACCGACTGTAAATATTTTGAGATGGATTCTTGCATCTCCGTATGTTCTGGCTAGAACTCTTGCTTTTCGCAACACGCATAGGTGCGCGCTTTGAAAAGTGGTCGCTACAATTAACTGGTTAAAAATCGGGCAAACCGTTCCAAGTATTTTTTAAAACGCGTTTTATCGCGAGTTTCTATGTAAGTTGCAAAACGAGCAGCGTTCACGGGTCCATTTCGGTGGCGTGAAATGAAAGCGGGGAGAAAGGCTGCGTTGCCCTTTCTTCTCGTGATGCATGACGTTCTCTTAAGTAATCAAAATTTCATGTTCGCACCTACCGATAATTTTGCGAAGTGCACCGCATACGGAAACGCTTGTCTCGATTCATTCGGATACGGTTCTTTAACATGTCGATCATGTCGGATAACCGTATCGGCTGTCAAACGGGAATCGATTTCTGTGCTTCCTGAACACGGTCGTTTGATAGTTAGTAAAAAAAGAAGAAGAAGAAGAGGAAACAGAACTGTCTTGCGTCAGAATCGTTAATTCATTATGATCGATGGTCGGTATGATACTTGAAGTATGTGGGCGTTGGTCCTGTACTTGTCACCTTCGAATTCCGATCAGTTTGAAATGGACGGAAAAAAGTCCGGTCGATTTATGAATATATATCAACGAAAGAGAAAAGAACAACGGGTTCATTGTACCTGTTCAAAGACTGGGAAAGTGGGGGTTCCGATCACTATACTGCGGATCTTTGTGCAAACATACAGTGAGTAACGAAAGTATTCGAACGGAAAGGATTCGGACGGATGAAACGTTTGACGTTGAAAAAACATAAGTCATATTACGAATTACAAAATACTTTTATTTCTGTAATAACACATAAGTATCATGATTGTACATGTTAAATTTGAAGTGTCTCTGATAACGTAAACAATACTTATAAAATGTTTCTTGGTAACGGCATCTAAATGAACGCCACAAAAGTATTCGAACGACTAAATTAATAGTACATATTTTAAACAACTATAGTGTTTTAATATTTTGTCGGACCACCGTGAGCACTTATTATGGCTTGCAACCGTCGTTGCATGCTATCAACCAAATTTTCAGTAATATCTTTTTTTATATTGTTCCAGACGTCCAAAATTCTGGTCTTTAATGCATCTTTGGAATTAATACTATGTTTACTAAGTTGTTTGCCAATTTCTGCCCATAAGTGTTCTATGGGGTTAATGTCCGGACTTTGTGGGGGTGTTTCTAAAACGTGGGGTACGTTGTATATGATCCATTCTTTAACAATACGTGCGGTATGTTTTGGATCATTGTCCTGCTGAAAATGAAAATTGTCTACTACCCCTAATTTTTCCGCACTTTGCTTCAAATTGTCTTTCAATATTTGCATATATTTATATTTACCTAATATTCCGTCGATAATGACGAGGTTTCCAACACCACTGGTCCCCATACATCCCCATACCATTATCGACCCACCCCCATGTTTCACGGTTGGTCGTAGATTTTTAAGATCCATCTCTCTATTTGCTTTTCTCCAAATTTTATGACATCCATCTGAGTCAAATATGTTAAATTTGCTCTCGTCCGAAAAAATTACGTGTTTCCAAAAGTCCTTATCCTTGTTGACATAATTTTTAGCGAAACTTAATCTCTTCTGTTTATTGACTTTGCTAATAAATGGTTTCTTTCGAGGAATACGACCATGAAAATCATTTTTACGGAGAATTCTTCGACAAAGTTTAGGATGAACTTGTTTTCTGAAGCTATCAGCAACTTGTATAGCAAGTTTTGCTGCAGAAATTGTTGGGTCCTTTTTTATTTCACGCACAATTATATTCTCTTCCCTCTTCGTTAATTTCCTAGGCCGGCCAGAACGGACTTTATCCTGAAGGATTCCAGTGATTTTTAACTTTTTTACTATGTAATAAATGGTAGATTTACTTTTCCCTAACAATTGTGCTATTTCGCCATAGCTCTTGCCTTCATTATGCCACTTAATTATCAATTTTCTATCAGTGATGCTTGTCTCCGATTTTTTTCGGTACATTATTAATATGAATTTTACAATCTTATTAACACTTGCAGCACTGAACAAGGGAAGTGTGTAACACCAATTGAGAAAGCCAATCTTGACTGTTTGTCAAATTCAAGGATTGTTTTGTACTACAAGTTTCGTCGTTCGAATACTTTCGTGACATCTGTTTACTCGACGTTATCAAGAAATCTTTCATAAGTAATGTTTACGTTGTCGGACACACTTCAAATTTAACATGTATAGTTATGACACTTATATATTACTATAGGAACAAGAGTATTTTGTAATTCGCAATATCACTTACATTTTTTAAGCGTCAAACTTTTCATTTCAGAGCGTTCGAATACTTTCGTGGTTCACTGTATATAAGAAATTATCCTGGTAATAATGTCCCTTGCGATTTCTCTGATAATTTTGCAAGTCAAAGGTAATCTATTGATATTTTTCAATTCTTGGAAACTTTTCATTGCTTTTGCCAGTATTCATTTTTGTCATAAATACATAAAATTGTGGAACAGTATATACATAAAATTGTGAAACAGTATACAGAGTGAAAAAGAATAGCTATTTTTATTCGTTACAGATTGTTAATATTATTAACCCTTAGCACTCCCATGGCTCCTCCGAGGCGACATAAAAAATCGCCCTACTATAATTCAAAATAGCTATTACATGTTTGCATTTAAGAAATCGATAAAAATTAAAGTATTTTATGTACGAACGATATTAATAAATTTCATATGCACGAAAGGAAACGAACCATGCACAACGTAACCATTCTAGGTAAAAAAATGTCTCGATTGTTGAAATTAAAATTGCTTGGAACGCAAAGGGTTAAAGAATGAAAGAACACGTTTAATTAATTCGTCGCAGTTTCGGTATTGCACAATGATTCGCAGATATTACAATTCGTATAATCTTTGCACAATTTTAACTCGTTCGATCGATTTCAAGCGACCCTTAGCGACGTGTTTAGATTGTACAATACGAAAACGATAATTGTGAGTCGTCTTTTATACATAATTCTGCAGATTGCAGACAATTAGAAAATTATATTCATACAACCCTGGTTATATATTATTATATTATACTATATTATATTATACTACATTATATTATACTATATTATATTATACTATATTAAATTATTTTATATTATACTATACTGTATTATATTATACTATATTATAGTATACAACATTATATTATACTATATTATATTATAATATATTATATTATACTATATTATATCATACTATACTATATTATACTATACTATATTATACTATTTATATTATAGTTCGTTCATCATTTTGAAAAATTGTTTCATACTAGTTTATCGACGGAAACAATTTCTACTTTTTCCTTAATAATTTCTAAATTTGTTATTCACTTACGTGTTACGATGGAAAAATAAAAGCTGTCCGTATTAATTAGAAGGCGCAAACGCAGTACAAATATTTATTTCTGTTTGAAATAATTTTAAATTCTTTAAATAGTTCAACTATTTTGCATTTGATCTACTTTTGTTACTCATGCATACAATTCACAGTCAAATTGTGGTATTTAAAATTTGATTATGCCCCCGAAGAATTGTCTCGATCTTTACAGATCTTTGTATTAGCAGATTTTTCATTCGCACAAATTAGTTATCGCATAGTCAATAAATAGCGCATAATTTGTGTTGCAAATATAGTAAAATATCGCAGAAAGTCAAAGTGATTCGATGAAAAGATTTCATTGGAACATTCATATTTTTGTGTGAGGATGAATATTTATGTCGTGTACTTTGCATCAGTAGATTTTCACAAATCAGCTATTGCATAGTTAAGAAATAGAGCACAATTGGTTATTGTTGAAATTTCCTCGAACACCGGTGTTTATTGAACAGAAGTCCGTCCGTTGTTCATGGGTTATTTATCGCGGGATGGAAGTATTATAAAGATCCTTATGTATTCATTAAAATCAGCCAGCAAAGAATAATAAAAGATCGTGTAAGCGCGGAATAATAATTTATCGCTGCCGTTACGCGTGCATAGCCACGCGTGAATCACGGAATTGTCGTGCAAGTGTAACGTGCTACCAAAGGAATTACGAAACCGTTTCGTCGTTGTGCCACGTGCGCTGCCCGAGACTTCACTTTTTTTCATTCTATTTTAATAAGGTCCTGGTTCCGGCTGCATTTACTATGCTCTGCTGATCGATTAATTGTTCTCTGGTAGGACGGTTCACCGGTAAACCCCGAGATCTTCGGTACCGGGTAACCAACCAATGATTCATTTCTCTATTTGCGTTGCAGGTTGACATTTCTGAGTACAAGACTCGCAACGCCGGGTTTACACGGCACCGAATGCGACTATTATTTCATATGACTTTATAAAAATGACAAATATATGAACCGTTTATTTTGAAAGTGTTGTAAGCCCTTTTCTTAAAAAAAATGAGATATGACGTAATTTATGCTTAATTTAGTGTAAACTTTTTGTTTATAACTAGTTAGTATTTAATATCTTAAAAAATACCTATGCTTTGTTCAATTTAAAATTGGCCGGTAAAAGAAATTGCGTAACCATTGATTATGAAAGTAGTGTAAGTCCAATTTACATAGACAGAAAAAATGGCATTACGAAAAAAGAATTTCCCGTACACACCACAGGATTATTATGACGTTATAAACCAATGTAGACAACATAATAAATTTACTTTACACGAAATGAAACGAGAGAATTTCGTTTCAACAAAAAATCTACAAAACGCAATTTATAAACAGATAAGAAGAAACATTAATGGAGAAAAAGTAAATTGGTTGCAAATATGTTGGATGAGATTTTATATAAAATTATACTATTTTATATAAAACAACAATGGAGGACACAGAATTTAAGACTCTAAATTTATCACTTACATGTGGAGGAAGACCGCCAAAATTTGAAAAAATCGCCCTAGCGCCTTTATATCACGATGCCAGGCCTATTACATAGGAAAAATATAAGGATATGCAGCAGCAATTACCTTATATACCTCCTGTGCATCATGAATATTTCAAAACACTGCCACATGAAGATCATAAATAATTAATAATACCAATATCTTGTGTTAAGTTTAACACTATATAAATATAATTAACGTTCAAAATAAAAAATACTAATTCTATTTTATTTCTTGTTATTATTTATAAACAAAATTGGATTAATATGAAATATATTTTAAGTGATATTTGTTATTTCAAAATTGAAATTAAATGATATTTACAATTGACTAATTATGAAAGTGGTGTAAGTCCATTTGCAGCCTGGAAATATATATTATTTTAGTTAAATTCGCCTAAAAGAAATTTATATGATCAAATTACATATTGATAAATTAGTACAAACATTCCCAGACTTCACATAATTAACCTATATTTTTTAATTGTCAGATCTGCTAACATTTAATTTTCTCGAAACAGAAAAAAACGGACTTGCACCACTTTCAAAATAAACGGTCCATATGTCTATCACAATTGTCAGCCATTTGTTTTTTCATAATATATACCCGAGGAAACAAATTCGTTGAACAATTTATCACGAATGCATTTTGACATCCACACCTCGAACGTTTAATTCTCGGGTTTACAATTATCCATCAACAGCTTCTGTTTCATTTCTGATTTCTTAATTTACTCTTTAATTTATATTAAGGAATTTTCAAAAATTTGTAACAGAACTTAAACGCAAAAATGTTGGAGATTTTATAGTATGCAGAAACAGTTTCGCTTTAAGGGACGTACAAGGGTTGAAACAATTATCTTCGCGTATATTCAATTTCCTTTTGAAGTGACTAGTATAAAATATGTCTGTCGATGTGTAGCCAAACTTTGCAGGCGTGCCCCGACCACACTGTCAACGGCTATCGACTTGGTTCAAACGGTAAAATATTCCCGGATCCTTCCTCTTTAACGCTTTAACTGCCCAACCAACAGTCTTAAAAATTCCACAAAATCAAAATGATTTATTTAATGCAGCAACAATTAAAAACTTAAAATGTCTGACACATAGTTATCCTTCAACCTTCTTGTGGTTTCTAGATATGAACTAAATTGAGTGCAACGAATATATTAGTGTACAAATTTATTTTTAAACATGGACAAATAATTCTGTGACCCATATATGGGTGACATGGCAGTCAAAGTGTTAAAGAAAATTGTTAGTAGATTTATCTTGAAGCTCCCACCTCATACTACAATCTGCTAAATTTGCACGATAATCAATCGATACTTAATGCCATAAATTTATTGATAATCATTCTTAAACGGCGTAATGGCGCCAGTCACCGAATGCTACCATGGTAGTAACGTGTTAATGGGTTTCTCAACGTTCACAGTAATGTTTATTACAGTAACGCTACCTAATAATTTCGTTACAAATTAGAATGTAAACGCAGTTTTCAAGCTTCATTTCGTTACAGCGCAATTATTAAAAGCCCTACTGATAGGCTTCCAGTCGTTGAAATGTTAACATAAAAATTGTACAAACGTTGAATAATTGCAACCTTTTCATTATTATAAAACAGTGGATACTAGCATAGTTTACTGTTGCATTGTTCTAGTGTTAATAAAGCGAGACAACACACATATACAACTTAAAAATCTTTTTTTTCACAACTCCAACCAATAACAATTTAAAACTAACAGTTTCGTGCCAATTATCTAGTAAACCGATCCGATTCGAACAATTCGTAAAAATTCAAGTAATTTGGAGCAATTTGACAAAGGTTTTACGTTTTCAAAGGGTGTACGAACGCGGATGACCGTCATTTTGCGTAGAAAGTATTTCAGTATTGTGAACCTATTTGCGACAGGCTTTATTATCCAGTCGTAATAAACGAGCGCATACGACGGAGAGATAAAAATGCCGGTAGCATTAATTTAATAGACAGGTAAAGATTATATCAATTACTTTTATGCATAGCGTTGCACATGGTGCAATTTATGCCCTGTAGAATAATCCGTCACTGTGCGGCCACGTTCACGCTTTGGAAAGTGCTCGTAATAATTCTCGATCTCGTACAGGGGCTTCCTTCGAAGGGTAAGGAAAGGTGGTTGCACGTGTTGCATTACAGCCTCGTTATATTGCAACCGTTTTCAATCCGCTCATTGTTGATTGCCGAAGGAACCGACGAAAGGCAACGTACACCTACTACTACGGACCTTTGCACACCAGGTATCTGGTCCCTTTTGCAGCATTTTTCCAGCCACGGGGTTACTATCGATACGCATTCCACGACTCCGTGCACAGAGTTTCACATTGTTCTTTTCGCTTATCCCTAATAGGATCGATAAATTAGAGCCATAAACGCAACCACTTCGCTCGTAACCTAATAGTTTCCCGTGCAGGCCATCAAGAAGATTATGAAACCTGGGAAATAATTTATAAGCCGAACTATCTCTTCGAATAATGCCACGACGACATTTCTGTACAAGCTATGACTCCGAAATGTATCTATACCATGGCTCCAACGAGGTTTCGAATGTTTCGAGAAAGTCTATTCGAGCCGTTTATTTTGAAAGTGGCCTAAGTCCATTTATACTTAAATTGAGATATTTAAGGGTTTGTGTTTCAATGCAATTAAAAATATACGTACAGAATACTAATGAGTCATACTGCTTAAGTGTATCTAAATGTGTTAAATTTATAGTTCCTATTAAAATAATGGCAATTATTAAGTGAATAATATGCATTTTCTTACCAAGAATGGAGTTAGGCCACTTTCAAAATTAACAACCAGATTCGTTATAAAATTTTAAGGAACCCAAGTCGATTCAACATAATTTAAGATGCTTCAAATTGAAAAAACAATACTCATTTTATTTTACATATCTTTACAACACTTCAAAAACATAATTTATGCGATTCAAAAGATTTTTTACAAACATAAATTACACAACAATTTACTACTCATCTACATTTTGTGTGTGTGAAAGGGATTTGAGGAAATCATGATGTTCCGGTGGTATATATCGTAAGAGGTCAATAATGTCCTTAAATTTTTCTGTTGTAATTTGTCTGATATTTTTATACAGTGGTGTCAATACAATATTTTCGAACTTTCTTGGTCTACCCCGACGTGGTAATAAATTCAGGACTTTAAAATTTTCGTTCTCATTCATTGATGCCTTATAGAAAATTTTATACGGTTCATTTCTGACAAAACGCATCCAACATATTTTTAACCAGTTTATTGATTCTACATTTGCAGAATTTAATACACGTTTTAAGCGTCTTACGCTTACTTAAAAGGTATCCAAAAAGAGCTTTTTACAGACGGTAACTTTTCCGTTTTTAGAATTTAATAAATACCTAAAACTCCAATTTCTTGGCGAACCTTTTCCGTTATTTTGACGTCTTCGTTTCACAGTTTTGGGCTCGATAGCTTCGTAAAGCAATATATTTTGTTTATTAAAAT
>CM052092.1:20635644-20654011 GCA_028453745.1 Agapostemon virescens
AATAAATGATATACAAAATAAATTTTGTAAATATTGGAACTGATGTGAATTACATCGGAACTTTTTAAATACTTTTTATTTGATCCACGCACAAAAAATTTCAAAGACGCATCTGGTAGATTTATGATAGTTATACGCATGCTGAAAAATTCATTAAAATCGATCGACGTACACACGAGCTACGTGCCATCGAAAATGGTGAAAATCGCCATTTTTCACGATTCTTGATCAGTTTCTGCTTAAACTACAGAAATTCTTACATCTTTCTACTCGTGCTATTTTTTCCCGCGTCAATCGATTTCGGTGAGATTTTTAGCATGTGTATAACTAACACAGTTCTGAAAAACGCATATTTTACATTTTCATTACGAGTTCAAATAAAAATGTTTTAAAAAATGTCTTTTCTAGTTTTCCACGTAATTTCTACCAATTAGAATTATTTCAAAATTATTTTTGCATATCATTTAGTAAATCAATGCTGCTAGTTGCTCAATTTTGAAAAAGTTATTTAGGTTTGAGGAGTGTCCGAATACTTTCGTGCGCTACTGTATATTTTAAATATGAGATCGTCTTATAATTCTTATAAATCATTTTTAGAAGAAAATTACAAGTTTCAAGTAATAATACTTGGATTTATTTTTAATTAGTAGGGAATATTGACTATTGTTTGCTGTGACGTCCTTTTTATCTGTCAAACAGGTTTTCGATCTCTATTTTTGAAGGTTTGTAGAATTTTAATTCTTAGCACTCGAAAGACGACTCCAAGGTACCACTGTTTGAAACAGTTTTCACATCACTATGCTTATGTCTCAGAAATTCGTAGAAATGTAATTGTTATGAGGACGAGTAATTAGTGAACAAACCGCAGATGCATAAGATGAAATCCATCATGCATAATAAAAATATTGTAGGTCAGAAATGTCTTAGTTGTCGAGTTGAAACGACTTTGAGTCCTACAGGTTAAATTGAAAATTCGCAGCTTTAATTGAAAATTTTAATTATTTCGGATCGAACGATTTCAAACCCTTCGATCTTGATTTATCATTTTCAAAGCTCCACATATGTCATAAATATGTATGACTTTTCTTTTCAAATTTATATAATATGTGTCGTTGAACACTAAATTTTTATAACTCGGTTTTTGACGTTTTTAAAATAGAAAGCATCGTTCTAAGTGTTTGTCATAATATGCACATGAATAATTATATGGATAGATATAATATATCAATATACATATGTGTATATTCTGGTATCTTATGTCATATGTTGGTATATTCGGCTTTGTTCTACTATATTCTTGGTTATTCTAGTATGTTTTTGTATATTTTGAAATATAATGGTGATTTCTAGTGTATTCTTGTCCATTCTGGCATTTCCTGGTGCATTCTAGTATAATCTTGTATATTCTGTTATGTTATGTCATATGTTGGTATACTTTGCTTTATTCTAGTATATTCTGGGATATTCTATTATATTTTTCTATACTGTTGAATATTTAATGCATTCTAGTAGCTATCAGACAATTCTTGTATATTCTGGTGCATTTAACATATTATCGTATTTCCTGGTAGATTCTAGCATATTGTTGTATATCCTGGTATCTTATGTCATATGTTGGATATTAAATATATGGATAATATGCACATTATGATTCCCATATGTGTACACATACTTTATATGCAAAGATAAATTTACACGTGCATTAAGTTATTCCCTTGATATGATCAATACATAAACATTTACATTTTTTACCCCTGACTCTCCATTTCTTAAGTGAATTAAGTAACGAAATTCTACAATTTTATTAGAGTATCAATCTTAAGATAACGAATATGTATCCGAAAGTAATTCTAAGCGATCAAATAACTTCATTTCGATTTTTATGTAACGAATGCACTATGTTGAAACTTCGCAATGTTGCAAACCGTGGACTTTTAACGAAGTAAGAGTATCATGACCAAGATTGCCCAATAGCGAGAAGGCGACAAAGAAATACGACACATCTGCCGCGCGTAGCCCTAATGAATACTTCAGAATTTTCTGTTTTCTATTTATAGAGAATTTATTGAGTCGATACGTCGATGTACAAAAAAAGAACAAGAAGCATCCGCAGAATTACCGCATCTTTCGCACAGTTCAGACGGTTACGAAGTCATCTGTGCACGTTTGATCTGAGTAACATTTTCTTCGAACTGCAAAGTTCATAGACAATTACGACTTCCACTGGTTAAACCCAATCTACATAAAGATCGCGCAAAATGTTTAATACCTCCGCGGCGTGAATCAATTTTCCTGAAATGTTACGTTTAATTGGCGAATGTGGAATGCGGTTTCTATTGCTTGTGACTCACATTACATAATTCTTCTTTTATGTAATTTATAATATATATATATATATTATAAATTATAATTTAAAAAATGTCTTAACTCTTCATCCTTATATACAAGAATCATTGAATCAATAATAGCTTCATTAATGCCACACTCTGGTGTATTAAACCATTATTTTCCACCATTACCATATGTTATTACTACTATATCATTATATTCTATTATTATTTTATGTTATTATACTATATTATTATATTATATCATTATATTAAATTACGGTATATTATGTTATTCTATTATACTATTATATTATGTTACTGTATTATATTATGTTGTTAGATTATATTATTGAATTATAGTATAATATTCTGTTACTATATTAAATGATTATATTATATCATTGTATTATATTATGTTATTATATTATATCATTGTATTATACTATAATATTAAATTGTTATATTATGTAATTGTATCATATTATTATATTATGTTATTATATTATATCATTGAATTATACTGTAATATTACATGATTAAATTATGTCATTGTATTATACTATAATATTATGTTACCATATTAAATGATTATATTATATCATTGCATTATAAGATTATATCATGTCATTATATTGTATAATTATATTATGTTATATATTATTTAAAAAAGTATATACATAGTGTATTTCCTGTATTTGGAAGACTGAAATGTTTCGTGAATCACTGAAACCATGAAAAGATATTTGTTGGCAAAAGTTATTCAGTACAAAAGGAGCAACCATACATGGGAGTATCATATACTATTTATACACTAATTAATCGAAGAAAAAATTATGATTATAAACCTACCGAATACTAAAACCAACTAAAACGTTGGATACGACAAAAATCACAAAGCTGAATTTCTTTGCATTTTATACAATTATTTATTAGAACCTGTACACGAATAGAGAAGTATATTCGATCGTTTCCCATGGCAGCCACTTTGCAATTCCAATAATTGAGCCGTTTATTTTGAAAGTGGCATAAGTCCCATTGTGAGAGTTTCAAATGGATATGGAAAATAATTATGCAATAAAATTTTATGAGATCCCAGCTTTATGTTTAATTATCAAAGTAACAGTTGAATTATCAATGTGCAATGACTTTGTTTTAAACAATGGAACAGTGCCTGTCCACAGAAAATGCGATTTTTAAAAGGCCAAAAAATACTGACGGTGAAAGAGTAAATTGGTTTAAAGTATGTTGGATGAGAGTTTTGAGAAGCGATTCATATAAGTTATTCTATGAAACGACAATGAACGAGGATGCACCATTCAAAACATTGGATTTACTACCGTAACGGGGAAGGCCGAAAAACTTTAATAATATCCAGTTGGCATCACTATACAAAATACCGAGACCACTCACAAACCTAAAATATAAGGACTTAATGGATTTATTACATTATATACCACCTGCACACCACAGTTATTTTAAATCCCTCCCGCGTACACAAACTGGAGAAGACTGAATAATAATTAATAAAACTATATTAATTTTAATGTAAAAATTATTTAACAAAGAATGAAAGTTGAATATTTTTTTGCTTTTATAACATAAAAGTGTATACATTTATTTTAATTTCAAGGGAAATTTACTTTTCCTATGGACTTGTGCTTTCCTAAGAATTGAAAACGACGTTTCATTGATTTTGAAAATGGCGTAAGTCTATTCATAGCCAACAAAAACACATTATTTCAACATATATTTTAAGGATGATAAATTTGACACCATTAGAAATGCAAAAACATTATTCTATTATGTTATCTGTTACCCATATTTTTAAATTTAATCCAACGTAAACCCTTCAATATCTCGATTCGAGCATAAATGGACTTAAGTCACTTTCAAAATAAACGGTCCAATTATGTAAAGAAGAAAGAAAAAGGAACATGAAACCGATCATTTAACGGGCAGTGAGAGGTCTAATGTTAAGAAGATCGGAACTCGTCGAGAACCTGAAGAGAATCGACTGGCAGCGGTTGCAGCCTGTGGTTGAACGGTTGCAGTCGTGCGAATAAAAGCGTTTCCATGTGAATCACGCCCGTTAGCGGTTGTTAAAAGCGATCGGCATCTATTCGAGGGCATCCTGTGCCTATCCATGCATATTACAACTCTCTCGCCACGTGCATCTATCTCGCAATTCGGTCTGGATGGCGCGTAAACGCGCGACGAGGGTAGGAAGATTCTCACAGGGTCCGCGAGCCAGATGAAAGAGAAGAAAGACAAGATAGGAGGAAGAAAGAAGTCACGACGCTGAACTGTATCGCAACGGGCAATTATTATGCTATCACGTGCACACGGTATCCATCGCGATCCTTTTTCCACCGTCGAGACGTTTCCTTCTCTTTCGAAGCGACATTTTTATCGACTTCCAGGTGCCTTCTCCACTCGAATCACCTTAGATGCAGCGCGCTCCGGAACCTTTCATTTCGCTGCACGTGGAACGGTGTAACTGTATCAAGATCTCTCGCAGGCCCACCTACGTTCACCTTCTTTGCCAACGGATACCTTGATCCATGGATCTTAACAGCCGTCGCTAGCTTTACGGGATTTGCGAACAATCGAACGTTCTTCTGGGGCACATGTCTTTCGGGAAATAAATTAATCGATTCCGAGGAAGCAATATCGTCTGTTGGATTAGTTAACCGTCTATGGGGCCGTGTAACTTTCAAGTCACATGTTAATACATCGACATTTTATCAAATGATTTTAGTTTCTTATCAGATAACGTATACGCCTAAATTATGTAATGTCTCTGAGGTAACAAATAACAATATTGATAACGGTCGGCAACACCGTCAACCTGAAATATTATAGTAAATGCCTTGCAAGTTGTCTGCAGATAGAAACCAACAGAACCATCTTTTGCAATTTTTATTATTTGTGTTTCTATCTATTCTATTCTATTATATGTATTAAACAGAACAAAGCGTACATAATATTAGGTAAATCGGAAAGTTCTGTCCGGTTTTTTACAAAAAGTATAGCTTTATTCATGAAAGAAAATGAAAAAATACGTTAATCAAAATATTGTCCATCGTTAGCGATGACTTTTTCCCATCTTTCGGGCAGCAAGCGAATTCCGCGTTGAAAGAATGATTCATCTTTGAAGGTTATCCAGGCGGAGATCGATTTTTCGAGATCTTCGTACGAATTAAATCGTTCTTCAGCAAGTGCGTGTGCCATCGACCGAAACAAGTGGTAGTCAGATGGGGTACAGTCTGGTGAATAAGCCGCATGTGGTAGCACTTCCCAGCGAAGTGCTTCTATCGTTTCCTTGATAATTTTTGAGACGAGAGGCCGAGCATTGTCATGCAGCGAAATCACCTTACGCTGTCTCGTTTCATATTGTGGTCGTTTTTCGTGCAATGCTCGACTCAAACGGATAATTGGTTATCGGTAGAGATCTCCTGTGACTGTTTGACCAGTTTTTAGCAGTTCATAGTATACCACACCTTCCTGATCCCACCAAATGCAGAGTAAAGCCTTTTTCCGTGGATATTCCGCTTTGGCGTCGATGTTGAGGGTTGGCCAGGATCACAAATGGTTTTTCGACGTTTGGGATTGTCAAAATAAATCCATTTTTCATCCCCAGTGATGAGACGATGGAGAAACCCCTTTCTTTGTTGCCTAGCAAGCAAAATTTCGCAGATGGTTTTCCGCCTTTCAATGTCTCTTGGCTTGAGTTCATATGGGACCCACTTTCCTTCCTTGTAGACCTTCCCTAAGGCTTTTAAACGGTCGGAAATGACAGATTGAGCACAATTTAACGCTTCTGCAATTTGTTTTTGCGTTTGACATGGATCTCCATCCACCAACGTCTGCAATTCTTCGTCTTCGAATACTCGTGGCCGTCCAGAACGCTCTTTGTCCTCCAAAGAAAAATCACCATTTGTAAAACGTCGAAACCACTCTCTACATGTTTTATCGGAAACAGCATTATCGCCATAAACGTCTATAATCATTCGGTGAGCTTCAGCTGCCGTTTTCTTCCAATTGAAACAAAAGACTAACACTTCGCGCAAATGACGTTTATTCGGCTCAAATTCTGACATCTTCAATGTAGAAAAAAACGAAGTTATTGATGCAAGCGTAAATTGTTGTGTACTGAGTTTTATTAACAGATGTTCAAACTAAAAAGTTAGCCTTACTTTAGAGGTTATAGTTACCCACAGTTCGAGCTACGGCTACTCGACGCTAGATGGACAGAACTTTCCGATTGACCTAATAGCTTCGGGTTTGCATATCGATAACAACTTATTTGTTTGCAATTTCAATAACAATTTGTTACTATTTGTGTATATGATACAGTTTTGTGAAAACTTTACTTTGATTTTCAGGTTACAGTAGGATATTATGATAGATTTTGGTATATTTAGGACAATGCTTGTGCTTTCTTCTATTTTCAGAGTTATATATCATATACCCAAAATATGGATGCATAATCGCAAAAAAAGTAATAGAGGAATTAGAATTAGATTCTTTATTAGATTCTGAGTCACGATGAAGATCATCCAGTAGTATTTACCCGACGTCGCATAAATATTATTGACAGTGACGCTATATTTAGTACCGAACCATCATCGGATAAGGAAAATTTAGGACCACAAAAAATTGTTTAGCAATCAGTATCCCAAACGAATAATAGTTGTCCTCACCCTTGGAAAGGAGATTGCCCTGAAAACCCCGAAGGACCCTACACCCCTCTGACCCATTTTCGAAAACTATTTGACAGTGAAATTATAAGTGATGTAGTTGACTATACCAATACATATGAACTGTAGTATGATCGAACAAGGGGGTTTCAGAAAATAAAATGTTCCAAGTGCAATAATGTAATTTTTTGTTAAAAATTTAAAAACTTCTAAAAGTTTAAAATTTAGAAACTTTTCGAAGTTTAAAATTTGGAAACTTTTAACGGTTTAAAAATTAAAAACTTTTAGAAGTTTAAAATTTAAAAACTTTTAAAAGTTTAAAATTTAAATACGTTTAAATTTAAAGTTTGAAAGTTTAATATGAAAAAACTTTTAAAGTTTCAAATTCTCTGGACTGTGTTTAAAATTTTAAAGTCTGTTTAAAATTTAAAAACTATAAAAAGGTGGAAATTTCTAAAAGTTTGAAATTAGAAAATTTTTAAATAAAGACTTTGCTTCAATGCCTAAATATTGATTACAAATGAACATTTGATTTTGTCGTAGGAGAAAGGCGTAATATTATATTTATATTTGTAAGACTTTATTTAAAATCTTAAACACGAGTCTGGCTCGTTATAATATGGCAAGGGGTTAAATTTATTTATTAGCAACCTATTAAAATGTTTAAGGAAAGACACAAGTGAAAGTAGCTTGTGTAACTTGCAATTAATACAGACAATTTAAATATTTGTTGAACCTACTGTATATTCTATAATTGAGATATGATTTGTGATTGTAGGCTTTGTTAAAGACTGTAATTATCATAATTTTCATTGATGCAAGTGGCATACCAATTTCATCATGCAGTACAAACTTCAATTATCAATGCAACACAAGAACAGTGATCATTGTTGCAATGAAAAGACTTGATTAGAATATTCATATTTTTGTAGGAGGGTTAATATTTATGATCAGTCGTGTACGTATACTACTTCAAAATAACATAATCTTGTTTGCAGTCATAAATTAGAGGGAATTTTTACATTAAAACAGCACAGAAAGTATAGTATATATATAAGTATGTATATATAAAGTATATATATATATATATAAGTATGTATATATAAAGTATATATATATATATAAGTATGTATATATAAAGTATATATATATATATATATATATATATATATATACATATATACACAAGAAACTACAGAGTATTGAGTTCTGACTTCAAACTCGAAAGTTCAAAGTTCAATTTTAAAATTGAAAACTTGAAGTTTAAAATTTGAAAACTTTTAAGAGTTTAAAACTACAGAGTATCGAGTTCTGATTTCAAACTCGAATGTTCTATGTTCACGTAGCTAGTTGACACGATTAAGAAAAGAGTACTGGACCAATCATCTTACCATAGTTCCATCTTAAGGAAGAATCTCATAAATCTTTGATTCATTATGAAAACGACAGAATGTTACCACTTTTCGTAAAATAATTCATTTTCGCTGATTATACATCAGGGGATTGGTATATGTCTACATAAATGTACAAAAAGTAACCTCATTAGAACTATTGACTTTACATAAACTGGAAAGCAAATATTGAAAGGATTGTTGGATTCTTGACACAACGCATTAACCCTTCTTTAAACATACGTAATTTAATGATTCTTTTCCAAACGAATGACAATTTGTTAATCAAATACATTTTGCTCAGTCAATCACATTTTCTAGCTTTGCACACGAAAATTTTAAGTAAACATTTGTTCAAATGAGATTCAATTTAAAGTATAATAATTTGACTTTTATTAAATATATCGACTGCTGTCAACGAATAAGAAACAATCTTCACCATAAAGTTCCTTTCTGAAGACTAATGACTTAAAATGGCGCGTTTCAGAATCCTTAAACCCATCGATCATTAAAATTGACTGGAGTATATTGTCTTCTAAAAGTGCCAAGATTTAATTTGTTTGGATTATTTGTAAATTGTGATGTAATAATTTCTAAATTATTTGTAAATTTAATTGAACAAAGAGATCCGTTGAATCGATTCCTATTGAGGCAATTTTATAACTTCAATAATTGTGAAATCAAAAATCTAAAAAAGATCGCCCGCTGTGGTACGTTTAGTATTAATTTAATTAATTTTTTAGTAAATAATTTAATAAATTTATTTCCCTAGGTATATATTGCTTAAAAAGTAGCTAAAAATTTGGATAGGCACATTCCCATAATTTCAACGAAGTAATATAACGTAGTCATCGTTTTAACAACATTAATCGTTTATCATTGTTTCCATAATTGAATAACTCTGTAAAAAATTATGGACAATTTATTACTCAATTACAGTTTACGCGTTTCCTCGCATATTCTCGTATTTAAATGAGGAACACCTTCGAGCTGAGAGTCTCTCACGTCCAAATAAAAGGGAAAAATATTGGGTTATTCGGAAAGTAATTTCGTTTTTTTTGTGAAAATGAAAGACAATTTTCGTATAATGAACAAATATTTTATTAAATTATATATTGGCCATTCTGGTCCAATACCTTTTGCCATCTTTCTGCTAGTAGCATGATTCCACGCTCATAAAATTTTTGGTCTTTGCTGGCAAAAAACTGATCGAGGTGGTTTTTGACCTCCTCATTTGAAGCGAAGGTTTTACCGTCTAAAAAATTTTGCAGTGACCGGAACAAATAATAATCCGCAGGTGCCAGATCTGGAGAATATGGTGGGTGTGGAATTGTATCCCATTCAAGCTGTAAAAGCTTTGGCGAGTGACCAAAATTGTATGAGGTCTCGCATTATCTTGGTGGAACACTACACCTTTTCTGTTGATTAATGCTGGCCATTTCTGTTGAAGTGCATCATTCAGTTTGTCCAGCTGATGACAGTAGACTTCCGAATTAATTATTGTGTTATCCGGTAAAAGCTCAAAAAGAACGATTCCTTTAAAATCCTACCAAACAGACAGCATCACCTTTTTTGATGGATATTGGCTTTGGAAATGCTTTGAGCCGGTTCATCTTTTTTGCTCCATGATCTCTTGCGTTTAACATTGTTATATACAACACATTTTTCGTTTCCAGTAATGATGCGCTTAAAAAATGAATCATTTTCGTGACATTTGAGAAGCGAATCACAGACGTCAACGCGACGACACAAATTTCTTTCCGTGAGAACATGGGGAACGCATATATCGAGCTTCGAGGTAAAACTCAGGCCTTTCAAGTGGTCATAAACAGTTGAATTTGATATATTTAACCTCTCACCGATCTCACGTGTTGTTATTCGCCGGTTTGCATCTACTAATGCCTTTATCGTGTCTTTATCAGCTTCAACCGGCCTTCCAAAATGTGGGGCATCTTCGACATCAAAATTGCCGGATCGAAATTTTGCAAACCAGTTCTGGCACTGGCGTACTGTAAACACATCTTCTCCATACACATCGGTTAATTTCTTTCTGGTTTGAACAGCATTTTTACCTATTCTATAGTAAAAAAGTAAAATATGACGAAAATGCTGCTTATTGCTCTCCGTATTTAACACTTTGACAGCCATGTCACCCATATATAGGTGACAGAGCAATTTGTCCATATTTAAAAATAAATTTGTACATTAATATAATCGTTGCACTACATTTAGTTGAAATCTGGAGATTACGAGAAGGTAGAAGGTTAACTATGTGTCGTGCATTTTAAATTTTAAATTGTTGTTTTATCAAATAAATTATTCTGATTTTGTTGAATTTTTGAGGTTGTTGTTCTGGCAGTTAAAGTGTTAAAAGGGCACCAACCAAAAACTACTGCGTAGAATCAATTGGACTTTTTCACACACAAGCCTTGCTATATCAGCTCTCACAACGTATAATGATTATGCGACTGAAGTGTGAAGTTGGGTGCAAAAAAAATTCAATGAAACCCTTTGTCGGGAAAAAACGAAATTACTTTTCGAACCCAATAACAAACAGTCAATTAAACGATCGCTCGGTGCAAAAAGGTAAATCGTCGATCGGGATCGAAGGTAGGGAGGAACGGTACCGCGATAGAGGGGGGGAGGGAGGGGACATCAAGGAGCAGAAAGTGAGAGAGAACCCATAGGTCGCGCTACACTTCATGATCGGGGGGACACCTCTCTTTATCCCCATTCTGGCGGAGTCAGTTAAAACGATTCTCTTTTAGTTGTCGTTGGCCAACGTAGCGTTTCGCGCGGTGTCACGGACGCCTCTCGGCGATTTCAACGAGTGGGCCCCGTGTGCGTTTGGTTTGACGAGGGAACAACCACGTGCCCCGCTGATTCGCGGTCCTATTCGCGATTTCATCCATTTCTTCACGATGAAAACGAGATCCTCTTTTTCTCTCGGCCGGTAAACCTTCGAATCTTTCCCAGAAATATCAAGGTCGCTGTACCGCCGAAAGTGAAAACGGACGGGAAGAGATTTTCGATTCGGTGCGTGTGCTTCCGCTGAATCTGTCCGGCGCTCGTGTGTACCAACCTGAGAACGGGTCGTCGAGACAGGTAAAATTTCGATTTTGATCTTTTTTTTTTTCTTTGTAACGTTTATTGTGCCAAGTAAATATATATATACCACAAGGATACGATAAACTTTAACGCTCCAAAAAAGTAGAACAAAGTAACATTCACACTAAACTAAAGGCCCGGAAGTCCGAGCACGCACGATTTAACAAGCTGACTTATTTGCAGCACTTACCGCTACAATGATTATTTACACTAACGCGAGAACATATTCAGATGCGAAAATCCGGTTTTGATGAAATTTATGGGAGCTTATAGTTCTTTGAAAAATATTTGACACGTGTTTTTTTATCTATCCGCAACCATCCACTTTGAAGGGGTGAAAACAGCCCTCAAAGTTGTGGCTCAAAACCATATTTGTTGAGATATCTTGGAAATCAGAGGTCGAAAAAATTTGAATTCTTTTTTAAATTGTGTGTTTTTCAATGGGAAATGTAGTTGCGCAAGAAAATTTTAACAAAAGGTTTTCGTTTAAACAATATATTAAAAATTTGATTTGTTCTGAATCATCTGAACCATCTGAATATGTTCCCTTGTAAGAATAATTTTGCTTATATGTTAACGGTTTGTATGTACGGAAAGGCATGTAGGAAAACAACTGTATATTCGGTCTCTGGTTTATACATATATCTCTACCGGTAAACTTTCGATTATGCTACCCACGACACTGTATTTGCGTCCACGTCAACGCGAAAGCTCATATTATGAAGCCTTACCAATTTTCGAAAATCAGGTATTCCATGTTTAAATCTCTAATATCATAATATCTGTAATATGTCCAATATAATATAGTATATTATATAATAATGATATTGCATTATGATATTATTAAATATTACCAATTTTCAAGAATCAGATGTTCAGTGTTTAAATCTTTAATATCATAATATTTTTAATACCTCTAATATTATAATGTAATATATTATATAATAATGAGATTAGATTTTGATATTATTAAATATTACCAGTTTTCAAGAATCACGTATTCAGTTTAAATACTTTCTCGACAAGTCTCGAAGTCACAACATTTATTATTTGCATTTTTCAAATCTCGCGTCATTGTTACAAACAATTTGTATTATTGCTCTATATATTGTTTCCAAATGTTGCTCTATGTTACAAATTCACCAGACACGTTTTACATTATATATACGCGACAAAGTACACATTTGTTCATACGTTTCCCAATCGGAAATTAAATATAAAAATAACCTATGCTCGAACGTTCTTCTGTGCTTTTTCTTTGTCGTATAAAATTAAAAATTGAATATATATTGTTCGAACGAACAAAGAAAAATGTTCCAACAAATCTGTGAATCACTGTGCATTTTATTCGGGCTTCATGTTAACTCAAGACCTTTATATTAATTTAAACAAAGCTTAATTAGCAATAGAACTAGCAAACTAGTCAAAATGACTTTACTGATTCCTTCTTTCGCAGTTATTGAAATTATAAGAATGTTTCCACGCAAACTTTTTAAACAATCTTTTCCATCAAAGCTCACATTAACATAAAAATTTTACAAACTTTTAATAGACACTTGTAATTATTATAAACCAATGTATTCTAGTTTAGTGCTTGGTAGTTCTAGTGTTAGTTTATCCCAATTATGTTCCGAAATTCATTTGTGATCGTCAGATTTCAGATTTTTATACACAATGAACATTATCTGTATTTACCCTTTGCACTCCAAGCAATTTTAATTCCACAATGGACGCAGTCTTCGACCTAAAATAGTTCGATTGTGCAGAGTTCTTTAATTATTATTTAACTTTATTATTATTACTCGTATATTTAAGATTTACATTTTTCCGATTTTTTAGATACGAAGTTATGTAAAGTTATTTTGAATAATAGTATGGCAATCTTTAATGGCGTCCCAAAGGCGCCATTGGGGCGCTGAGGGTTAATTGTAAGTTACACAAACTTCGCAAACGTTTACGTCTTTTCTTAATCATTTCAATGAGTCGCACATAATTCAAAATTTCGAAATTCCTCAAATATTTTCAGTACTTTGCATTTGACCAACTCAGTGTTCATATACATAAATGCAAACGATCCGCAGTCACACAATTTGAAATTGTACACTCGATCCAACCCAATAAATGAAAATGCTTCAACAATTTATTCAGTCATTATACATTTCATGCAGACTTTATGCGAATTCCAAAGTTTTATGACATTTTGCCTGAAGCCTAGTTAAAAAGATTCGAATAAAAATAGCAACGCGTTACCATGTATTCTGGTGTTAGACAAAAACGTACTGGCAGAGCACACGAGTCTGTCGATTTTTAAGTGTTCGAAAGGAACGAATGTTTCTTTGAAACGCAGAAGAGACAAAGATCTGTGGGCTCGTTTTCGGTGAAAGCATGCTTTGCATACTCGGTTTCGAAGAAAGTAATTCGATGGGCGAAAGTGACGAGCGGCCAAACTCGTTCGTCCACAGACGAATTTTATCGGTTCGAGTTGTATCGTCGATTGACGAGACGCGTTACATCTTCGGCATTCCATGAACATCTTTCATGGGCACGTGGCACTCGCGAATCTCTCGTTTCCGTGCGAACCACGCACACGCCGACGCGTTTGCATAATTTGCATAATTTCCCTGCACGAAGATATTATCCGTCATTGCCTGCCGTTTGGCGTTCGTGTCTTTTCAGTCGTTCGGATGAGCAATCGTTGCTATTTAAGAGGACGGTGTAAACGGTTGCAAAATTTAATCATTTTTGTGCACTTTTCCAGAGTAGCGGTTGTAGTTATAAAAATCCATAGGCGTAACGTAAAGTAATAAAACCATTACAAGAATTTTAAAGCACTGTTCTATGTATTTTCAACCCGTTGTCACGCCATTTTCATTGCAACTAAAGTTATAACGTTTTCATCGCTGTAAATGTTGCACAAGAGAACAGCAATCCTTACTATTTAAGAGGACGGTGTAAACGTTGTAAAATTTAATCATTTTTGTGCAATTTCCCAGAGTAGCGGTAGAAGTAATAAAACTCCGCAGGTGTAATGTAAACTAATACAATCATTTGAAAAATTTAATAGTATTATTATATTATTTTCAGCCTGTTAAGTTTGCAAAGTATAACAATTTTTCAAAGTGATGGTATGTTTTATGTTGCATTTTATGGATTTATAAAAATGTCATGTCAAGCAATAAAATCATTACAAGAATTTAAAAGCACTGTTCTATTACTTTCAACACGTTGTCACGCCATTTTTTTTTGCAACTGTAGTTATAATGCTTTCATCGCTGCAAATGCTACAGAAGAGAACAGCCAATTTATATCTTTCATACTGCTACATTTATTACTTCAATTCTTAACACTAAATCTATCGAGCAGTAAAATTGGTTAGTGTATATTGTCTTATAACAGTGACAACAATTAGTTTAATTTTAAAATAGTAGTTGTAAAATATAAAATTTAGAAAATGTAACTTGTGCCATTATGGTAGGTTTGGTGTTAAATATTGATTACAAAAGAATAAAAATTTATTTCGTCTGAAAAGAAAGATATGATATTTAAAATTAATTTAAAATCATCATGACGAGTCTCATTATAATATGACAAAGGTGTTAAGCGAAAAAATAAACTACTTTACTCCAGTTTATTACAAATTAGATGTAAAATTTTTATTTCACATAATGTTCCGCAGTACAGTTATAATTGTTCTTTATAATTATAATTGTACTTTATAAAGTAATTTCAGCTTTTGTTTGATTATTTAGTATTGTTCCACTTTTGTTAACATTGTAAAAGTATTAAAACGTTTAATACTCGAATTATTGTATCACATAATTGTACATATTACAGTGTAATCACGAGAAGGAGAAATAGTACACGAGATAATGAATCGAATGTTCATGAAATTCGCAATATATTTGTTGTAATCTTTAATTAATCATGATATCTGCATGAGATGCACCATCAAAGAGTATTGTCTATGTGCTGCTAGTTATGGACAACTTCCTTATTTATTATTTTTATATTAAAACGAATTTTAGGCAAACTATAGTTGAATCATGTTGTATAACATTGGCTCGAGTATGAAATTAAGTATTGCATTAGAAATAAATCTTCTCAAAGGCAAGTACAACTTTCCTCCTTCCATTACTTCCTTTTTATACAGTTCTGATACAGCAAGATTAAAAATAACTTATAATTTCCTTAAACAATGTTAAGTGAGAATTTAGAAACTAATAATAAGTAACATCGAACGCATGTAATATAATAAATAGTAATAGTATATAATAAATATTATAATAAATAGTAATAATATAAATAAACCACTTGATTCGAAGCACGAATAAATGAACTGTTTATTTTAAGTCTCAAGCGAACGATTATTGTATTGTGTGTATCGTGGCCCACGTAAATTTATATCAATAAATTATTTAAAATATAACTATTGATAATATAATTATTAGCGAATTCAGATGAAATTTTACTATCTTACTATGCTTCCATTTACCATTTCCATAAAGATAAATATTAAATATAATTTAATTGAATCGTCGCATCTTTGAAGTTTTGAAGGTTCACTGAAGTGTTAATAAATATATATATATTCTTATTGCATAATGTTTCTGCACTTCTAACTGAATTTAATAAGCGGATTTACATACGGTCATTCTGTTACGTTTATTCAGAAAATGTTCGTGTGGTATATACGTATTTTTGTTCGATTGCATGAAGTGATGGAACGCTTTCTACGAACGAGTTAAAGAAAATGTCAGGCAAGTTTATTGCTTCATCAAGTAAAGATATATTTTAATACTTTATTGAACGTTCTATAACGTTTATGCCATGACAAATATCGAATACCACGTATAAGTTTCTCATTTTATTATAAAATGATACAAGGAACATTTGATTTTAATGTTCCCTTAAATGCAGAGTGAAAAAGAATTTATAACAGCAATTTAGAGTTTGCTTGATATTCTATGAGAGTCCTATCATCGCTCAACTTTCTCGAAATGGCTGAATCGTCAATTTTGGAAAGGTATAAAATTTCACTTTCTGCAATCACAACGTGACTGCCTTGCAAAGAGCACGTTATGAGACACTTCAAGAATCTTTCTTTTTCCTTATCTTAGATCTTTGTGGACGTTTGAAAGAATCCAAGGAAACTTTCTATAAAAATTACATCAAATAAATAGACAATTGACCAATGAATTAAAAAAATATTCGAAGGCTGATTTCAACAGAAAGGTGTAACACACCTTCAGCTTATAATATTTTTATAATTTTCTTATATCGAGAGGGTTTTATGAAATTAGAGAAAATTAGACAATAAATTTTGAAAATAAGTAGAATTGGTTTGGTGACTTAGGAAAAGAACAATTTGCAAACATTGTCTTCACGAAACCTTGCTTAAAAATAGTATGAAATAGATATGCAATTAAAAAATGTTCTGACGCTAGTTTTAGAAGAAAATGATAGCACACGTTTAGCTGATATTTTTTTTCTTGTCGGTGTTATATAATTAATTAATTTTAAGTCGAAAAGAATTTCCAAATTAAACAAAAAAATAAGCATCATCTTCATGAAATTTCTAATAAAAATATTTAATAAATATTCAAGGGATAATATTGGAAGCTATATAATATATAAACAGCGGATTTATGAAATATTAAACAGTAAAAATTTAATTGAAAAAATTTAAGAACATTCACACGTCATTTAGAATTTACTAAAATTATTACAGGAAAAAAGAGATACATGTTTCCTGTGTCCTGTAATTAATGAAAAAAATTTTATTTCGCATAAAACTTCGCAACGATAACACGATTTCGTAACTTCCTTCTATTGACGATTTTATAAAACTGAACGAAGTTGTCCTGCGAATGCTAAAAATAATTTCAGTTATCTAAACATCAACTTCCGACCATAACGATGAAATTTTTATTATCTCTACAAACCTGATCAAGTATGAAGGAAGCAAAGCGAGGAATCGAAGGCAGTTTCAACAATCAATAATAAGATTCTACAAGAGCTACACATTGAGTGTTTTATAAAATTGAACGAAATTAATTTGCGAATGCTAAAAATAATTTCAGTTATCTAAAAATCAACTTCGAACCAAAACGAAGAAATTTTTATTGTCTTTACAAAGCTGATCAAGTATGAAGGAAGCATAGCGGTGAGTCGAAGGCAGTTTCAACAATCAATAATACGATTCTACAACAGCTACACCTGGAGTGTTTTATAAAATTGAAGGAAATTAATTTGCGAATACTAAAAATAATTTCAGTTATGTAACAATCAATTTCGAACAATAATAAAGAAATTTGTGTTGTCTCTACGAACCTGATCATGTATTAAGAAAGTATAACGAAGAATTGAAGGCAGTTTTAACAATCAAGGATAAGATTCTATAAGATCTATACATTGACTGTTTTATAAAATTAAACGAAGTTAATTTGCGAATGCTAAAAATAATTTCAGTTATCGAAAAATCAACTTCCAACCATAACGATGAAATTTTTATTATCTCTACAAACCTGATCAAGTATGAAGGAAGCAAAGCGAGGAATCGAAGGCAGTTTCAACAATCAATAATACGATTCTACAAGAGCTACACATTGAGTGTTTTATAAAATTGAACGAAATTAATTTGCGAATGCTAAAAATAATTTCAGTTATCTAAAAATCAACTTCGAACCAAAACGAAGAAATTTTTATTGTCTTTACAAAGCTGATCAAGTATGAAGGAAGCATAGCGGTGAGTCGAAGGCAGTTTCAACAATCAATAATACGATTCTACACAGCTACACCTGGAGTGTTTTATAAAATTGAAGGAAATTAATTTGCGAAT
>CM052092.1:20654021-20677323 GCA_028453745.1 Agapostemon virescens
GCTAAAAATAATTTCAGTTATGTAAAAATCAATTTCGAACAATAACGAAGAAATTTTTATTGTGTCTACGAACCTGATCGACTATTAAAAAGGTATGGTGAATAATTGCAGGCAGTTTCAAGAGGCAGCGACCATGTCGCGGAAACTATGTCGTATCAGAATAAAAAAATTAGGAAAGGGAGCTTAAATGCCATGGTCTTGTTCGCTAAACGTAACTGCGTGTTACGTTTTATTGCGTAAGAGACCGACATAGACGCTGAAATCCCCAAAGATATGTTTTAGTGAACGTTTGAAATCCATTATATAAATCACTGCCTTTATAAATCCTTATTGACGACACTGTTTTACGGGTTTAAAATAATAAAACCGCCACCTTGATTAGACGTGAGAAGTACAGTACGTGTACACGTAAATGTATAAAAAAATTACGTAATATTCATAAATAAATACACATACACACGCTTGATCTACATAACATGGTAAAATGACTTGCCATCAAATCGTTTTGTATAATTTCGAGGAAGTGTATTAACCCTTTGCGGACAATCTGTGAAAGTATTGGAAATAATTTCTTCAGAAAGTTAAATCTTGTATTAAGGTTTCCAGTTCTGATGGAAAATATTATTTGGAATTTCTTATTTAAAGTTTCAAGCTCTGATGGAAATATTATTTAAAATTTTAAGTTCTGATGGAAAATATTATTTGCAATTTATTATTTAATTTAGTATTTACAATTTTTAATTCTGATGGAAATATTATTTGCAATTTATTATTTTAAATTTTAAGTTCTGATGGAAAATATTATTTACAATTTATTATTTACAGTTTGAAGTTCTGATGGAAAATATTATTTACAATTTATTATTTACTGTTTTAAGTTCTAATGGAAAATATTATTTTGAATTTCTTATTTAAGGTTCCGAGTTCTGATGGAAATATTATTTGCATTTTATTATTTAATTTAATATTTACAATGTTTAATTTTGTCTATTGAAAAATATTATTTATATATTAATATCTTTTGCAACTGTCGCCAATATGACGACATTCGTCCCCAAAAGATTAAAGAAACAGGAAACCTAATAAGAAATAAAATATTTGCAATACACGTGCACAATAGTCGAATACTTTTCTTCTTCATCTTACATGAAATATTAGACGCGTTTCATCTAGTGCAAACGTTTTCCTGAGAATTTATTATCATTAAATTTAACTTGCATGACTACGAGATATCCTGCGACTTGATGTCCTTGCTCTAACGCTATAGCATTGTCTTGCTATACCGCTCTTGTACTTATTTTTATGCTTCTCTCGAGATTGTTAGTTATTCATGATCGATCTGCGAGATATTTGTAACAGGTATTTGATAAAAGAGTCATTAGGATGTAAGACGCAGTGAAAAGAAACGTAGTCGAGTCTCGTACATTTACTTATTAATGTCATGTATCTGAGCGATTCGGTTGATCGGCTATATTTTAATCAGATCGCTGATTTTTATGCAAAATCAAAATTATCTACACTAATTTCACAATGAAGGAGCTACATTGCCGTTTATTTCTGTTCTTCGTAATTGTGTTAATTTTAAGATAGTACAAAAGTGTCTAAAATTCTTTAAATGTACTTGGTGTTCTGTAGTCCATGTGCTCATTTTTTAATTAACAAACTGATTGTTGCTTAAGTTAAACTTAAATTTAACTTAAACTTCATGCACGTCTTCTTGCTCCAAAATGTTGTCAATTGAAACGTCTGTAAAAACATTGAAAAATTTTTCTCGAAACTCAAACCACCGCAGATTCAAAGATTGCATCGTCCTCTTTATACTGAATTCTTAAAACTTGATGTACGATTTTTTAAAATTAATTTTTGCAGTAACCATCACTAAATTTCATCGCTAAATTTGTTTTCCTCTTGTTCTGCAAACCAGCCAGTAAAGTCGTAGATCGAGTTTCAAGCAGTCGATCTAAAGAGAAAGACTTAATTTTTAAATTTGTAACAGATTCGTTTGAAGAAAAACATTTTTTACGCTCGCACAAACGGGTCAAGTTGCAGCATCTCCGACGAGAAACGTGTCCTCAGTTTTTCACCTGCTGCATCATACAAAAATATCCCAGACAAAAATTAAAAATGGTCTACAAAAGAAGAAACTTCGAGTTTTGAAACGAGTCCAAATTTATCGTTGCGCCATTTTTGCAAACTATCATACCTCAAATATTGGCAATTTCTCGAGAATCGAATACATATCGAACCTACTGTACATTTTGCGGATTTTACGAATTTGTGACAGAAGCTACTAACAAATTAATTAGTTATCAAAGACTTAAATGATTAATAAAGCAAATAGAAAATTGCAAAGATATTTAGAAGATTATTATTCTGTTTCCGATGGATCGTGGCACATTCGACAATTGACTTAGACAATCTTTATGTTGTATAAAAATCCGCACGGTTTAATTACTACAAAAGCTATGGCCGGGTTTGAAGGTGATTTTCGCCCCCGACGGTATTTTGATCGAGCTTAGAATATGTAATAGCCTACCTAAACATACCACCGCCTGCAAAGTTTCAGCCCCATATCTCATTTGTAAGGGTAGTTATTTATTAATCATAAATATTATTTATACTATTTATTAATTAACTAATTAATTAAAAATTCTGAAAAAATTCTAACACATTTTTGATACTATGCCACATGTTAGGTATTATTTTCAGATTTTTCCGTTGCAAACTCTGGTTGTAAACAACGAAAAACATTTTAAAAAATACTGATTTCATATAGCAATCTTAAGTTGAACACCGCCGATTTAATTTAGCAATGAGATATAATTGTAAGTATTATGCTCAATTTTTTCAAATTCCTGAGAGGGGGTCAGCGTGATAAAAAAAAATAAAAACCACTTTCTTCGTCGTTTTTTTAAAGTTATACTCATTTTTTCTTAATATAAAAAATATATTATGTAATATTGAACGTTCCTGCGTTAAAAAAAATGTTCCAGATTTTTAAAGTTGCGTACTACAAAAAATTAGAATCAATAAGAAAAAATCACCTCCAAACCGGGCCATAGGCTTTATGTAGATCACCGTAGAGACAATTAAGACCATCCTTTACCAAGTGGTTAACCTGCAAACAATTCGCCATCGAGCGCACGACATTTTAATCGTTCCATTAAACGTTATTTCCAAAGCTCAGTACGGGCATACGAAAAAAAAGACCGAGTCTCCTTTCGCTTTAAAAATTATTAATGTCCACGTCAGCGACGTATTCGGTACATATCGACTTTTCTTTATCGTTTCAGGCTGATCTCATGCAACAGTGGTACCACCGGCGAAGGAAAGAGGAAAGGAAGACGATATTAATCATGTTCAAATAATCGTGGCCCGTCGGTGCCAGAAAAATAAGAATAATTCACGCGGTGAATAATCGAGGAATATTTCAAGCATCGATCATGTTTCCATATTTCAGAAGACGGAAAAGAGTCTTGAAATTTTCACATTAGTATTGCCAAAAGGAACATTTATATAACGGCAAAGAAAACTAGTGGCGATATACCCGATCTCGTATATTGCATTAATATTTCGTTTATTGCAAACGCGCGATATATGTATTATATCGATATTCGCTCATATTCGGAGATTAGGGAATCGCAGTTCTCGGGAGCACGATGTTCATGGTTGTAAGCTGCCATACTTCGCAGGGTCAGCATAGTAATCGACACAGTTAAAGAACACGACTGGGAACCTAAGTTCTCTTCCAGGAGGGCTGACCTTCATTTTCTAGTAAGTATTACGGACGGATGATTGCTAAAGCGCAAATGTTTAACATTCGAAAGACATTATTTCATAAAAACCGCCATTAATCCAGATGTTACGGCCGTCTGAAAAGTCATTTGAATTCCCCGGAGAGGTATTTCGCAATCTGCGTAACGCAATGCATTTTATTGCTGATCATTTGAAATGTGATAGACCTTTCCCGAAATGGTGTTTAGGAATCGATTTTATTCTCGATTTTTGAATGTTTTATTGCTGGTCATTTGAAATATGATAGACCTTTCCCGAAATGGTGTTCAGGAATCGATTCTATCTTCGATTTTTTAATATTTTCAACGAAGGTGTAAGAGAGGAGTTAAAAAGTAATTTTAGTAACGTTTGGATTAGCACAGAGTGTTTGTCACGTGTGTGTTCAATATTGTGAAATATTGTAGATTAATAGTAATTGAACAACGTTGAGTACAGATTTGTTTATATGGAATTGAATAATTCTTCACCGAAATAGTGTGAAATGAAACAAGAAAAACAGACAATTTATGAAACAGCATGTATAATCAATTTTAGTAATGATATAATGATTGAACATACCTTTGCGAAAGGAGTAGTATAATAATCTAAAAATCAGTTTAATAGAATCCATATATTAAACACCGAAACTGCAGGAAATTCGTAAACAATAGATTCATT
The DNA here is from genome assembly GCA_028453745.1 of Agapostemon virescens. Lineage (NCBI taxonomy): Eukaryota > Metazoa > Arthropoda > Insecta > Hymenoptera > Halictidae > Agapostemon > Agapostemon virescens. Next base: position 20,658,474 of record CM052092.1, read on the forward strand.
TTAGTTTAACAATGATGTGATCCAAAGTTCATTTCAGTTAGGTATTTTCAATTAAATTCCACTTTAACAATGATACGATGATTGGATAATTATTACGAAAGAAGAGGTGCTATATTCTAAAGAGTCTCTAATAAAATACATATAGTTAAAACCGAAGAGGCAAGCAATCCATAAACAGTAGATTCATTTTAGTTTAACAATGATGTGATCCAAAGTTCATTTCAGTTAGGTATTTTCAATTAAATTCCACTTTAACAATGGTACGATGATTGGATAATTATTACGAAAGAAGAGGTGCTATATTGTAAAGAGTCTTTAATAGAATCAATATAGTTAAAACCGAAAAGGCAAGCAATCCATAAGCAGTAGATTAATTTTATTTCAACAATGGTGTCGTTTAAAGTTCATTTTAGTTACGTACTTTCAATTAAATTCTACTTTAACAATGATACAATGATTGAATAATTTTTACAAAAGGAGTGATATAATAATCTAAAGAACATTTTAACAGAAGCAATATAGTTATAATAGCTCAATTCAAAGTACATGTACAATTAGAACATATTAATTTTCAATTTATCAAATGCATTAGTTTTCGGCAACAAATAAGGAAGAATGAGTACTCTTGAATTTTATAGATATTTCTTGCACACATACAACACGTTCTGAATGATTCTTCTAAAAAATTGGCACGCACGTCTTCATTATTTCTGATGACGCGGAATCACTTCGAGAAAGGTAGTGCTGAAAGATGAAATTCCTAAAAGTGGCTCTTCTTTGTCAAGGACAGCCTGCCAAAATCAGAATGCAAGACCAGTTGTTTTTTCCTCAATCAATCTACTGCATCGGTTCCTCTTTGATCACGAAACTATATATCAATGTGACCGATATAATGACTTAATTATCAACGTGTTATATTCAGAAACTTTGAATTTCACCAAGAGATCACGTGGTGAAAATAAATTCCTCATAATTCCAGAACCTTTCCAGTGCTTTTTGTTAAATAGCAGCAATAACTTTTTCGAGATTAGCTATTTCATTATGTAAACAATTTAGTATATACATGACTTTTTTGTCTTTCAATTTCTCAGTTTCTTTACGTAATTTTTATGAACACTTTCGTCACAATTTCTTTTTTATTAATCAGGTCTTCTGAAGTAAATGTTCGATTGTGAAAAATTTCTTAGTGAAAATCTATGATTTTATTGTTAATTGATGAATTCCTATCTTATAGAATAATAATTTCGAGAATATGTGTAACATATTCTTCAATACATACCCTAAATATAAACGACAAGGAAACAACTGACCTTTCCATAGTTTCATAAAAAGACTATTCTTTAAAAAAATCTTTTTAACAGTAAACCTATCCGAGAGGGTCAAACGACTACTTCCAGATCGTTTATTTTACAAATGTGGAAGTTATAAAATTTATTCATATATTACTGTAAAAATCGCAAATAAATAAAAGACAACATGTACTAGCCCATCTTACTGCTTGATAGGTTTAGTGTCAAAGAAATGACGAAGTTACTGTGCTGTGCAAAATTAAAAGATCACCACATTTTCGCTGAAGAATCGTCTATGTTGAAAGTGTTATAACTTCATGGAAAACCATTGCAGAATGTTTGCTCTAGTCTCAAGTTAATGCTTGAACCTTCTACTTTCGAAATCGAGTATTCGTTTCTCTCAACAAAGTTGACTACATTATAGAACAGACTGAGAAAGTGAACGTACCTTTTTGTCTAAAAAATATTCACAATTCATTCGTTTCTTCAGATATCAACAATTCTTTATTGAATCTATAAAATCGTCTACATAGTAATTTTAATAAAAACCGCATGGAATACAAATAAATTAAGTCTGGACGTTTTTATAAAACAATACTTTGTCAATTTTAATGTTCGATAGGTTTAGTTGCAAAATGAGACAAGCGCGATGCAGTTCCAAGTTAAAATAGCACATTCTGCATATAAATCTAGTAGACGCAAGTTATATTATTCGTTCTTAAACGTTTTTGCCGTAATATGAAGAATTACAAAAGAGTATTGCCACCGATTCTTCCGCTGTATTACAAAACAATATATCTCGGATTCTTTAACATTTCTTTCCACACAGATCTTTAAAAATGTCGTTGGTCAACTTCACCTTGCCGTATCAGCCGGCGACGCCCCCGCCGTTCTTTTACGGTGGCCAAACCGGAGGACATCCGTCAGTGAACAACCTTCGCTTGAACGCGGTTCTTCCGTCTGCACCAGCTCCAAATTTTAATGACCGTGAACCGTTCCAAAATGAGCCGTACATTCCACCCGCTGGTTATCAGCAACAGAAGCAACACCAGTCGTCCTTCGGTCGACAAACGAGCTCAAACCCGTACGCCGAGCACTCGTCCTTTTCGTCCTCGCAGGACACCAGATACGACAACTACAATCAGGACTTCAGAAGAACTCAGCCGAGGCAGCAGCAACAGATGAGACCTCCGTCCTCGCTTCCTCAGCAACAGCAACGAGTCCCCGGCGATAGGGATCAGAGCAATCAAAGGTCATCGAGGATGCCGGAAGACGAGAGCTATCCTGAGAGACCAAATGGGTAAATACTTTGCTATTTTTCTAAACAAACTATGCAAATCGTCCTTGGCTTCGACGGTCTTAGTTCCGGAGTCCTAGCAATCTGAGATTTATTGGGAGTACAAATAAGTCTACGCCGTTTTTCAGCTTAACACTTTGACTGCCAAACTAGCAGCCACAAAATTTCTATAAAATCGAAAGGAGATATTGACTGAAATAAAAATTGAAGAAATAAAATGTATGCCGCAAAGTGTTCTCCCTACCTTGTTGCACTTTCTGTATAATCATAAATTTTGGTACAAATGAATATATTAACGTAAAAATTTATTTCGAAATCGTACAAATAATTTCGTCACCCATATATGGGTGACACGGCAGTCAAAGCGTTAAATTGGACATTTATTGCGAAAGAACGGTACCTTATGGTTTATTTCGTAAAATATATTTCGACATTTCGTAATTGTATGTGGAAGTGAAACAATATAAATAAACTTCGATAAATTCTGTTTAATATTTAACTTTGAATATTTATTTTTTGCGTGATAAACGGTATAGCAATCGCTTACGTGTAATGGTACACAACAAGTTTTGCACATATATCTCGTTTCGCTGCATTTTCCTTTTGAAATGAAGACTCAACGCGTTCTAGTTGGATTTATTTTTCTGCCAGTGACTATTTTTCCTAGAACGTGATCTCTTAGTTGTCGGGAAAGCCTGAAGGGTGGATCACTGCGAGGAGCCGTTTTAGAAATACGAAAGGAAGCATCATGTATTGTGCTGCATTCAGTGGAATCTATAGTTATCTATTCCCTAGCTACTTCCAGTAGAAATTTTTTGTATCTTAGTTTATGTTATGATTGATAATCACAGTAAAATTTTAATGCATCGAAGTGCAGTTTATGAGAAGGAAGGCGACAACAATTACACTCTATGTTCTCCGAGAACGCACTGATCCAACGATGCTGATGCGAAAAAAGCGCATCGATCACGACTTTACTCGTAGCCGATCAGCAACGTTTGGGCATGAAGAATGTGTTAAGTAGATTATAAATATATTTTAAAGTAGAAGAAAATTTCTATTGGAAGTACACGTAAGTCCCCGCCGTTTTTCATTTTAACTTGGACATTTATTGCGAAAGAACGGTACCTTATCTTTTATTGAAAGTATTGTCCATCGCTGGTCATTACATTTTCCGATCATTCTGGCAGCATCCGGATATCGCGTCGGCAGAACGCTTCATCTTTTGACGTTATCCATGAAATGACATATTTTTTGGTATCTTCGTATGATGCGAAGTGCTGCACAGACAGACCATGGAAATCCATCGAAATAAACAGTAATCAGAAGAAGCAATGTCTGGTGAATACGGCAGCTGGGGTAAAACTTCTCAATTAAGAGTGTCTAAGTAGGTTTTCACCGATGCCTGGAAAGCAGCATTTCGCATGTGGACAATCGGCGTTTAATGTTTCTCAGCATCAGTTCATATGAAACCCAATTTCCTTGCTTTTCAATCATTTTCAGTGATTTTAAACGATGTGAAATCACTTGCCGAGTCAACGATAATGCAAGTGCAAGTTCTTTTTGCGTTTGGTATGAATCTTCATTTAATAATACTACCAATTCCGCGTCTTCGTACACTTTCGACCTTCCACTACATTCTTTGTCTTCGATATCAAATTCACCGTCCTTAAACTTTTGAAACCACTCGCGACAACTTCTCTCGTTTAATGCACCCTTACCATATGCTACTACAAGCAATCGATGCGCGTCAGCTGTGGATCTCTTCAAATTAAAGAAACAAATCAGAACTTCCCGCAAGTGACGTTTCTTCGACTCAAAACTCGACATTTTCGCACGATAAAAATATACAACGGTGACATACAATCATTGTATACAATATTACATATTTTCATTGTATACAACATTCTACACGATCATTGTTGACAGATGTGCAGTCCTACCACATGCTTCTACAAGCAATCGATGCGCGTCAGCTGTAGATCTCTTCAAATTAAAGAAGCAAATCAAAACTTTGCCAAATGACATTTATTCGACTCAAAACTCGATATTTTCGCACGATAAAAATATACAACGTTGACATACAATCATTATATACAATATTACATATATTCGTTACATACAACATTATATACAATCATTGTTGACAGATGTGCAGTCCTGCCACATGCTTCTACAAGCAATCGATGTGCGTCAGCTGTAGATCTCTTCAAATTAAAGAAACAAATCAGAACTTCCCGCAAGTGACGTTTATTCGACTCAATACTCGACATTTTTGCACGAAAGAAATTTACGACGCTGATACACAATGGCTAATATTTCGAAGTTTTCTTGCTGTCAGATGTGCAATCTTACGATATGACGTCTTACATCTGATACTAGCTAATTTACTGGTTGCTGTATTTGATTTCAAACGCTAGAGACCTATTTTTACTCCTAATACAACGTAATAGCTCGACAAACTCTTAAATGTTAAAGATTCAGGAACAAACAACTTTTTTGAACGTGGATTGAACAGCTTGAATTTATTTGCGATGTCAGAAGGATTATGTTATGTCCCGTCCGTTTGAAGGCATTTATTTACAAAATGTCTCCGACGGTGTAATCAGAAAAACGTGACAATGCTCATTCGAGTGGTACGTGGAAAGGTCGTATTCCCTTCGACGTGGCCATCGACGGTTTCTACCGTCCTGCACGATAATTAGGCCATAAAATCATCCCCGCCATTGTACCGTCCTTTCTTCCAAGTTTTTAACACTAGATTGCCCAAGGAAGTCATTTTGACTGCATTTTAATTTCAATTAGAAAACAAATTATGTATATAATGATACAATTTCTTAGAATTTTGTGACTGTTTGTACAACATATAAATGCGTTTATTAATAATTGTATTTACCTTCCCCCTCCTTCATTTCCGGTATATATATGTGTGTTATACCTATTATTGCCCAAAAGCAGTCATTTTGACTGCTTGGGAAATTTAAAATAATCAAATGACTCTTATTATTGAATTGAGTAAATTTCTTATATGACCAGTTCGGCTCTGTATTGAAATAACATTTTTTTCGATTACTGCTACACGATAACATACAAGTACATGTGCTTCTTGATTCCGTAGGTTAGGTGGAAGTTATTTTGATGCTAGCATCACAGCATCGTCTCTTTCCGCGTACTTCCCTGACCTATCCCACCTACTTTTTTTCGTGACGCTAGCATCAAGAACTTCATCGTGTAAACGGGCCCGTTGCTCAATAAACTAAAGTAGTACTTGTTATTCGTATCTTTATGCAGTGATACTTGTTCTAACAAGTTGTTTATTTTATATCATTTGCGCCCTAAATTCATGAAAGAAATGTCGAATAGAAGTGAGTTATTGGAAAAGCTAACGAACACAAGTGATGAGTGCTCCGATATAGAATCAGATTCAATAAATTCTAAACTATCATCTGAAGATGAAACGGTTCATATTCAAAGTGAAATATCTGAAACTGAAGATAGCGATGAAGAGTCGATCACCAATGATGAAAATGAAAGTGTCATCAATATGCCCAGGAAAAAGTGTAGGGGGCTAAGTAGTTCAGACTCTGATGAAGAAACTGAAAACACTTTTCAGGAGACCGAAACAGCTGCCGATGGTACTGTGTGGTCAAAATTTGACGAAGGTGGTATTCCTGGAAGGTTACCATCTACTTGTATTTTCAAGGGTGTGAAAGGGCCAACAGGCTACGCAAAAAGGAACATTATGGCAGATAATCTTAGCAGTGCATTCTCGTTGATAATAGATAACCATATTATTCCACGTAACCCAAAAAGATCAGCTGCAACATCATCAAATGCAACCCATTCTAACAAACGCAAAATTTGTCACGTACGACTTTGCCACAACAACAAAACAAATAATATATGTGAAAAATGTCAAAAGTATGTTTGCGGAAGATGTACACATAAAAAGATTTCCACTTTTATTTGCGTAAAATGTACAAATAATGCATAAACTATTTTTTTTTCTAAGTGAAGTAAATTTTTTTATTGTTAATATTTACTAATAACCTGTTATATAACTGTAAATAATATAATAAAATATTAAAAATTAATTTTAAATAAATTTCTTTACACATTAGTTTTTCTTTCACAATGCAGTCATTTTGACTGCTTTTGGGCAATATAGGTATATACTAAGTTTCAGTCTTTCTAGTGTTAATAAACCTCTACAAAATGTAAAATACGATAGTTTTAAATGAAAGCAATGATGATGAATCCAGTGATGATTGATTGTTACGTCGTAATAACATTCTATATAAGCGCATATGAATTTTGCGACACCCGGTCAAGTTGAGCACTCGGTGTATTCCTACAAGCCAGCGCATTGGAAAACCCCAGCAATAAACCACCCGTACGTTTAACATCTTGCGACCAGGGGCAACGGCCAAACCGAACGTTTACCTGTGATCGCGCTGCTTGACCAAGCCACCATACATGAACCATTTTTTGTATAAATACTGCACACTTTTCGTACTCGAAACAACGTCACTGAAACAACTTCAACTCAACTAAACCGCTCGTTTGTAAATCCGTATTATTTTCGTAAGCAAAACCAGTACGTCGGAATTATTAAACTCAGTTCTGCGTTAAGCGCTCGAAGTGCAAGGATAAATATAAAACGTTCTTACAAAACGATTTACTATTCGTGCGCTCAAAACAATTATAGATGCAAGTAGTGAAGAGAAAGGAACGATGCGTCTATCATGGATTTGGCAGAAAGTAAAAACACACCAATAATTTGGAAGTATTCCATTACTCATGGCATAAAAGCGCCTGTTTCAAATAATTTAAGCGAGGATCCAAGAATGTTAGACTTATCGTTTATTATATTTAATAACAAATTTTGGGAAATACTTGTTACCGTATTGCGATCGAGCACCAGTCTGGTCTGTTTACCAGACGTTGACGCCTACCGCTTGGGCCTAGGTTTCGTCGAGCTAAATGGCACGGGAAGGAATTAATTTGACTGATGGCACCGGCGAGGATCGAAGAAAAGAGCGAATCGTTCGTCGCTTTATTTCGATGTCGAGAATCACCACCCGTTTTGCGTCTTACAAATGCGATCGCGACGTCGGGAATTTACTTTGAGCCGAATAGTAATCTATAGAGTAACAGGTCATTAGCTGCTGTGGTTTATTTCAGTGGAATTCGCTGTTTTGATTGTTTCCATACACTTTCTCAGGAACGCAGGCTCGACGAAATATGTCGTTCTCGGCGTAGGTCGCGACTGAATTCCTACCGTACGCCTGGTACGTTGCAAAGCTTGGCTCGTTATTATTATTATTATTACATTTATAATTTATAATATACATATACATATAATACAAAATACATATAATATACATATAAATTATAATATACACATATATATTATTATTATTACATTTAAGCGAACTAATGTGTACATGTGTTGGGGGTTCCAATGCCTCCATTAATTATAATTGTACCTACGGTACTGTTAACCCTTTGCACTTCAAGTAATTTGAATTCCTAACTTTATGGCATTTTTTGTCCCAGAAGAATTCTATTGTACGCGGTTGATTTATTGTCTATTATTGTCATCTATTGTCGTAAATTAGAACGTTATTGCCTTGAACTAGTGGCAATTCGGACGGAACAAACGCTCGAAATAAGTATAGTGTTCTAATAAGTGTAGAAAGTATATCATTATTCAATGAGGCCCTTGATAATTATAACACGTTAACATATTCAGATGCGAAAATCTGATTTTGATGAAACTTATGGGAGCTTATAAGTCTTTGAACAATATTTCACACGTGTTTCTTTTTATCGGCATCCATCCACTTTGAAGGGATGAAAACAGCCCTCAAAGTTGGGGTGTTTTTGATATATCTCGGAAACCAGAGGTCGAAAAATTTTCTTTTTTAAATTGTGTGTGTTTTCAATGGAAAATGTAATCGCGCAAGAAAATTTTAACAAAAGTTTTTTTGTTTAAACAATAAAGCTATAAGCTCCCATAAGTTTCATCAAAATCGGATTTTTGCATTTTTGAGACGTTGTCATTTCAAAGTAATATCGTTGCGGCAGTTAAACAATATAATTATTATTTTAGAGTAATCATCGTTGTATGACACTCGATAAACAGCACATCAATGTTTTCATCGCACAGGAGCAGTCGTTGCTTAAGCAGCGAAAGTGGTTCACATAGTCACGTTAATCGTTCGTATAATTATTTATGTAACGATCGCTTGAACGGTTTCTTCCTTGCGTGCCGTGCATTTCTAATGAATATCTGACGAACATCTGACGTATTCGTTTATGGCGTCTTATTCCGACGGTCCGGCAATAATGTCATCGATCTACCGGCTCCTCCATTGTTCGCGGACAATTCCTTGAAAGTCTGTTTGGCGAAACAAATTTATCAACGGTTTCATCAAATTATTTTAAAATTCTTATTTTATGATCACTGCAATTATAAAATTGCTTTTGCCAGACAATTTTAATCCTCTACAGCTCCTCATTTTTCTAAATTAATTTAATCAACGCTCGATCTATTATACCTGCAAATTTTCATTGTCTCTGAAATAGTTAAAATGCTGTTCTAATAAATTATTCTTAATAATACTTAATTTGTTACTTAACTTGTTGCTTGATGAGAAATTATCAAGTTAATCTTCTAAATTCCATTTTGTTCTCGTTTAACACATATTTTAGATTCAGTTTCAATTCGATTCAGCATTCTCGTTTATCTGATTTTGTAAATTCCTTCTTTGAAAATTAAGTGGTAAAATGAGGTTAGAGATATGAACTGAAATCGTTCACGTTTAACGGAACGATTTGCAGAACATGCTGATTAAGTATTAACGAGAAATGTACCAAATTTATTCGAGGAACGAAGTAACTGCTTTACTTTGTTAAGTAACTTAACAAAACTATCAACATTTATATACAACTGGTGCAAACATAAAAAAGCGAAAAATTTGAACTTGCAATAATTTTTTTACAGTTTGTATCACAATCTACATATGGACCGTTTATTTTTAAAGTGGTGGAAGTTCATTTTCTTTTGTTTCAAGAAAATTAAATGTTAGCAGATCTGACAATTAAAAAATATAGGTTAATTATGTGAAGTCTGGGAATGTTTGTACTAATTTATTAATATGTAATTTGATTATATAAATTTCTTTGAGGCAAATTTAACTAAAATAATATATATTTCCAGACTGCAAATGGACTTACATCACTTTCATAATTAGTCAATTGTAAATATCATTTAATTTCAATTTTGAAATAACAAATATCACTTAAAATATATTTCATATTAATCCAATTTTGTTTATAAATAATAACAAGAAATAAAATAGAATTAGTATTTTTTATTTTAAACGTTAATTATATTTATATATTGTTAAACTTAACACAAGATATTGGTATTATTATTTATTTATGCTCTTCATGTGGCAGTGTTTTGAAATATTCATGATGCACAGGAGGTATATAAGGTAATAGCTGCTGCATATCTTTATATTTTTCGTATGTATGGGCCTGGCATCGTGATACAAAGACGCCAAGGCGATTTTTTCAAATTTTGACGGTCTTCCCCGACATGTAGGTAATAAATTTAGAGTCTTAAAGTCTGTGTCCTCCATTGATGTTTTATATAAAATAGTATACGGTACACTTTTGCAAAATCTCATCCAATATATTTGGAACCAATTTATTTTTTCTCCATTAGTGTTTCTTCTTATCTGTTTTTTAATTGCGTTTTGTAGATTTTTTGTTGAAACGAAATTCTCTCGTTTCATTTCGTGTAAAATAAATTTATTATGTTGTCTACATTGGTTTATAACGTCATAATAATCCTGTAGTATGTACAGGAAATTCTTTTTTCGTAATGCCATTTTTTCTGTCTATGGAAATTGGACTTACACCACTTTCATAATCAATGGTTACGCAATTTCTTTTATTGGCCAATTTTAAATTGAACAAAGCAGAGGCATTTTTCAAGATATTAAGTACTAACTAGTTATAAACAAAAAGTTTACACTAAATTCAGCATAAATTACGTCATATCTCATTTTTTTAAAAAAAGGATTTACACCACTTTCAAAATAAACGGTCCATATAAGCATCAATTTTATTCAATCACTTCTTGTAAAATCATTTAGAAATTCCGAATATAAGAAAGTGAAAAATTTAAGTTGCTATAAGCTTTTACAATTTTCATCTCAATCTGTGCTTTAATCATCAATTTTATTCAATCATTTTTTAGTTTAGCATTAAAAAGTGCACCAACGTATTTTTATAAATTTTACAACAGAATAAAGATATTTAACCATTACCAGTCGTAAGTCACCTCTCACGTGACAACAATACTTTTTTGCTGCGGTCGCATGTCACGTGAGAGGTGACAACGAGCAAATCTGTCAAATTTGCATTTGAGTTAAGTATCAGCAGCAGAGCAATTAACATCTCCACTGATATATCACTGCCTTTTGTATACAATTTTTGTTATATTGAGCCCAAAAATGAATAAAGAAAATTGTCGAAATTTCGATAGGGATGATAGCAGTGAAAGCAGCTACCACCTAGCGAGAATCACGTATGAGAAGCTAACGACCGATAAGGGTTAAAAACTATCCAAATTTATAAATTAACTAAAACAATATTAATTAAAAATGAGTTAACAAATTTTAGAGATTTCAATTATTTAAAAAGCTGCTATCGTTAAAATCGTTCCAAACGAAAAATTATTTGGAAAAATAATTCTCTCACAACTTAAAAATATAATTTTCGAAAAATTTTTTCGCTTGGAATGATTACAACAATAGCAATTGTTTAAATGATTGAACTCTTTAAAATTGAATTTCCATGAAAGTGTTTCACGTGTTATGAAACAATCTGTATATTAAGATAAGGTATCTGTTGTTGTTTACCTCACGGATACATAAAGCTTGTATAATGTTTATTGAACTCTTCTTTTTGCAGAGATGGAGATAGCATATTGTATACCGGAGATAATTAACGATAAACGCCCTTATTCGACGTTCTCTTTCCCAGGTTCGACTTGCACGTACCCATTACCCGCCCATTACACCATGAAATTCCTTATTTTTTCGATAGAACTTTCTACACCTTGCTCTTGAGTTATTGCGTTAATTGCTTTTCATTATTACATAACACAAATTGTGGAAATTACATTCATCGAAGAATCGACCGAACTTTTTGCGAGGAATTCGCCGAAAATGTTTAAACAAGTATTCGGGACGAGCACGTTATGTTTCGGCTTGCTGAATTATTAAAAGGCTGTGAATTTATTATATGGCGGCTATAAAGTTCATCTTCAATAAAATCTAATGAAGCCTTTAGTTTATTTAACGTCTACTAAAATCGTTCACTGGCGAATGAAAATTCTATTGCGGCTAATAATTCAGTTTTATAAATACTCATATTTTTGTGTACCATTTTAAAAGTTTTACACGTACCAAAGTGTGCTAAAATTGTAAAATGTACCAAATGTTTACAGGAAGCTGTTACAATCATTAATCCTTTGCCATATTATGACGAGTCAAACTCGTATTGAAGATTTTAAACAATGTCCAATAAATATAAATATTATGTTTTTCTTTTCAGATGAAATCAAATGTCATTCTTTTGTGAACAATATTGAAGCAATTAAATAGATGTGGCAGTACAAAGAGATATAAATTGTTATTCTTTGCTGTGACTGTACACTACTAAGTGATACCAGCCAGTTGAAAAGAAAATGAAACTTTCTGAAACATTTTTGCTGGAAATGTGCGACAGTTGTTATTCACGAAATGAAATCGATTTGATTGAAGATATACAAGAGTCAGCGGCGAAGGTGGTCCAGGGACAAAAACGTCGGTCCACGCTGTCCTGGATTACGACGATGATTTCGATGACTACTACGACGACAACGAGCAAGACATTCCAAAGGATGCCCACGTCACGCCCATTCAAGGCCCAATTTTTTTGAAAAATGGTTCAGTCCCCGTGGTGCCATTGTACTCTTACCCGCAGTTGAACAATGGCAGTTACGTCCAGATACCGGTAAGTATTTTTACATTGTCAAACTGTTGACAAACAATTGATTAACAACATCTTTTATTTCAATTAAAAAGGAACTTGTTCGACAACTATTTTATTACTCTACTATCTTTATAACGTTATTATAAAAAAAAGAACACGATCCAACTCAATCATTAAACCACGAACGAAGTATAAAATCGAATTGGTGAAATATAAAATTGAAAACACATCAGAAAAACTCAACTATTTCTTTTTAGTGTTTACATTTTTGACTTACTTAACACTGGAACTACCGGACTGGTCAAAATGACTTGTTACTGATCTTTTCTTGCACAGTTGCCGAAATTATAAGAACGTTTCCAGGAAAATGGTTTAAATGAACTTTTTTATTAACACATTACGTGCCAAGCTATTTTCACTCGACTTTTCATACAGTCCATTTAATGTGTAACTAAAAATTGATATATTATTACAAATCTATTTGTTTTGTTCTATATTACCCTCATTACCTACATTTTTACAATGTCTCATTCTTTTGATCTGTGTTACGTACGCCTTACTTATTATAAAATATATCTTTCCAGCGTATTAAATAAGTATGTCATCGCGTACAACAGGTGATACACATGCCACGGAACGTGTTAAAACACATTAATATAAAAGTTATTCGAAATTTGAATAAATACGACCTTGTCACTATCATAAAGCAGTGTGTACCACTGCAGTTGAGTGTCCAGTAGTGCCAGTGTTAATTTTATTGTCAATCGATTAAAATAATTAACAGTAAAATTACATTTTTATTTCATTTTCGTTTCTCAGAGTTTACATACAGTGGCTCACAAAAGTATTCGGACACTCTTCAAACCTAAATAACTTTTTTAAGATTGAACCAAACGTGTTGAGTTTTTTTGAGCAATTAGTTGCATTGATTTAATAAATAATATAATATAATATACATATGAGCTACATGCCATCGAAAATGGTGAAAATCGCAATTTTTCACGATTCTTGGTCAGTTTCTGCTTAAACTCCAGAAATTCTTACATCTTTCTACGCGTGTCATTTTTTCCCGCATGAATTGATTTCGGTGAAATTTTCAGCATGTGTATAACTAACACAGTTCTGAAAAACGCATATTTTAAATTTTCATCACGAATTATGTTTGCATATCATTTAGTAAATCAGTGTTTTTAGTTGCTCCAGAAAAGTCAAGTCGTTTGATTCATTTTTGAAAAAGTTATTTAGATTCAAAGACTGTCCGAATACTATCGTGAGCCACTGTATCTGATTTTTCTTTTATATACAAATCCACAGCTATGGTCATCGACACGATTGACCAAAAACGAGCTTAACACGTTAACCCCTTGACCGACGATTTATTTCCTGATAACTGTGACTAGATTATCTTTATCCTCCGCGAAACGACAAAAAGAAAAGTCAAATGTGTAGTTACCGTGTACGTAGCTATTCTCCACCGATTGTATGCGGTCAGAGATTAAATAGAATGTTATTACGGTTTAAATAAAATTAAGGAAACGCATGCTTAAAAGATTCTATTCGAAATATTGATCACGAGTCTGACTCGTTGTTATAAGGTAAGGGGTTAAACGTTATGTCAGTCCCTAGAGACTGGCAATATCAAATTTACAGATTAATTTTATCTATTATAGGAGTACAAATAAGTCTCCGTCGTTTGAAATCAGGTAGCATTACATACATGCATTCTTTCCGTTAACGCTAGAACTACCGCACAATAAATCCAACGATATACATTGCTTTGTAATAATAGCAAGACTGCATCTACTCAAACTTCATTCAATTTTTATTACAACACGTGGTTCGTTAAAGAAGTACATTGGAAAATTGCTAATGAAAACATTTTTATAACTTCAGTAATTGCGAAAGAAACAAGTAGGAACCAGTCATTGTGATTGGTTTCGTAGTTCTCGTGTTAAATAAAATATGACATGAAAACTAGAGAAAAATAGCTCCGCGTTCAACGTGTTAATGAACTGTTAAGGGGGAATACACTTTAGAGCGCCTAAGAAATAGTGATCTTTGGGAATTTTGTTCTCAATAACTACAAAGCGAATCATTCTCAAACTGTCATGATATTATGTTCTATATTTAAACAATACAAAAAATTTTCTATTTTAATGATTAATGTATTTTTTTTTCGCAATATTTATAAATCTTCACAGTTCCGCGCGACGCGCATCGTCAGTTTGTGTACATCCTAGACCCTCTAATTTTCATCCAAAACAGGAAAACAAAAGTTTATTTTAATCCTTATAAAATGCAAAAATTTTGCCCTTTTTTAAAAAGTTACGATTTTTCGCTAAAAATTATGATTTTATAATGTAAATTGAAAAGAAACAATGCAACTATTTAGGAATTTTTTTAGTTCATCGACGACATTTTATCATTACCTAACGAAAAATCGCCTTAGGAGCTCAATTGGTCCAATAGATCGTTGTGTATCGTGTACACAAGATTCAGAAATAAGGTATTGAGAAAAACGCGTTTAAAGTTTTTCGACTGTTAGAGTAGTAGTTATTGAACACTTACTTCTGGAGGAAACTAATCTGCCATACCAGGGCCATATAGTAAGCTTTCTGTGACTTCAAAAAATTTATTTTACTTCATTTGGTGCATCCTACGAGAGATTCGTGCCTCTTTTGTGCTGCTTTGTCTGCGGCGTTCCTGTCTCGTTATGCGCTGCGCGTCATACATATCGGCAAAGAATTTGCATTGTTGCCCGATATTAATATTTAATACATGCATTATTTTTAATATAGCTGAGTAGCCCTCGTTAAAAATGCCAGCCGCAATAAAGACGGAGGTTTCGATAATTTTTGCTCCGAAATTTAGATGCTTTGGATTTAGGCGTCAAACCGTTGAATTGAAACTTTCATTGCAATTCTGTGTGTGTCCACATAGACACCTGGTTAATAAATCCTCCTTTGAAAGTTCTTCATATATCGGTTTTAAATGTTTAAGGACATCTGGGTGAAGTGAACTAGGATGATTAAAATTATCTAATTCACTTTTCGCTTCAGCTTTGCGCCACTTGCACCTGACGCTTACCTGTTCGGCTAGCTGTATCTCCCAAAATACATAAAATTTTGCTCCGTAACTTTATACACGTATTCTAGACACATACTGGAATCAATTTCAAACAAAAAAAAATCGAAAATTTTCATCTTATAAAATGTATTCCCCCCTTAAGTCCGTCGCTGTTAATCTTGTAGTTCTAAATTGCTAATTTCTTCTAAATTGCTAATTGCCAAAAGTTGTTAATTCTGAAGTTATAAATATGAAAAATTTGATAGTGAATTGAATGAATCGCACGGTTATCTTGAACGACGAACAAAGGATTCGGTAGATCTAGCGAACGGTTCTATTGAAAGGCATAACTTGTTAAGGTTAAACTCATTGTAAAAATATCCAGCCCGACTATATGCTACTCGATTTGCATATATTCTCCATATTTGGATGTTCATCTCCTTTCTCCTTATCTATCGATATAATCACACCGGTTACTTCGTGTAAGAATGGCCATATTGTATGCGTTTTACCTTGCGCCATTTGTAGTACTTCAGTGCGCGCATTTGCATAGTTGAATTTAAACGCGTACGATAAAACTCAATTTTCAATTGCTTTTCAAGGAAGCATTTTACCACCGGACGGTTATTTCGTATTTCGTGTTTAACTACCGAAGCTTCGTTTGCCGTTGCGAATATGTACGGGCAAACTGTACTTTATTGTATTGCGAATTGCTTTCGTTGCACTGCGAATTGCTTTTATCGCAAATGTAGCTTAATATCTATTTTTACTTGGTTCAAACGTATTCGAATAACGTAACAGCAGAATCGAAATGTGAAAAGTGACTTTGTTGAACCAACTGCAAAAATTGAACCTAATTTCAAAGGGAAATGAAACGAAATAAACGTAAATGACCAACTAGTAAATAACGTAAAAGATGCTTTCAAAGAAGCAATTTCCTGAATTTAGAAATATAAACAACTGAATAAGGAACATCGATGTTGTAACACTGAAAGTTAATTTGGTAACTAAATTTGTATTTTTACAGAACGATATTATCAAATTTCTGTCAACTGTACACTGTTCTTTATTATACTGCCAGTGAAAAGTTAGTGGTCACAGAAAAATCTAAAAGATTAATACATATTTTAACATATAAATTAGAAATTCTCGAACAACTTTTAAAAACGTACAATTTCATTAACGTAAACTGAATCAAGTAATTTAAGTTTTAACTAATATCAGTATTATTTTTTAAACCTTTCTAAAACATTGTTTAAAGTCTTATAAAAATTATAAATTAAAAAATATTAAAGAAAAAAATATTTTATAAGACATAAAAATCGACAATAGATACGTACATAGTTAATATATAAAATTAATATTGGTGGCAATCGCAAAGAAAAATGTAAACCTCAAGATTTTCAAGTGTTTCATCTGTGTCTCTAATAAACATTTAGGAAGCACCTTTATGGATTTAACCATTTCAGTGCCGGATAACGATATATTCTCCTTGATTTCGTCTGCAAACAGTGTTTGTATTATTAGAAAATTAATAGAATAGAAATTAAGAGAAATAGAAATTAATATTGATGGCAATTGCAAAGAAAAATTTAAACCCCAAGATTTTCAAGTGTTTCATCTGTATCTCTAATAAAAATTTAGGAAGCACCTTTATGGATTCAACCCTTTCAGTGCCGGATAATGATATATCGTCCTTGGCTTCATCTGCAAACAGTGTTTGTACTATTAGAAAAATATTATAAACTATAACTACTATAACAATTAAAAAATTTACAACTTTCTAATAATATTACAATAATATCCTATTCCAATATGCACAGTGCCACACTACAGTAATATAAATTTATTTCAATGTTGAAATTGCTATCGTACACTCATTCATAAATTCTTCTTTCATGCTACAAATTTAACAAAGTATTTTTCGGTCAATTTTAATTTTTCGTTCGGCACTAAAAGGGTTAGGTAAGTTATATACATGCATAAACTTCCAATGTATACACAATTGACTGGAAATAGCATGAATTTTTCAAAAACTGCAATTTATATGCATACATAACTCAATTAGATCTCCGAAATGAAGATTTTAAGTTTACATTATGGACACAGGTAGAGAAGCTTAAAAACCGTGATCTTCGGTTCTTTTTTTATTTATAACTGCGACCAATAGCAGTTAAAAAATAAAATTGTTTATACATTAGCTAGTTGAGTGATCCTTTTGAACATTAAAAGAAATTCAAAACGTTTGTTTCACGTTCGAAGGAATGTTATTTCGCTTTCAAAGGGTGTAGGAATACTTTGTTCACCGACTATATCTATGCAAATTCATTTCAATTAGTACGACTTTAACACGTAATCAAATGCACGCACGTACAGAAGGCGATTGCAAACGTTCAAAGCCGTGACACTGTGGATTCTATAATGTTGTTTTGTTCGTGCAATTCTTACAATTGCTGAGTAACAATGGCGTGACTCATAGGCTGCTAGAACGGAAGAATTGTAAGTAGAAAGTATAGCGAGTTCGCGGCACAAAACTACGAGCACAGAATACGCAAGCAGGTCTCGTCAAACTTTATATCTTCTGCATCACGATCACGTATGGATTAAGGAAGTTCCGAAGAATCTATCGAACGACTACGAATTTGAAGTTCAGAAACTGTATCGCATAGTCTGAACCGTTATGTTGTTGCAAGTTTTATATTACAGCGACTTAACTCGAACAAGCTGCCGCACGAAGGTATCAACAATGAAAATCCTGGTCGAAAACTTAAAAATCAAAGTATTCGGTGGAGAATGGACGTTAACTTATGGATTGGCTACTTTAACGATGTCTTGATGCGGTGGAAAAACCAAATCAAACATACTTTTACACCCGAGTGGCAATTTGACGCTCATATTCGTAATCAGAACTATTAAAAACGCGCAGATATCGATTTTAGTGAAAATCAGATAATTTCTTCTATTATCCGTCCGCCATATTAGATTCGCCATTTTGTTTTTTGAAATTCAACGCTCATATTCGTAATCAGAACGCTCGAAAACATGCAGATATCGATTTTGGTAAAAATCAGATCATTTCTTCAACTATTAGTCCGCCATATTAGATTCGCCATTTTGTTTTTTGAAATTCAACGCTCATATT
>CM052092.1:20711732-20726172 GCA_028453745.1 Agapostemon virescens
GAGAAAAGACAATTTGTATCTTTTATACTGCTACATTTACTTCAATGGTGAGATATTAATTCACAAAGAATAACATTGAATTTCGTCTAAAAAGAAGACATAATTTTTATATTTGTTAGACTATGTTTAAAATCATCATGGTAAGTCTGACTCGTTAGAGTATGGCATCGGGTTAATTTATAATAAAAATAAGTGGATAAAATGTTAAACGATAGGAAGGCTTAGAAAATATGAAAACATCTGCATGTTATTTTCTGCCTATTAAAATTAATGGATTCTTGCAATAGCTGAAGAAACTTTTTAATTGACCCAGTTCGACAAAAAGGAACAAACAACCATTTTTCGTTGTAAAGAAAGCGAAAGACCACTTTAAGATCGTATTAATGAGACTGCAGTATTCAAGAAACGTCCAAATTAAGATATTTTTCTTTAATCACTCGTTTTGAACAGCTTCGCAGAGGAAGTACTCGACGCCCTCGAACAAAATGGCGGTACCACGTAAATCTTCGGCCAGCATTTGCGCCGATATGATACCAATGCCAGAAAACAGGAAAAACTCGTTCCGCGACAGTTTCATCGTACGTTTCCATTCCCATGCAGGTGACATAATTAATTTTAGGAGAAAAGAGGCTCCTTTGGCATGCGTGACCTTCGCGCCTCGTCCTCCGTACTTATTCATTATCGTTTTTACTTTTCTTTCATTCATCCTGATGGAATGCACTTCTGCGTGCCCATTAAGGAAACCGGGAAAATATACATCTTCAGTTGCGCATACCGAAATGCTAACCAGTTAATCCTTTTCGTCCTGGTCAAGATCAACTCTATAATTCCGGATGAAACGACGCATCGTTGCACTCGGTGTGGTTGCAGTTAGCTTTCGCATGGTATAGCACTCGCGGCTACAACGTATGTCAACCCTCGGACATTTTTATATGTAGAACTTTAATTTTTTTAAATACTGTTTTAATAATATTTCTTGTAGACGCGTTAGGCTTTCTAAGGTCCCCGATGGTTATTCGTTGTTCGTTCAGTTTAATTGCCGGAAATTTCATACGTATATGATGATTTTGATACACCGGATCGAAGTGGACCCAGGCGTCGCTGTCGAAGGGTTAAACTGTATTTATTTATTAAGCTGGAAACAGATTATTCGAGATGGTGTTCAAAGATGTATAACGTATGCATGAGACTCATGTAATCAATAAAATATAAGCTTTTGACATACATTACAGGATGTACGAATTAATTTTCTTCTTCGTTGTTTTTATCGTTGCTTCTTTATTGTCGATTTACGAGTACATTTTTATTTGTTCATTAAATTAAATTATCATCATTGATACTGGAACTACCAGAGAGGTCGAAATGATTTGTTACTGATTTTACCTTTTACAATTATTGAAATTAATAGAACGTTTCCACAACAACTTTTTTACTAAAGCAGATACTAGCATGAAAGTTGTGGGAAATTTGAATAATTTCGACCTTGTCGTTATTATAAAACAGCGTATGTTAGTTTAACCCTTTGCACTCCAAGCGATTTTAATTCCAAAGTTGATACATTTTTTGGCTTGAAATAAATAATTCCATTGTACTATTAATCTTTGTTACTATTAATCGTACGTGCAACACTTCAATTTTTACTAACTTCGTAAATACAAACATTGTAATGTAAAAATTGTTTTGAATAATAGTCTGACAATTTTTAGTCTCGCCTCAGAGCTGCCATTGCAGTGCCAAGGATTAATACTGGGTAGTTCTGGTTTTATTAGATTAAGATTTACTTCTTTTTACAGATATAGATGTAATCGACAATGATCGGTGTTGAAAGTACATCGTTGAAGCTTAATAAACTTTGTTAATTGAAGATTTATTTCTTTTTAGGAATACAGAAAGGAAATTTATTAATGAAAATAGTGAATATAGTTATGCAATTATTATTAATTAATTACCTTTGTACGAATCGGTAGACGGGTGATGATTCAAGTAAAATAAAAATTGTCTGTCTCGATTGCAGCAAGCTAGAGTAAATAAGACATTTATTCATTGCCTCGAGAGTTTTCTTCTATTGTTTTTGCTATTTCGTATTTCTCTTAGATATGCAATATTAAAATTGCCGTGGATTGCTTGAACTGCTTAGGTTGAAATGATGTGCTGGCGTTTGCAACGATAGCTTTATTTTATTGTTGGCTTGCGAGTATTTCGTGGTATAAAGTCTCGTTGGCGCTTATGAGCAATGTGTTTCGGCGGTTTTGAATGAATCTTAATTCATATTTGTAATCAGATACATAATCATAACCTTTGAAAACATACAGATATGAATTTTGATAAAAATCAGATTCTTTTCAACTACTCGTCCGCCATACTGGATCCATCATCTTGTTTTTACTTTAACTTAAGACTCAGATACATAGTCGTAACCCTTGAAAATATACAGGTACCAATTTTAATGAGAATCAGTTGTTTTCAACTACTCGTTCGCTATACTGGATTCACAATTTTGTATTTTGAATTTTCGAATATAAACATTCAATTAAATTCGTCATCGTCTGCCATTTTTACCACGATTTCGTAATACCATTATGTGCCATAACAATATTATTCATAATTTTCAATGAAGCAACCATCTATTAATAACTATATGACAAGTGTGTACATACGACTTTTCCTTGGAACATATCAGCCATAAGTTTTCATTCTGTCCATTCACAATGGTATCCAGTGATAAGTACAATACTGCTCACCCGAATTTGAAAAATCTGTCCAACTTAAGTACACACAATCCACCCCTACTCTTCCTCACATATTACAATATTACACTAAACAAAGAAACAGATGTACAAACCCACCAGAGAATAAGAGACAGCGATATTTAACAGTTACGCCTCAGATCTAAAAAAGCTGTCGAATTTTAATATCTTTTACTAATCTACATTCACATAAACGTTTAAACATCCAGTAAAAAAGAAGAAACACTTGATATCATTGAAAAAGGAATTTACATTTACATTTGTTAATCTTTCTTCAAAATCTCCAACACGAGCCTGACTCGTTATAAAATGAAAAGGGGGTTAAAGTTGCTAACGAGCACTTAAGAAAATGCACGAACAACTTCTAATTTGTTGTAATTTTCTTAGCAACAAAGAGTCCGCGGAAATATGTTAATCTGCCGGTAATTGGATCATTTACCATGTGTGTCGAATGTTCCTTAGGAACAGGGTAACTTAACATTAGATTGCCCAAGGAAGTCATTTTGACTGCTTCTTAATTTCAATTAGAAAAAAAAAATGTATATAATGATACAATTTCTTAGAATTTTGTGACTTTTTGTACAACATATAAATGCGTTTATTAATAATTGTACTTACCTCCCCCCTCCTTCATTTCCGGTATATATATGTGTTATATCTATATTGCCCAAAAGCAGTCGTTTTGACTGCTTGGGAAATTTAAAATAATCAAATGACTCTTATTATTGAATTCAGTAAATTTCTTATATGACCAGTTCGGCTCTGTATTGAAATAACATTTTTCATTTTCTTCCATTACCGTTACATGATAACATACAAGTACATGTGCTTCTTGATTCCGTAGGTTAGGTGGAAGTTATTTTGATGCTAGCATCACAACTTCGTCTCTTTCCGCGTACTTCCCTGACCTATCCCACCTACTTTTTTTCGTGACGCTAGCATCAAGAACTTCATCGTGTAAACGGGCCCGTTGCTCAATAAACTAAAGTAGTACTTGTTATTCGTATCTTTATGCGTTTATTTTATATCATTTGCGCCCTAAATTCATGAAAGAAATGTCGAATAGAAGTGAGTTATTGGAAAAGCTAACGAACATAAGTGAAGAGTGTTCCGATATAGAATCAGATTCAATAAATTCTGAACTATCGTTTGAAGATGAAACGATTCATATTCAAAGTGAAACATCTGAAACTGAAGGTAGCGATGAAGAGTCGCTCACCAATGATGAAAATGAAAGTGTCATCAATATGCCCAGGAAAAGGTGTAGGGTGCTAAGTAGTTCAGACTCTGATGAAGAAACTGAAAACACCTTTCAAGAGACCAAAACAGCTGCCGATGGTACTGTGTGGTCAAAATTTGACGAAGGTGGTATTCCTGGAAGGTTACCGTCTACTTGTATTTTCAAGGGTGTGAAAGGGCCAACAGGCTACGCAAAAAGGAACATTATGGCAGATAATCTTAGCAGTGCATTCTCGTTGATAATAGATAACCAAATTATCCCACATAACCCACAAAGATCAGCTGTAACATCATCAAATGTAATCCATTCTAACAAACGCAAAATTTGTCAAGTACGACTTTGCCACAACAACAAAACAAATAATATATGTGAATAATGTCAAAAATATGTTTGCGGAAGTTGTACAGATAAAAAGATTTCCACTTTTATTTGCATAAAATGTACAAATAATAATGCATAAATAATGTTTTTTTCCAAGTGAAGTAAATTTTTTTTATTGTTGATATGTACTAATCACCTGTTATATAACTGTAAATAATATAAAAAAATATTAAAAATTAATTTTACATAAATTTCTTTACACATTAGTTATTCTTTCACAATGCAGTCATTTTGACTGCTTTTGGGCAATATAGGTATATACTAACCGAAACATTTGCACGTTTCTACCGCCATAAACCGCCGAAACCTCCACAAGCAACACCTTGAGACTACCTGCGACTAATTGCATAAATGCAACACATTTCTTCGCCTCGAACACTGAAGAAGAATCTTACTGAGTTTGGTCGCAAGGATTTGTGTAGGTCGTGCCTAGCATGAAAGGGAAAATGATACACCGCCGAATATTAAGAGAAACATTGTAATTCAGATGGGCCAATAAATTTAATACATTTTACAAAATACATAATATCATTAAAAAATGCGCGTTACGCTGAAAGAAAGAGAACATAGCGACGAAGCAATTTTGTACGCAAACCTAATCTATGAACGTTTTAAATCGCTAACATGTCAACAACGTATAACGATACGCTACTCAACGGAACGCAGACTGTTGCTGGCCGTGAGGTAAAAGAAAAATTTCGTACTCTAAGCGTTGGACGGATTCCTGATAAGCTACTTTTTCCGCTTGCTTTCGCCTTGTTACTTCAGAAAATTAGTCGAAATGCACACTCGCCAACAAAAACACAAAAACCGAGCAAAATTTACAAACCTTACATAAATTTATTCGCAAATATGCTCAAGCAATTCCTATATTCACGTTTATAAAAATAGAAAATACACAAATAACAGATATAATGCTCATTGGCAGACAGCGGATTTAATGTATTCATGACAAAAGTTAGTAGGTGAGATATAAAGATTTAGAAAGATTGAAAAGATTTAAAAGTGTCTTCCTATACTTTCAACTAAATAGAATTATTAAAGAAACAAACCAATTTCTATTTTTCTGCTTTATGCATTCATGACAAAACTCAGTAAGTGAAACAATAAGAATGTAGAAAGACTGAAAAGATTTAAAATTGCCTTCACATTATTTTCAACTACTTAAAATTATTGAAGAAACAAACCAATTTCTATTTTCCTTCTCAGTCCCTGCTTATATTTCATAAATGTCCACTGCCTATCAACAAGTAGACAGCAGACTATTACGCAAAATATAAATATTCTTTACCAATTATACTAAGCAGGAATCAAATAAACATTAATTTCACCGCTTCACAATGTTGCCAATCGTAAAACAACAAACTTGAAAAATTACTCTAACTTCTTAAACACACGATAAATCCGCCAGTCTACCGACGACGATCAATCGACGAGCTTTTGTTGGCGCGTGTGACAACTAGAAAATTCAAAAACGAACAAACAGTAAGTGAAGATTAAACAAAATGTACTAAAATAGGAGAAATGAGCACTAGCTACTTACAACAGCGTGCGATATTAGACGCGGTTAGTCATTCGATCGAAACTCTTCCATGAAGGGTGACGCGATGGTGCGGTTGCGAAAACGTGTCCCAAATTAACAGTTTCTCTTTACTATACAACCACGTCACGTACGTTAAAATCTATATACACGTATGGTACAAAAATAATCGCCCGTTTTGTTTTTCTTTTTTTTTTCATCTTCTTCCTCGCCTTTTCCCTAGAACATTATAGATCGTTACGCGAACGACGAATTTAAGTAAAGCGTCTAGCGTGTGTTAGTGCGGCGGCTACGTCGACTAACGAGGTACGTCTAACTATAAAACGCCTAACGAGTTCCGTCGCGATACAGTGTACAACCACTTTTATTAATACGGCAGGTCCCTACGACGAAAACTGGCAAGAAGAAGAGTAAGAGATACGACACACGCGACGCGTCGCTGTTTCTCACGCGACACGAATTTCAGACTTATCCTAACTGGCGTTTTTCACCTAATTTCGCGAAACGGTAGCTTCTTGTTCGTTCGAATTGTTTATGCTTATTCGTTATTCGTACCATAACGGTCGCGCGAGGTTAAACCGTGATGTATTTCGATTGGAAGAAGTTGTAGCCGACGAAGACCAAGGCGATGATGTAAACAGAGTGTAGGATCGATGCGCTCGTCGCAGAGTTGCAGAGATCAGTGCTGCAGATGTGGCATGATTCCACGTTCGGACCGGAACTCATCGTTGCGCTGCAAGGGCCGTCGGTGATTTGCGTTTCATCAACATTCGGGGTCGAGCACTGTCGTAGCACCACTCGGTCGCCATTTTCTGAGGAAAAACGAAGTCTTTAATTTCTGGGGAGAAACGAAATCTTTAATTTCTGGCGATTGCGCTCGGTTGATGTGGAAATACTTCTGGTGACTTCGACTGGGGAATTTTATGATTTCGAGTTAAGTAGGATGGTACTTAGAAGGGTACGGTCAATGGAGGAGTCAGAAATAATTGGAACAGGGTGTCTGAAACATTTGAGCATGCGGAAAAACTGTCTGTTCGATTATTGACGTGTAATTGATAATATGTCTAGCATCCCGGTTAAATGGTACCGTTTCTTGATTATCAATTTGACAATTATTGAGATTATAAAGATAAACAACATCATTATTGGGACACATTTTAGAATAAGAATTGCATCTAGATAAATTCATTTTAGATAATCATTACAGGGCCACGTGTAACACTCGCTTTTATGGCTCAGGGAACGTAGTGTCACTGTCGCGCTGTGGTTGAATCGTGTACAAGGAGCAGGAATTTAGGGAATTAAACCTCGCGAATTTTGTAATGTGGACCGTTTATTTTGAAAGTGGTGTAAGTCCTTTTTTTAAAAAATTGAGATATGACGTAATTTATGCTTAATTTAGTGTAAACTTTTTGTTTGTAACTAGTTAGTATTTAATATCTTAAAAAATGCCAATGCTTTGTTCAATTTAAAATTGATCGGTAAAAGAAATTGCATAACCATTGATTATGAAAGTGGTGTAAGTCCATTTGCAGCCTGGAAATATATATTATTTTAGTTAAATTCGCCTAAAAGAAATTTATATAATCAAATTACATATTGATAAATTACTACAAACATTCCCAGACTTCACATAATTAACCTATATTTTTTAATTGTCATATCTACTAACATTTATATTTCTCGAAACAAAAGATAATGGACTTGCACCACTTTCAAAATAAACGGTCCATATAATTTTCTACGTGCATTAGTATTCTTTTAATTTCTATTTACATCAGTAGCTTCTGTAAATAAAATAGTAATTTTGTTTCAAGAACAATTTGAATTATATTTCACTCGAACATTGTCAATGTCCTTTTACTACACAATTCGGACGTCTCTTTTAGGGATAAATATAAGGTAACCACTATTTTTAATTATATTCGACTTGTTCGTCTATCTCTTTTTTAAATGTGCATATTCAAACTTCATTGAATGAAGTGGAAGTTTAATATTAAATAAGGTAAAGCTGTATTTAACCACAAGTGACATACTTGAGCGTTATCAATGCCTTTTCACTGTATTATTCAAACATCTCTTTTTGGGATAAATATAAGATAACCATTGCTTTAAAATATTTGCGACTTGTCCAATTATCTACTTTTTATTATGTAACGATAATAGTAGGTATTATTGTTCGAAAATGGGAGAAATATCAATTTGCAATTATAACTGATCGGCAATACCGCGTATTCCGTACAATTTTCTTTCCTCGAAGAGGCCATCTAATGCGAGCCTATCAGACGATATTTACAATTTCCGGTTTTCGTGTAGAATCGACTGCGCCATGTGAAATATTTCTTATTTGTACGGGGCCGGAGTATTGTTTGAACGATTTAACGCAACAGGTTGTGTAACGCATGTGATTCAAAGTCTACCGAGAATCTCCGGAAGCAATTATGGCTTTGTACATGCGAATAAAACTAGGTTCCTTTGTGCCGCGATTAATAATATACATGTCGAGGTTCGTTTACAAATTCCACGACAATCGCGAATAACTGTTCGAACATTATACAACGTGACTCACAAATATTGTTGCTAATGTTTTTTAACAACAGAAATAATTTCACATAAAAAAATATGAGACGATGATCCGTTCACACGGTGTTACATACTTACAGCAAAATTCGATTGCAGCTATTTACAAACGCTCTGTTCTATTCAACATTCTTGGGCACACGATAATGGAGCATCAAATAGTTTATTATTACAGTTAAACTTTTCATTAAATGCTTGCTGAAATTTCCATTAATCTTTCGATACTTTATTCATTAATATTACAGCTCAATATTACTTTTCCTCCAAGTGCTCGTAGAAGTTTCCATTAACGTTTTCATACTTCATCATCAATCATGTCAAGCGAACATAAAGTCCAGTTAAGCTATTAAATTTAATATTCTTTTTAATTATTTGAGCCGTTTATTTCGAAAGTGGCCCAAGTCCATTTATATGAAAATCGAGATATTTAAAGATTTACGTTTTAATAAATTAAAAAATATTGGTAACTAATAAAATGGTAGTATAATATTTTTGTGTGTTTTAAAGGTGTACAATTTATCCAACCTAATTAGCATTATTAGCAGTGTTTTAAAAATAATGTTTTCAACGACTGTCGATGGACTTAAATCACTTTCAAAATTAATAACATAACATTTCCAATTCTTAAAAAAGCATAAGTCCAGGGAAAAAATAAATTTTCTTTGAAACAAAAGGAAGCATATACTGTTTTATGATATAGAATTAAAAAATGTTCAACTTTTCACTTTTTCTTTTCTGTAGAGACTTAGTTGAAATGAAATCATCTCGTTTCATTTCATTCAGAATGAACTTAATTTTTCTACACTTTTCCATAACTTCGTAATATTTCTTAGGGACAACCAATAAATTGTTTTCTTAACACCATTTCTACAACTCCGAAGTCTATCATTAGGTAGAAACGAATGTCCTGATAATAGGAACTTATGGTTTATAGTGAATCCCGTATATACTTAGCGATTTCTTTTTTACCTTTTTACGGTTTCTAAATTATTGAGAAACTGAAGAAAAGTAATTGGTAACCTTTCTTACCTACTTGTTCATATCGATATGCAGGGTGTCCCACATAAATGGGAACACCTAAGTATCTTTCGTATTTACAGTCCTATCAGAAAACTTCAGAGGACAAAGTGACACTATTGCAGGGGGGCAATATAATGGTGAAGAAAAAAATTTTTTATGTCGTGTTTTTTTAATGAAATTTCAAGGTCACCGATGTTTTTTTAAATGGAATAGTACTTTTTTTACGATAGCATGATAGACAATAAAAACTGAATTTAGTGGATACCACCTTTTTGACCTTGAAATGACCTTGAGCAAGAATAATCATGTTGAAGCGGATGAAATGTGGAAGTTTAAAAGTTACGTGTTTCAGCAAAGATTGCGCGTTGTTTACGTCGGGTTGACCTTTACATATCATAAAAAATGTTCGAAATGTTGACCATCCTCATTTATGCAATGCTGCAATCTTTTAATAAATGATCTGTAGGCATTGTCGATTTCCTGAGACGTAATTGAAGCACGTGCTGCAGTAATCCTTTACCGCATATCCTCTGGCGTTGTGGGTTTACACTACCGGTATTTTTAAATTGTTTTGCCACGACGGAAAATGCGTGTAACGAAGGACAAATACGATTCACAAATTTTTCACGATACAAACGTATTGCTTGCCTCAAAGATTGGTGGCTTTCGCCATAAGTGAAAACCATATTGATTCGTTCCTGTACAGTATAACGCATTGTTATCACTTTCGCGTTTCAAACTCGAATAATGCAGAAGGAACAACGTACTTATTCTAACCGATTAACCTTCTGTTAACGATCCCAATGATACATACTCTAACATAAACATACGCTGTTTACTATGAAAACTATTTCGAACATTTATTATGATATGTAAAGGTCAATCCGACGTAAACAACGCGCAATCTTTTCTGAAACACGTAAGTTTTAAACTCCCACATTTCATCCGCTTCAACATAATTATTCTTGCTCAAGGTCATTTCAAGGTCAAAAAGGTGGTATCCACTAAATTCAGTTTTTTATTGTCTATCATGCTATCGTAAGAAAAATATACTATTCCATTAAAAAAAACATCGGTGACCTTGAAATTTCATTAAAAAAACACGACATAAAAAATTTTTTCTTCACCATTATATTGCTCCTTTGCAATAGTGTCACTTTGTCCTTTAAAGTTTTCTGATAAGACTGTAAATACGAAAGATATTTAGGTGTTCCCATTAATGTGAGACACCCTGGCTTATATCAAAATTATATATTCTTTGCAATTACTATTATTTATAAAATAATTATCTTATTTAATCGAGCAGTACTACATTAATAATAAAACCTAAAGCTTTTACCTCATCAAAGTTTACTGCATAATACACTCTATATCCGTTTGCAACTCTCAAAATGGAGTTTAAGCCCCTTTTAAAATAAAACATTTTATCATTCTATTAACCCTTTGAGGACGAATGTTGTCATATTGACGATGTTAGGTCTGTATATTCAATCTTTAAAGTGGCAAAAAATGTAATCTAATTATTGTATTAGCATAAGATCAGTGTATATTTTTATTTTCACTCAGAACTTAAAACTTTAATACAAGACACAGCTTTGCGGAGAAAATATGTTCAATATTTTCAAAAACCCACGTCCGCAAAGGGTTAACCAGCTAATCTTCGTTTTACAAAATCCTAGTAGCTTCAAATACATAATTTCCATTTTTTTTTCAGAATGAAAAGACAACTTGATTCGTTTGAAAAATAGACTTAGGCCACTTTTAAAATAAACGTCTCATTTCCAAGTTAAGTCTCTCCAGCATAATACATTTAATTACATAATTGTTCAACTGCTTTTGTAGTTAAATATTTGAATAAACTAGCCGCAACTATCAAATGCGAGGGAAGAATAGAAGACTGGAAAAGAAGCAGCAATTAACTATACGTAGTTGGAATGTGTAATTGCAATGTTGTTTTCTAAAAACAATTTAAGATCGACATAATCGTTCGATATTATCTCCGTCGTTCGGTGCAGAAACTAATTAACGAAGTTGCAAGAAACGGACGTATTTTGCGTCGTTGTGCCAATAATGTCACTGTTACGTTGACTCAAATAATCCCAGTGGCAGTTGTGCATATATGTCCGTCATTAATTCCAAAATTACAGTCACGTTAACGCGGTTAACCTCAATATTCACGATTCTGCACCGGCGAGTGATTTTTCTACGCGGGTGTGGTTTCGGCCTTGGTTACACACAATTATCGCAATTATGGCATGGGAGCACGCGTTGTGAGTCACGGGCACAACACGGCGCACTGTGACGATCAACTTGAAGACAATGATCGCCGGATAATATTACGATTCTGCGTCATTATACGTAATCCTGTTGCTCGTAATTAAACGAGCCGGCACTTGCTAGCGTAACGGCCAATATGCAAATGTAACGAACGGCAGCAGACCAAAAAAAGAAATGGCGATGTTCCTTCTAGTAAATGGTTTACAGTTATCTATCGTTCTGACAGTGACGTTGACATAACTTTCGAAGTGAAAAAGATCTGATGACTATTCTTAGTTTAACTCTTTGCACTCCAAGCAATTTTAATTCCTAATTAGAATCATTCCATTGCACGTGGTTCATTTACTTTTGTGCATATCAAATTTATTACCGTTTATCGTGCGGCAACACTTCAATTTTTACTAACTTCTTAATTACAAATGGTCGTAATGTACAAATTGTTTTGAATAATAGTCTG
Organism: Agapostemon virescens; assembly: GCA_028453745.1. Classification (NCBI taxonomy): domain Eukaryota; kingdom Metazoa; phylum Arthropoda; class Insecta; order Hymenoptera; family Halictidae; genus Agapostemon; species Agapostemon virescens. The sequence continues at coordinate 20,723,975 of CM052092.1, forward strand.
ACAATTTTCAGTGTCGCCTCAGAGGAGCCTCTTTGGAGTGCCAAGGGTTAATCTTGTACAATCGACGCCATTTTCTATGGAATATTTATCAAAATTGTCATCAAAATAAAAAGAATTAAATTACTGCATTTAGTTATAGGGCAATTCAATTTTTAGTTATTCATTGGAGATTACAAATACATTTGGTAATTTTTAGTGGCACTTTAAAATTGCTATTTGAATGCATAGGTAAAATTTCGAAAAGAATTTTTTCACATATTGTAACTCATGACGAATATTTGTGGGAGTGTATTCAGTAAAGCGACCATTGCATCGAATTGTAGTACAGTAGTTTCTAATGGCGCCTTGGAACCGTTATTTTCGTAAAAGTTATAATTTAAAGATTGATCGAATGTCTGAAGCTTGTCTAAATATTATACTAAGTTTCTCTAATTTTCAGTTTTTTTGTAGATAACAAGAGATACAAACCTCTTTTTGTAGTTGTCTTAAAAATGTAATTTTTAATAGTGCAACACCATTGAGGATTGTAAAATGAAATGAAAATGATAAAATTATTTTGAATACTAAAGCTATGCTTATACTTCGTGCATCAATATCACAGATCTAGAATAAATCTCATGCTATCGTTTATGCTAACAATGCTGTAGAAGATATAGGTGAATACAAAATGTGAAGAATCAGTTCTAGTCTGTTAAAACTTGGATCACATTTTAAAGAAGATAGGAACCACTTTATAATTTAGGAGATTTAGAAAATTTGGAATGTTATATATCCACTCTAGTTATGACACTCCATTTATCAAATGCATTTCATGGACAACAATGCTTGACACGTTAAACGCTATGTCACTCCCTGGGGACTGACGGTATTCAATTTACAAATTAATGTGTCACGTATTATTTATAAAATATTAAGAAATATTCACACTATTTTAATAAATTTGATTCAAACAGGAAAGCACAAATGGGTTAAGCGAATCTTTTGCTTATGCACAGTTGTATTCTTTCCATTTAAAGTTGAATTAAAGGTGACGTGTTAACAGACAGTAAACTGCGAGGACTTATGCAATTTTGCATTTTTTAAGGGAAACGTGAAGAGACATTAAGTAAAATGTACTTTACTTCCTATACATGACAAGTCGGTGCAAGCAACCATTGCGATTCGTCATAGCAACTCGTGACACAATAAATCTTAACACGTACGTCCCATTAAGACGTCTAGATCCGGGCTATCAGGACGTTCAGACATAAAATTGATGTAAAATGAACATCCGCAAGACGTCATCTGTTGTCTGAATGGTGACGCATTTACAGTTTCGCGAATAGTATAATAAACGACGATTCACCAATCAAAATCAATATTTCACGAGAAAACTTTAATTACAATCTTGACATTCGTGCTGCGAGAGAAATTGTTTCTTAATTTTAGAAATTCTGATATTTCAATTTTTCTCAAAATTGATTTTGATAGAGACAAACGCAGGTACCATTTTAACGGACTAAGTATTGAAAAATATTTCATTCAAATCTTTTTCTATGGTTTAGAAGATGCGCGCAAGGTACTGTTACTTGTTATTGGAGACGCCATTTTGAACTAAGTATTGAGACATATTTCAATTCTGAATAGTCAATTTATATCTTTTCCTACAATTTAGAAAATCTGAACAAACACTGTCACTTCTTACTGGAGACGCCATTTTGGATGAAGTATTGAAAAATATTTCAATCTTAAAAATTTCATTCAAATCTTTTTCTATGGTTTAGAAGATGCACGTAAGGTTAATTGTTATTGGAGACGCCAATTGAAACTTATTCCAATTTTGAATAGTCAATTTATATCTTTTCCTACAATTTAGAAAATCTGGACAAACACTGTCACTTCTTACTGGAGACGCCATTTTGGACGAAGTATTGAAATATATTTAGATCTTGAATGAATTAAAAATTTGAATTGAAGATTTCATTTAAATCTGTTCCCATAATTTAGAAAATGTACATAAGCACATCGTAAAATCTTTAATTCCTCCATGATAGTGCTATAATTTGCAATATTTAATTAAGAATTGGTCAAAATTAAAATGTAAACCGACAACAGACGAAAATTGCGAATTCATTCTCCGTGTGACCATTTTTGAAGAGCGTTTCGTTTTAAATACAGTGACATCTTTAATTGAATTGCAATTATATTATAATTGTTAG
>CM052092.1:20726182-20742165 GCA_028453745.1 Agapostemon virescens
ATGTTCATTTAAAATAGGATGTGTGAGGCAGCACCCAATTGTTAGAACGAAAGTCTAAACCAAGAACAGGTAAAAGTTGCGAATGGATTTTCTGTCCAGCCATTTTTTAAGAGCGTTACGTTTTAAATACAGTGACATCTTTAATTTACTTGTAATCATATTATAATTGTAAAATGTTCATTTAAAATAAGATGTGTGAGGCAGCACCCAATTGTTAGAACGAAAGTCTGAACCAAAAACAGGTAAAAGTTGCGAATGGATTTTCCGTGTAGCCATTTTTGAAGAGCGTTACGTTTTAAATACAGTTTACATCTTTAATTTACTTGTAATCATATTATAATTGTAAAATGTTCATTTAAAATAGGATGTGTGAGGCAGCACCCAATTGTTAGAACGAAAGTCTGAACCAAAAACAGGTAAAATTTGCGAATGGATTTTCCGTGCAGCCATTTTTGAAGAGCGTTACGTTTTAAATACAGTAACATCTTTAATTTATTTGCAATTCTATTATAATTTAAAATATTAATTTAAAACAGAATATGCAAGGTAACACCCAATTATTAAAATGAAAGTGTAAAACAAGAACAATTAAAATTCAGTACATACAAACAAATCTGCAGTTTCTTCGTAAGTATGTTTTAAAAATGGCGGATTACGAGTAAATTATTCGACTGAATCTACATAACAAGAACAGATAAAAAACTATAGGTTTACCTTTCGCGTGACTACTTTTAAGAAGGGTATGATGACGGTGAAAAAATTCACTATACCTCTTTTCACAATTTTTCGGCAAATCGGTTTCGTCGAGTCGTAGAGACCACCATCGCAGGTCCTCGTGTGGAACGTCGACTGATGTTCGGTGATGTTCATCGGGTCACCGCAAAGAGGATTCGCGTTCGAAGCGCAAACCCAGCATCGCAGAGCCGAACCTATCGAACGGATCCCAAAAAATAAAGAATTCATAAAATGTAATACGACGTAACCGCGAAACTATTTCTTCATTCCAGCAGCGTTTTTTTTTTGCGTCGAATAGCAAGCGATCATTTCAGTCGGCCGCCGCTTCGTAAAATGTTCGATCGAATTGTGCCATTTTATTTTGTTCGTCGGGTAATGGAATTTCTAATAGCGCACAACTGTAACGTTGTTACGTGCATTACAAACAAACAATGTTAGTCGCAGTTTTAATACCATGCGTGGTATAATCTAATCGCAAGAACTACTCGGGCAATATTCTGGATCGTAAAAACTGCGTTCAACTGCAGTTCATTCTTCGAGGATTAGTCATTTTGCCTTACTGGCAAACATCAAGGAAACATCGTTGACATGGGTGGGATTACGTAACGGATTGGATTATATCGATGATTGCTGTTGTGTATTACGAATTAAGGACCTACATTACGCGAAGGTGAAAATACATCGCAATCGTTTTCAATTGAACGTTAAATAAAACTGTAATAAACATCCTTGTCGTTTCGAATTGGAAGTGAAGGATTGCCTTTACATTATTTCACATACTATATGTGCAAATAAATTCGTAGCCTTTGCACGTGAACTTGTTGATTATTTAAAAACTATTTAAATATATTCCCTGCATTTGCTTCATTTTTTAAATTATCGAGTTCAATGGAAAAACGATGCAAGTCGATGTTTCTCTTATCGTCGTATTGTCAGTACGAAAGGTTTGATTGTTATTACATAAAATAATTTTAATGTGAATTTAGCGACGACAATACACTAAGAACAGACTTTTGTACAACGTTTATTTATTAGATTTATAACAGATTAACTGTTTCGATTCGCATTATTTTTTGCAGTGAACCGGTTTAATTAACGAAACTATAAATCGAAGGATCAAAGACTTGCATTTAATTTATAATTAAAATTGGTTGATCGCGAGGCTCGTGAATTTCTTCGTACACCTAATGCATTATTACAACTGTTAATTCGATGTTGTACTGCTAAGCACGGACGTAATTTCTTGCACCAGTAAGAATAGCGAATTGAACAATAACAATGATTAGCTTAATACATTTGATAATTAAGGCGGTAACAATGAACCCCGGCATAACGAGATAACAAAAGGGAGTAAGGGAGTAACGACTGGAGCAAGTAAGACAATGGAAATGCTTGTATTCGAGATGCAGATTCAAATTTAAAAAGAATAACCTGCGTTTGCGAACAGCTACAGAACGAGTCATTTCCGTGGACGTTCAAAGCTATGTGTGAAAATACACGTTCGTTTTATGACAACACTTTTTAATTTGCATGTAAATATTTTTAACTTGACGATTTGTTATTGCAGCCGTGTATTTGCATTTTTCTTGTACTTTTCACGCAAGAAATTATTTACTCGACTGAATAAACATTTACCTGGTTTTGTAATTTTATAAAGTGACTCGTGAAAACGGGAATTTACGTGTCATTCTGCAGTCTAATAATAAGCTGACCGACCAGTTAACAGATTACATGTTAGCGACAATTTGTAATGTTAGTAACTATTTGTTATCGCCGGCGACTTTTCGAAAACCTGATAGCGACAACTAAGCTGAGCTTTTTGATCAAATTTTCCATAAAAATATCAATTTCAATTGTAGAGTAACGTATAAAATATATAAATATGAATATAGTAATTTAATAATTTATTATAGAATTATTGTTTAAAAATAAAATCCTTTGACGTTCTCAATTAAGAATTTTCGTATCTGAGAAGTCTATTTGACAACGAAAAATGAACAATATTTTTAATTATTACATACGTCATTGCAGCGTTCTAAAAATATTGTTTGCCTAGAATGTAATATTTAAAATCACACGTTTGATGTAAATTTTTAGCTTATAAGTTAAGTTAAAATATTTAACTGTCCTTCGATTGTTTTAATATTTTACTGTCAAGAAACACAATAACACTGAAGTTTAAATGTGTAAAATAAAAGGATAAATTTCCTTAACAATTGTACTTGCTATCACCGAATAACAAACATCGAAAAATATTTCAAAATTAATGTATAGCACTTAATGTTAACAGTCTTTCGACGTGTTCGACGTTTCACTGTGAAAACACTCGATCAACACTCAACTTTGACACTAAGCCCACGGAATCATAAAAGTAATTATATGTTATTTTATAAAAATAACAAGAGTTAATTTAATTAAATTTTTAGCAATTCTTTTTACGATATATGCTCCACTAATCAATTATTTCTCATTAAAATATTTTTAAAATTTCAATAACTGTAAAACTAGTGGTAAGTTTAGTATTAAACCTTTACTATTAAACCTTATTAAATTCTTTAACGTTTGCAAATCTGGATGTATACAATTTCATAAATATTCTTTACATCTTTTTTGGCGAAATGAACCGATTTGACACGTGAGCGGCTCTATACAATAAAACACTAAGCAATAAATTTAGAATGACCTTCTCTAACAGTTACTATCACCAAATGGCAAGAACCAAGAAAGCATTTAAACATAATTTGGCATATGAGCAGCTCTAAACAATAAACATTAAACGACAAGTTTACAATGAGTTTCTCTAATAATTACTATCACCAAATGGAAAAAATCGAGGAAGCCTTTAAACATAAACGTGTACTATTTTATACATCCTCTATATTTTCTTTCACAGAGTTTAACGATTTGTCACATCAGCAGCTTCAAATAACAAAACACTAAACAATAACTGTATATTATAAGCACGTTTAACAATTACTACACTAACTGGCGAGAATCGAGGAAACATTTAAACAAAAACGTGTAGCAATCAATAAATTTCTTCTACATTCCCTTTCACTAAATTAACCGATTTGGCACATGAGCGATTTTGACCAACAAAACAAGAAATATATAACAAGCTAATGTAACAATTGCTACACTAACTGGCAAGAATCGAGGAAACATTTAAACAAACAGATGTACTAATCAATAAATTTCTTCTACATTATCTTTCACTAAATTGACCGATTTGGCACATGAGCGATTTCGACCAACAACACAACAAATATATAAGCTAATGTAACAATTGCTACACTAACTGACAAGAATCCAGGAAACATTTAAACAAAAACGTGTGCCATTCTATAAACGTCTTCCACATTCTCTTTCGTCAAATTAACCGATTTGGCACATGAGCGATTTCGACCAACAAAACAACAAATATATAATAAGCTAATATAACAATTATTACACTAACTGACAAGAATCTAGGAAACATTTAAACAAAAACGTGTACCATTCTATAAACGTCTTCCACATTCTCTTTCGTCAAATTAACCAATTTGGCACATGAGCGATTTCGACCAACAAAACAAGAAATATATAACAAGCTAGTGTACCAATTACTACACTAACTGACAAGAATCGAGGAAACATTTAAACAAACACGTGTACGTATGAATAAATTTCTTGTACATTCTTTTTTACTAAATTAACCGATTTAGCACATGAGCGATTTCGACCAACAAAACCTGAATATAATTTCATAATTCTCTATATTCTACACTTCACGGCATCATAAAATTAGGTACACGAGCGGTTCCAAGACACTGGACACCGTCTACATCTACGGATAAGAAAAATGAATCGTATGGAACTGACCTGACTGTGCAAGAAGAACCAGGCCGAAAACCACCAGCATCCACTCTAATCTGGAGGACATTTTGGCCGAGCACTCGGTGATTTCAACGCTTCTCTGTCCTCAATCGAATCGATCGAGTTTCGCACGGATCGCGGACGTACGTAATCGGACGGCGAAAAGGGAAATACGTTCGAGGGTGGTTTTCGTCAGATCAGAGATAGTTGTGGAGTAACTGCTGGTGTCACGGAACGTGTTCTCTACGATACTGATGAGGCACAACATCCCCTTTTCGCCGGGAACGTACGCACAGAGTCTCCTTCTTCCTTCGCTCCCTTCCACAAAGTCCGTCCTCTCCTCTCTTTCGGCCGGTAGCACGCGGCCTACCCATAGGCCGTCGTAACAACGTATCGTGCCTAATAACCCCATAACCCCTCCGTGGACGATGCAAATGCCAGGAAGTAGGAGTCAAGAGCAAACAACCGAAGGAGGCTTGTTTCAAGAGAACGCAAGAGACGGCAAGAATAATTGTGGCTTAAGGGGACGGGAGCGGGAGAGAAAGAGACGCTGCCTCCGCGGCCCTCATTGGACTCATTAGGACAATTACGGACCTGTTGAACGGTCTGGGATCTTTCGAGGTATACGCTGGAAACTGGAGCATGCGTTCGTTCAGTGGCCGATGAATTTTCAGATCGTCGTCGAGAAAGATCCTTGGAATTCTCTTTTCCAGATCCGTCCCGCGACGTTCGACGTTATAGAATCGTAATCGTTAGATTATGTTCGTTACTGTTCTCATCTTCTTCTTTTTTTTTTTTGCGGCGAGGATTAATAGCTGTGCTGCTGGGCGCGCCAATGAGCTCATCGCTAATTTTGTTATCGGTTGCTAGATTTTAATGGTTGGATGATCTCTTGAATCTTTGATTGGAAGAGTACTGGGGAATTTGTAGTGATTGTGTATGATTAAATAACTAAATTATTCGTTGCTGTCTTCTTACTCGAATGTTATTGTAAGAACGTTCACACGAACACTTTTTACGGAAACTTTTTCGTTAGAACATGTTTGTCATCGAAGTTATACGAACATTGAATAATTGCTAACTTGACTATCTATGCTTTCTATATTCACTTTTTAACTGTTTGGACTCTAAGCAATTTTAACTGCTTCGATTTTCTTTGTAAGGAAAGTTATTATAACTTCTGCAGTCCAAAAGATGTTACAGAAGGAAAAGGAGAATTGATGTCTTTTATACTGCTGCATTTGCTTCAGTGCTGAAATATTGGATAGAAATGAACAACATTTGATTTCGTCTAGAAAGAAAAGCATATTATTCATACCTGTCAGACTTTGTTTAAAATCTTCATAGCGAGTCTGACTTTGAATGGTATAGCAAGGAGATAATCCCTTGCCATGTAATTTTCTTTACAACGAAAGTTATTATAACGTCTTCGTCATTAAAAGTGTCACAGAAGGGGACAAACTATTTATGTCTTTTATACTGCTGCATTTGCTTCAATGCTGAAATATTGGTTACAAATTAACAACATTTGATTTCGTCTGGAAAGAAAAGCATATTATTTATACTTGTCAGACTTTGTTTAAAATGTTGTTTAAAATTTGAAAGAGTTAAAGCAATGAAAATATACGTTAACCAATTTAATTTTAATGCTCGATAAGACACCGTCGTTGGAAAGTTAGGTCACGCTTTTATTAAATACTAATTTCTTTGGATTAACTAGAACTAGTTGTAAGACTTGACCCTACTTTTAACCCTTTGCAGTCATAGAATTTTAACTTCAAAATTAAGACATTGCTTTCGATATTGAACATTTTTATTTTGTGCAATCCTTTTTATAGTATGCCTCTGACATTAAACCTGTTCTCTAGTTCAACAGTTGAATCTTTAGCAATTTATAGAAAATGACGCCACGGAGTCGCCATTCGAATGCAAAGGGTCAATCATTGATTTAAGTTAGAATTTCGAAATAGTACACTGGAAAAATATGAACGTGTATTCGACGACTTTCCTGGATAAATAATCTAGGAGTGCCTACATTTGTTATTACACTTGCCTCTAATTACAATAATTGTTTCATATTAGTATGTTAAGAACAAGGTTAACAATACAAATAAAAGAAAATACGAACATGGCTCTATGAATGTAATAGCTAAGATAGTTTTACTAAATAGTAGTATAGTTGGACTGCCTGGATAACATGTCAGACTTCAGTCTGATTACAGTGACTGGTTTATGAACCAAATTAACCATGATTATTTTAATGTATTCAGTAAATACGATTAATAATGCAACTGGAAGTGAATATAAACGTGTATTTTATCGTCCAAGCAGGTTTGAACGTTAGCCAACCGTTGAATCATAAAGGAGTGTCTAACAATGAATCACCATACCGCAACTTGAAACGGTTGCAGTGATGTCTACAACAAAAATATAAATTACTTGCATAGAGAATTATATTAGTATTATCTAATACTATAGATTATATAGAGTATTATATCGTATGAGCTATTTTCTTTACTCCAAAGTTTTCAGAGTAGTCATCATGTATAATCTTCGATAAAGTACTATACTTGCTGCGAGAATTCTGAGTTATCAATATATAATACTCTACAAAATATTTAATTTATTTTTATTAATATTTAATATCGCACACTTCTTTTACTCCAAAGTTTTCAAAATAATTACCATGTATAATCGGTAAAGTACTATACTTGTTGCGAGAATTCTCAGTTATCAATATATGTATAGTACTCTATAAAATATTTAATTTACTGAAAGAATTTTCAGGGTCATTAAAGTGTAATATCAAATCATGTAGTTTATTTACTGCAAGAGTAAATAATAATAAGGTACTTAAATGATTAGACGAATAATAAAATATAGGATTTCTATTTGCTATTTGAAAAATTTAATATTTATTGTAAATTATTATTTCATCCTTTTGAATGATTGATTTGAAAGAATATCAAATCGTACTTTAAAGAAATCGTTTTATTGTCGTTGTAACTAAAATTATGGCACATTAACATTAACGATAATAATAACAATATCTAATAATATTCGATGTTTTCGAATAGCAAAAAATTCCATTATTTACTTTGCTTTTTACTTACTATTTCCGTTAGCATAGCACTGATAAATTATAAGCATTTAATCCTAAAAATCAATTGTATTAAAACAAGTAGTGTTTGGAAAAAAGCAGAAACGAAATTATTATTTTTAAAACTTCATCTCCAGATAATACTTTTGCAGATGTTTCAATAAGCACAGTTATTTTGATAGTAACAGCTTCATAAGATTTTACTAAAAGTACATGTTCCCGGAAGTTTCAATGACCAATTACAAAGTTAAGAATCACAATAATAGTTTAAATTAATGATTAGAATTTACTGTATATTTTACCATTCGAATAATTTACAATTTAAGCTCACATCAGGCTATGATTGATAAACTGAAAATTGCTAAATGTAAAGAACGTTTTCGATATTTATACGAATCATGACACACAGATTGAAAATTCCATTAGCAATGCCTTCGGAGAAAAATCGATTCTATTTCAGTATTAATTCATACTAATAACGAAAATAACAGAGTTTGAGGCTTTCGCGGCTCGGCGTCCTACAGTTCTTACCGTTACGGCTTTCGGGCGCAAACTGTGTCCTTGTGGAATCATTTTACCAACATTTCGCAAGCATTGCAGCTAGCTTCGTTAGGAGGTCGAAACACGCACCGATAATTAACACTAAACCTACCATAACTACCATAACATATGACCATTTCCAGATTTTCTATTTCACAATTAGTGAAGTTATAAAATTGTCTTCAGTTCTATTGTACTTTGTAAGGAAAATCGCAAATAATCCAAATAAATTGAATCTTGGAATTTTTCTTATGATTACGATAAATCGTAGAATTTAAGAGAACAGAATTAACACTAAATCTATCATAAAGGGTCAAATGACCGTTTTCAGATTATGTGTTTTACAATTAGTGAAGTTATAAAATTGTTTTCACAAGAATCGATTCAATAATTTCTTTATTCCATCATACAGTGTAATAAAGACTGCACAAAATTCAAATAAACCATATCTTGCCACTTTTATAAAACAATATACACTAGCCAATTTTACTGCTCGGTAGTTGTACTATTAACCCTTTGACTGCCATATCACCCATATATGGGTAACAGAATTATTTGGCCCAGTTTAAAAATAAATTTGTACATTAATATATACGTTGCACTAAATTTAGTTAAGATCTGGAGAATAGAAGAAGGTTGAAGGATAACATTTTGTCATACATTTTAAGTTTTCAATTGTTGCTTCGTTAAATAAATTACTTTGATTTTATGGAATTTTTGAGGTCGTTAGTTGGGCAGTTAAAGTGTTAAAAATAAACCTCGATCTCGTGTGTGCAAAAGTATTTTTCACTTCTGAAATTTATTTTTAGAACAATTTACCACTGATGCAACAGCCACTTCGTAACTTCCTTTCTGGGCCACGTTAAAATGTTTTTAAAAATTCAACTTTATGCTAACTGCGGATTTTCCGCATTTCTGGTAAAAATGGGCAGGTAAAGTGTGAAGCAGTAAGATTAAAAGAACATAAGCGTGTAGTAACATTATCATTAACTTATTAACAGGATTAAAGCAAGTAATACATTTTTATGTAATTCTGGTAGCTTATAACAGATGCAAATAAATTTTATTTCGCACGAGAATCAACTATCCTACTATATATTAAACCTTTAGCACTCCCAGCAATTTTAATTCCAAAATTGGGACACTTTTTGATGTAAAATAATTCCATTGAACATGCTTCATTCTCTTTCGTGCATAGAAAGTTTATTACCAATACTCGTACGCGTAGCATTTCAGTTTCCACCGACTTCTTAAACGCAAACACAGTGATGCAAAAGCAGTTTTAAATAATAGTATGGCAATTTTTAGTGTCCCCTCAGAGGCACCATTGAAGTGCAAAGGGTTATTCTGTACCGTGTCAACATTAACACTTTAACTGCCAAACTTTCAAGCTCAAAAATTCTACAAAATCAAAATAATTTATTTAATAAAGCAACCATTGAAAATTTTAAAAGTTTCACAAATGGTTCGGTTTCAACCTTCTTGTATTCTCCAGACATCAACTGAATTGATTGCAATGAATATATTAACATAAAAATTTACTTCTAAACATGGACAAATAATTCTCTCACCCACACATGGGTGACATGGCAGTTAAAGTGTTAAAAGTGAATGTATCTCAAAGCAGTATAAACAATTACTGAAGTTATAAAATCGTCTTCACAGGAATCGATTCAATAGGATTTTTTATTCCTTCATACATTATAATAAAAATTGTACAAATACAAATAAATTCTTATCATTTTTATGAGACAATATACACTAGTCAATTCCACTGTTAGGTAGGTATAGTGTTAATTGTAAGTAAGAACTAAATGAAAATAACAATTTGCTGCAAGGTCGAAAACTTAGCATTGCTGGATCCGTAACGAAGGATCAATCAAGATGTTTTGGATCCGGTAACTGTTGATTACAACTTACTAATCGAATCATTGTGGCGATCTCAACGAGAATAAAACCGAAGTATTTGAATAACAAAGCTTCGTCACCGAAGTAATTGTGTTTCATCGATTTCTAAGCTGCGAGTTGGTTACAGATATCTATGCGCGAGATTATAAAGTGGAGCTTGCCGTCTCGTTAAAGAAGGCTTGTTAGAGGTCAGGAGACCAATTAACCCTGCAAGGCATTACCGAATTGACTCGAGCATTTGACCCTTTCTCCTCGGCCACGTGCGTGTAAACGTAAATACGAGCGCACCCAAGACACACAAAGTTTTTCTCTGTACAAGTTTCGAAGTTACCACCATTGATGCAAAGCTTGGGTCTCTCAGCGAGATACATCTCCCAGTTCATTCATAAAGTCATTTAATTTCTGCCTGTGGAAGTCAATAACCATTTCCTGCCGTTCGAACCTGCTGTTCTCCATGTTGCCAAAAGCGACGAACTTTCGAGTCGTGTCAAGAATCCACTGTTGATTACCAGAACATTCTATCGGCCATTAGTAGATCGTGGTTCTTCGGGCAGAATACAAATTGTTTGACCCCTTGTCATACTACGTTCTTTACAACTAAACTTATTACATTCATGTTATTTACACTAGAACTACCGAGTAATAATCGGACTGATGTATATTGTCTGGCAATAATGACAAGACTGCATCTATTCGGACCTTGTCCCTTTTTTGTTACAATGTATGCTTCAATGAAGAAATTCATTCGAAGCTTTCCAATGACGATACTTTTACAGTGGCTCAAAGTAAAACTCGGACACTGATATTTTTTGGCCTTATGAAGCGTTTTGTAGGGTAAGAAAAGAATATAAATAAAAAACAAAGCTACTTTTAGTAAGCTTTATTCAAGGTTATATAAATTTACTAAAAACAAAAACAAAATTTATTTACATTAAGTTATAAAAAAACGAAGTTCAAAAAATAATGGAATTTGACCTGAAAATAAAACTCGGACAGTAGAAAATTTGCTTGTAGATATGTACATATGTTTTATGCTATTTTTATTTGATATTAATATTTTTATGGTAGCCTTTTATTTCCTCTTACAGCTTTTAATCGATTCGGCATGGACCGTACTAGTTTTTCGCAATACGAAGGATCAATATTTGTCCATTCCTCTTTTAATGCTTTCTTTAAATCTTTAGCATTAGAAATAATGTGGCTTTTCAATTTTTCTTCTAAGTACGCCCATAGATGTTCGATTACATTCAAATCAGATGATTGAGCGGGAATTTCGATTACGTGTGGGCAATTATAAAGTAACCATAGACGAACATTATGAGCCTGATGCTTTGGATCATTATCCTGGTAGAAACTGTAAGAATCGCCAATACCTAACTTTTCCACACTATCCCTTAAATTGTTCTCCAAAATCTGTAGATATTTTGTCTGATCCACGATCCCGTCAATAACGTGGAGATTTCCTAGTTCAGCAGCTGACATGCATCCCCACACCATTATTGAACCTCCCCCATGTTTAACAGTACATCGTAATTTCTTTTCTGTGTACTCCTCATTAGGTTTTCTCCAAACATAAGTTTGTCCATCGGATCGAAAAATGTTAAATTTACTCTCGCCTATATATAAAACTGTCCTCCAAAATGAAAAATTTTTATTTTTGTACAATTTCGCGAATTGCAATCTTTTTGAACGATTCCTTTTACTCGCAAATGGTTTCTTCCTAGCAACTCTCCCATTAAAATTATTTTTTCTTAATACAATCCTCATTGTTTCTGAATTAGCTTCTTTTCCTAAATGTATTTTAGCTTCAGTAGCTAACTTAGGGGCACTTAATTGTGGATTTTTTTTAATTTGTCGTACGATCCAACGCTCCTCGGATTCTGTAAAAATCTTCCGTTTACTTAGTTTTGGTTTATTTTCCACATTATTTCTGGATCTAAAGCGTTTTATAATATCATGAACTGTAGAGTGACTGCGTTTCGCTATTGATGCAATATTTCGTACATACAAACCGTCTCTAAATTGACTTATAACAAGTTCCCGGATTTCTAATGACGTTTATCCACATTATCTAGCCATTTTGAGAAATGAAAACAAAATTTTACAGAAACTAACGACTTACGTCAACTAAAACCTACATAAAATGAAAGTATGAAAAATTGAAGGGTGATTCCCCACATTTCATTTGTTTTTCCCACAGGATTACCAACTGTCCGAGTTTCAGTTTGAGGCTAGATTTCACGTCTTTTAACATTTCCATTTTGTTTTGAATTATCGTGAATAATTTTTGTCTTTGCTTAATAAATTTTATATGACCTTAAGTGTAAATTATTGAAAATAATTCTGTTTTTCATTTAATTTGTTTTCTTATACTAATAATAACCTCAGAAAGTGAAAATATAAAGGTGTCCGAGTTTTACTTTGAGCCACTGTATATTGTCTGGCAATAATGAAAAAACTGCATCTATTCAGACCTTGTCCCATTTTTGTTACAATGTATGCTTCAATGAAGAAATTCATTCGAAGCTTTCTAATGACGATACTTTTATACTATCTAGAATTGTGTAAGAAAAAATTACAAATCAGTCATTTTAATTGATCCGGTAGTTCTGGTGTTAAATTCATCATTAAAAATGACACAGAACAGGACAAACAATTTGTATCTTTTATACTGCTGCGTTTACTTCAATGCTGAAATATTGATTAAAAATGAACAACACTTGATTTCGTGTAAAAAGAAAGGGATAATATTTATATTTGTCAGACTTTGTTTAAAATCTTCATCGCGAGTCTGACTCGTCATAATATGGCAGGAGTTAACCCGTTGCCATACAATTTTCTTTGCAACTAAAGTTATTCTAACATCTTCATTCCAAAAGATGTTATAGATGCAAAAAGACAATTCATATCTTTTACACTGCTACATCTACTGCAATGTTGAAATATTGATTGCAAATGAACAACACTTGATTTCGTGTAAACAGAAAGGGATAATATTCATATTTGTTAGACTTTGTTTAAAATCTTCATCGTAAGTCTGACTCGTCATAATATGGCAGGAATTAACCCCTTGCCATACAATTTTCTTTGTAACTAAAGTTATTCTAACATCTTCATTCCAAAAGATGTTACAGACGAAAAAAGACAATTCATATCTTTTATACTGCTACATCTACTTCAATGTTGAAATATTGATTACAAATGAACAACATTTGATTTCGTCTAAAAATAAAGTCGTAATATTTGTGTATTACGTGTGTGTCAAATTTTGACAGTGTGTCAGACTTTGTGTTGAAATCTTGTTCAAAATCTGAAACAACTAAAGCAATTATAAGAAAAAGAAATTAAGTGAAAATGTACTCGTACTTTCTATCATATTCGCAAGTAAAAAATAATAGAAGAATTTTTATTATTAATCCTGTCTGATTATTATGATGAAATCCCTTTTTTCTTGTGTGTTTTCGACATTATTATATATTTAAATGGCTCAGGTATGAATGCGTGTACCGTTTTTTAAAAAAGTCAAGAACTTTATTCAAAATTTGTCAGATGCGTGTAACATTTTGTAACAAACTGTGGATAAATTATATCAACTTAATTATTAAATATTAATCTAAATGAAACGAAGTAATATAAATATATTCGGTTGCATTTAATATTCTGTTCTATTTGGAAGCATGTTAATAACTTTTACATCAACTACAAGTAGAAATTTGAAATAAGTTATAACTAAATCCTTAAAACAATAAACACAGTGGTGCTTGCAACCGAATGACAACTTGATTAACGCTAGATGTACCGAACGATCGCTATGACTATACTATAATTTTATTGTAAATACGTAAATTCCAAACGTGCGTTTTATTAAGATTTTAATTGATTTTTACTGCAGCACAGTGGACAACCAGATCCAATTGAAATGGAAAGCTATCGTACGAAAAATGTATTTATTATATATACGAAGAATAATATAACGTTGTTAAACACATTGTTACAAATTGCAGAAATCGATAATCCTTGTACGAATAAATAATAAAACTTCGGTACAGCTGTCGTTTTATTTATGAATTAACTGTTGTGTCGTAAATTCGTAAATTTATGCAAATGGCTTCAATAATTTGATCATGTGCGCGCATAAATGAATCAACGTAACGAATAAATTCACGGAGAAGCACTCTTTTGTGTCCATCGTAATGGCGAAACCTGAAATAAAATCACTTCGACTCTTGGTGCTAGTTGTAATATTGGTTAATATATTATAAAAAAATTGTTTACTAGGTAGACAAATGGTAAGAGGAATACTAAGTGGCGCGATGTCAACAAATGAATCGATCCTTCGCTGTTGCAAGCGTAGTCGTTGCAAAAGGAACACGTGATGCTGGAGTTTGGTAAATGGCGGCAGTATCCATCGATTTCGCGTGACGGCACGCAACCTCGAACCGTCACCAGGACGTCCCTATCTGCATCATTAAGGAAATAGTTGCTTCATAGCCTTGCCACTTTCAAGGCAACATTTTAATTGCAAGAATTCGAAGCTATACATTTCATTAAAATTAATACGTCGACCGGCAGAAACGTGTAATTACCTTTCGATTAGGCGTATATGACATTCTATGATCTCTCGAAACGATCATATTCGAAAGTTTAAGGGTCTAGGAGCTGTCAGTGTAAATCCCTACACGTGAAACCTAAGATAATTACCCGAGATCATTTTTATAACACAATTAGTTGGCAATTCATATACGAGTCACCAAACGTTTGGACGTCAAATATCTTTGTTGTTTCTAAAGATACGTAAAATATGGTAATGACAAAGTTGAATGGTACAATGGGGCTGACACGATACTATAAAAAAATTTGGATTTTATGTCATTTTTTTAGAGATATCAAGGTCACCTTGACTTTTTCAAATGGAACTACCCTTTTTTAAATACCTACAATGTTAGTCTCTTTTATGAGGAATTCAGTGACTATATTATTCCAAGGTCATTCAAGGTCAAGGACAGAAAAAACGTATAAAACTAAAATATGGAAGCAGAATACCTGTATTTTACAAATGTTCGAAATGATGGCCGTCTACGTCGATACATTGATGTAAATGAGCTCTGAAGGAACCTTGAACTCTGATGAGTACATCCGAGGTGGTATTTGTTTATTTGAATGATTTTGAAGCAATCCCCATTAACAAAAGTTAATTCTATTTTGAAAATCATTCCCGTGCAATTCTTGATGGAGCAATATGTGGAACGTATGAAATTTATGTCGGGCCAGAATTCGTATTACGCTACTTTGACTTATGCCTGCTTCCCGAGAAATTTTTCTCGTACTCACGCGAGGATTGACAGCTGTAGCTGCTAAAATATTAATTTCATTGTCTTCATTGGTGGTGGGATTCTTCCGTTTGAACTGTCTTGCATTTACACTTCCAGTACTTCGAAACAACCTGTACGTATTAATGAAAGTCTATCTAGAAGGAGTGTTTCGCTCGGGGTACCTTTCTTCATAAAGTAATCGAGTCTACACTGCATTTTGTCTACATTCACAGTAAATCGTGATCATATCACACTTTTCAGTCATTGAATAAGACATAGCGGAATTGCGTTTGGAAACATATTGATAGTAAATAAGAATGCTGAATAACAGTAACATTGAAGGACCTTAGTATGTTTACTTTAACTACGACCATAGTATGTTTACTATTTACTACAAGTCTCAACCATGTGTAACGTACGGAGTTTTCTCCGACGTATTTTCTTGCTCTTCCTGAGAGTGTACGCCAGCTGGCCCCATACGGTGGGTCCGTTTATTGTAAGTCTGACGCACCGAAGGGGTTACTCAGACGAGT
>CM052092.1:20755364-20767476 GCA_028453745.1 Agapostemon virescens
TAATAGCAAATATTTAATATTTGAAATCGAAGCCATCACTGGCAACTAAAAGAGTGATAATACAAATTGGATTATCAGGGTGATAAGAGACAACAGACCAAAAAATGAAAGAGTATACAGATGTAAAATATACAATGTATACATTAAAATTGTATCGAAAACTAAAGTCACATAGTGTACTAAAGAAACAGAATTTTTATAAAACTTGTTTTACTGCTAGCAAGCAAAAATATAGAAAATAGGTATATGAACTAATGAATTAAAAAAATAATAATAATATAGTTATGCAATCATTTTGCATAAATAATAATGCATAAAGAGAATTCTAAATTGTAATGTGTGTACGTAATTTTTATTGAATATAACCGGTTCAGGTAAAATATGAAAACATGATTTGTACAGCATCAAATATTAAATGTATTATGGTTTCTCGACGACACGCTTATTATCATGAGACATTGAATGTAAAATAAATTTCATTACATTCGAGAGCTGAACTATATTATTTCATATTATTTCAGAAAACTGCAAAGTGTGATTGTTACGTAACTTTAATCATTCTTATATTTGTACTGCATACACATGGAAACAATTGGGATTCAATCAAGAGTGTGGTAGAGTCATTAATTACGTTACTTATTATATTAAGCGTTTAAGTTGTTAAACTGTCATTACGTTAATTTTTGAGAATTGACCACAACTTGACCCGTCTCAATTAGTCAATGTCATGAGAAAATACGATTAGCTTCGCCACATAGTTCGCAATTAAAGCTTCGTGTGAAAAAACCATCCTTGAAAAATGTTCAAACAAAAAATTTAGTAATGCGTCACGCAAACTCGTGGAACTAATGGTGATACAATCGAACTGTTTCTAAGCGTTTCACTGTACACAATTTTTGCATGCATACATTTATAAAAAATGCACGTTTTAAACCTTTAAAAAAATTCTGCAAATAAATGTTACAAAACAAAATAAATGTTTCAAGCACACGGTATCCGAGGACCGGCTTCAGAATGAGCTGTCAATATTTACGAAGTCAGTGATACACGTTAAATATATGAAAATGATAAAGGAAATCCTAATCGATACATCGAATAATTGTATTTTTAAACAGCATTTTAAATTTACATTCAACTGCTACTATCGTAAAGGCAATGACAAAAGGTCAACTCGAAGACATTTATTCGTACAAAATAAATAACCATATAAAATTTATGGAAAAAACACTCCTTATTGCATCATAAATTACTTTCCCCGATGCTTTTTGTCTACAGCTTCATTATATGCATCGCAGAAACCGGAAGTACTAGCAAGAACCAGTTATTAAAAGATAATAGAAATTGCTCGGATTTTTTGCATCGAGAAACTTTATCCTGCCAGTTGTTGCTCCCTGTTTTTGCAAAAGAGAAACTTACATAAACTTGCAACGAGAATCAGTCCGCTGCACAAAAACCTTCTTAATTTGCCTGCAGGGTTTTATACGAATGTCTAAAACGTACCTTCCAATTAAACTAACTCGATCATACTAGCAGACATATATAATCAGCACTACAAATTTCAACGGTTAATATTAAATGTACTATAGAAATTACTATAGAATACTATAGACTATAGAAATACTTTCGTGGAAAACCGAATATTAAATAATGGAAAAATAATAATAGTAACAATTGCTGGAAACGTTTAAATTTGCCACCAGGCTTTTGAACAATTCTTACAACAAAGAACTTTTAATTAAACTAATGCAATTGGTAATAGATTCGAATATTAAATAATGGTAAAATAATAGTAGTAACAATTGCTGAAAACATTTGAATTTGCCTCCAGGCTCTTGAACAATTCTTACAACAAAGAAGTTTTAATTAAACTAATTTAATTGATAATAGATTAAGTAACGGTAAAATAATAGTAGCAACAATTCCTGAAAACATTTAAATTTACCTCCAGGCTTTTAAATAATTTCCACAACGAAGAACCGTTAATTAAAGTAATTTAATTAGTAAAGAATCGTGCAAACAATTTACATTGCGACTTGCAATAATTAAAACTACTATTACTGATTGAATAACCAATGTCGAGTTTCTTATTTTACAATCATAATAATTTTAAAGATGTTCTCATAGGAAACGAAACATTAAAACAAAGCCAAACAACCGATTTCAGATCTCTTGTTTTGCAACTATTAAAACTACAATACAACGATACTTTTTCAGAAAATTAAACATCGAATAAAGATCGCATAATCGATATCAGATTTCTCATTTCGCAAGTATTAAAATTGTAACGATACTTTTATGCGAGAAGTAACGTCCGAATAATTGACTCCAATTTTCCTATTTTCTAATTTTGAAATTATAAAATATATTTTCATACGAAAACAAACATCATATCAAGATTAACTAATGTTCGACCTTTTACTTCACAGATATTTAAACTACGAAGCTATTTTCAATAGGAAAATTAAACAAATTCAATGTTATATTATTTAGAAAGCAACGCGTACCAGTTACTCTTACTGTTAGGTTTATTGTTATACTTCAAATCCATCTGATTAAATTCAGCAAACCAATAAAATACATCCAAATCGGTTACCTATGTGGTTAAAAAATTTCTTCAAGCATTACATTCCTTTAACACATTAAATGCCCAACAGACGACCTCAAAAATTTCATAAAATCAAATTAATTTATTTAATGAAGCAGTGATTGAAAATTTTTAATATATGGCATATAGTTATCTATCAACCTTCTTGTATTCTTCAGATATCAATTAAATTTAATACAACGAATATATTAACGTACAATTTTATTTTTAAATATGGACTAATAATTCTATCACTCATATATGGGTGACATGGCAGTCAAAGTGTTAAACAACCCCACACCATAATATACAATGAAGCAACACCTATGACATCCTCTAAACAGAAAAACAATAATAGAAGCAACAAAAACAAACGCTACTAACACTAAACCTACAACAACGGGTCAAAGAATACTTAGATTTTCTATTTTACAATTATCAAAGTTATAAAGTCACCATCACACAAATCGTTTCAATAGATTTCGTTACTCAATCGTATATTGCAATAAAAATTGTGCAAACTTCGAAGGGACGAAATCTTGAAATTTTGATAAGGCAACATGTACCAGCCTATTAGAATGTTTGTTGGTTCAGTGTTCACCCCTTGGCCTACAACTAATTTTACAATAATAGTGAACAGACTTTCTTGGTGCTCCGCAGCACGACAACAAGAAAAGACAAATTTGTATTTATTGCGTACCAAGCTATTCTCCAATGACCGTACACGATCAACAATTAAATAAAATATTATTTCCCTCGCTATTACTGAAGTTATAAAAACATTTTTATTAGTCATTTTTCGACATACTTCTTTAATGAACCACACGTTACAATAAAAATGAAATCAAGTTTGAATGAATGCAATCTCGTTGTTATCACTAAGCAATGTATACCGTTGGATTTATTGTAACTTCGACCGGACAAAATCTTGCAATTTTGATAAGGTAGCATGTACCGGCCTATTCGAAAGGTTTATTAGTTCAGTGTTAACCCCTTGGCCTACAACTAATTTTACAATAACAGTGACTAGACTTTCTTTTTCCTCCGCAGAACCACAAAAACAGTCAAAATGAGTGATTCCTACATATTTCTTTCACAATTACTGAATTTATAAAAATGTTTTCATTAGTAATTTTCCGACGTACTTCTTCAATGAACTACACGTTACAATAAAAATGGTATCAATTTTGAACGAATACAATCTCGTTAGTATCACAAAGCAATATTGGATTTGTTGTTCAGTAGTTCCAGTGTTAAAGAAAATTAAAGAAATACATGTTTCGAAGATTCAGTTCGAAATCTTGATCACGAGTCTGACTCGTTGTTGCAGGGCAAGGGGTTAACCGTTCGCCGGTTAACAATCTCGGCGATTCGCAGGACGAACTCGCGAAGTACGCGCGTCTGACCACAGACGCGTCTATACCACTGCCGATCCTCGGATCGCCGCTGACTGTATATATCACTCTAGCGGAAGTCGGTGTTTCTCTCTCTCACTCTCTTTCTCTCCCTCTCTCTTTGTGTGTGTGTGTGTGTGTGTGTGTGTGTGTGTGTGTGTGTGTGTGTGTGTGTGTGTGTGTGTATGCGAGCGTATTCACCACGTTTCACTGGTCGTGCTCTGTTTTGCAAATCGGTGTAGAAAATATTCACCTGAACGAACCAACGTGACGAGCGCAAGTCCCACGATTATCACTGCGATCCTTGGTTGCATGATGGTTTCTCGTAAAAAGAGACTCGTCCTCGAGAAGCCGACTGCCGAACAACTGTGCGATGCGTGACGGAGAGGGTGAAGCACTGTTGGCTTCGAGGAAGAGTTGTCGTCGAGTCGACAGCCAGATCGCGAGTAAGAGATTGCGAGATTCACCACTCGCCACGCCACTCCTCTCCTATTTTCTCCTCTCGCCTCTCTCTCCTCTCTTCTCTCCTGTTCCCGGCGCCGCCCCGCTCTCCTCCTCTCCTCTCCTCTCCTCGCCGCTTCGACTCGCGGATCGCATATTCGCGCAAGACGCGTAGATTCCCCGTTCTGTGTGAACGTAGAAACCGTTGGGCGTGAATCAGCGTCACGCACTGTTTCGCAAAATATCATCCTCTCTTCTAGAGCACCGTGCATAAACGCGTCTAGAGCATGTTTATGTTTACGTCTACGTGGATTCGTAACAGGTGGTGCGACCCGGCCATTCCGCGTCGGACCGACCATGAAAATCGAGACGGCGTTCTCAGGGTTTTGGATTTTTCGAAAATCAACATTTTCCGCGGCCTCTTTGATCCTCGTTGTTCGGTGCTTCGAGGCTACTTTCAGATTATCAGAGATCATTGAAATCGTGAGGAATGACTAACCTGCTTTCCAGAAATTCCGCTATAAGTGTATTTTAAAAATTTTATGAACAGAACAGTGAATAGTCATCGTCGATTTTAAAATCAAAAGTTGTGGACCGTTCAAGGGTTGAGTATTAGCTCTTTCACAAATTCAGTGGATCTCGTGGCTCATAACAGGTGGTGTAACACGGCCATTTTGCATAAAATCAACGACGAAAATTGAGACGGTGCTCTCTTTCGCAGCTTCTTTAATTCTCGTTATTCGATGCTTCGAGTCTACTTTCAGATTATCAGAGATTATTGGAATCGTGAGAAGAGACTGACGTGTTTTCAGGAAATATTACTTGAAGTATACATTTAAAGTTTATAAACAAAACAATGAATAGTCATCATCAATTTTAGCACTAGAACTGCCCTGAACGACTCCTGATTTTTTCAATTATAATCACTGAAGTTATAAAAACATTTTCACCAGTTTCGAATAAATTTCTTCATTGAAGCAGACATTGCATCTGAATGGATGGAATTTTCTCATTATTACAAAACAATATACATAGGTCGGATTTATTACTCGGTAGTTCTACTGTTTAAATCGAAAAAATTATGAAATGTTCCAGGGTTAATTATTAGCTCGTTCAAAAATTCAGTGAATTTCGTGGCTCATAACAGGTGGTGTGACACGACTATTTTGCATGAGATTTAAAAAAAAATAAAATCCTAATCAAAGGAATGTTTTCATGTTCTTACTTTTGCAATTATTAAAATTGTAGAGATGTTTCTCACAAAATCTAAATATATTTCAATCCATCATTTTTATTTAGTAATGCATACCAGGTACGGTAAGTTTCATATTTAGTATTAAATTTGTTATTATCTTTAGCTGGGACTACGTTTTACAAATTAAACGTTCTGGAATAAATAAGCACTGTGTAAAAATTCCGGGTCATCTTGTTTTCTTTAAATGGTACCATGTATTTTGAATCACGTAAAGTTAAGACGAATTCAACGACGTGGTATCATAGTATGACCGTCAAATGACCTTGAATTAACACTTTCTTGTTCCATCAACAGAAAAACTTAGTCGTGGCAAATTGTTTAACTTCCACCAAATTACGTAAGCATTTTAAAAATGTTATCGATGAAAATCAACGTATTTATATTATTAAATAACATATTTACAAAATGTCGATATAACTATTGTCTGTAAACGTACTAAATTGCAAATCGTTACACGTACTCCTGTTTGCATAAGTTGCTTTATGAAGTAGAAAATACATAAACAATTTTATTTGTTCACTGACAAATCCTTGCAGAACTAAATTTATATAGACATACATTTTACAAATGTCGTGAGAAATTTCGTATTCGTTATATCGATAGTTTTCAATGAGTTATTTTAATACTATAAGATTTTTTTATCGCAGTAGATTTAACCCTCCGTCGACAAACGATTTTTACTACTTCGTAACTGACGATGTTAAATACCCTTCACTGGTCTAGTTATCAAATTTTTTAAAATGTTTTAAACAGTTTTGTTAACCTTTTCGTTGATCCTTATGTAACAACTATTAACGCTTTGATACTCTTGGCTGGAATAGACTCCGGCGCCACACTCCGACGGTAAGAAAATCAATTCTAAAAATTGGTCAGGTACTCACGTTTGCGTGCACGATAAAGAGGAACGGCAACTAGTGAACAGACTAGCCAAGGCCTGTTGAATGGCACACATACCCAGCCAAATCGAAATCAGGGCTCCACTTTTTTCCAGAACGCCACAAAACATTATATTCTCCGGCTTTTTGCTGATTTCTTCCAGCTTGCCACTAAACCTACCAAGCATTAACGCTACAATTACCAAGTAATAAACGCGACTGATATATATTGTCATTGACTGCATCTATTCTAACCTTGTCCCATTTTTATTACAATGTCTGCTCTAATGAAGAAAATCATTTGAAGCTTTCCAATGAAGATACTTTTATAATTTTTCGAATTGCGAAAGAAAAAATTACGGATCGGTCGGGTAGTTCTAGAGTTAAAATTGACTGTACGTATTGTCTTAGAAAAATGGCAAGATTTAATTTATTTGAATTGTTTGCGATTTTCATTATGAAGTATAAATTATAATGTAAATTCTAATACAAAGAGGTCTATTGAATCGATTCCTACGAAGGCAATTTTATAACTTCTATAATTGCAAAGTAAAAAATCTGAAAAGGGACATTTTCACAATCAGACAAAGGGAAAAAGTATTATTTCAATCTGTCTCTTGACATTAAAAATTGTTTCTCTTCTGTGATCAACGAAGTTTGACCGTGCAACGTACAGTCCGCGACAATAGAATGCACACCCCGTAAAATTTGTTAATTCTTATTTATTAAAGTATAAAAATATAATTTTGAATATGTAGACAGGTACACATAAGTGTTGAACACCAAATAGCGCTATGTTTCTATATACAAGGATGGTTCTTTTTGTTTCATCTACAAAAATGTATATATCTTGATAAACCGGTGCGACAAAATAATAGCACATTATTGCAATTAATTAACATTTATGCATACATACGAAGGGAACTCAATATTTAATATTTTCTAGATCCTCCAGAGTTTTTTATAACCGAAATTATTCGCTTTGGAATCGACTTGAATAATTTTTTAATCCTTTTCTGCTTCATTCGTTCCCATTCGAGTGCAATGCACTCTTTTAATTCGTTTACGTTATTAAACTGTTTCCCTTTAGCATAAACTGCTCTAGCAAGGTCTCTCCAACACTTTTCTATAATATTCAAGTCAGGGGAACGAGCTGGCCATTGCAAGACTTGAATATTTTCTGTCTCGAAGAATGCTTTCACAACCTTTGCGGTGTGAACCGCTGCATTATCCTGCTGGAATATGTGTCTTTCCCCGGAAATTCTGGTTGCGTGTGTGGTTATTTGTTCACGGATTAATATTAGATATTTGACGTTGTTCATTTTTCCACTGATAAAATTAATATCCGTCTTTCCATGGTAGCCGATACCGGCCCACACCATGATTCCTCCGCCACCCATCTGGCGACGGATCAAAAACATTTTTTCTTTACGTAAGTCGTGGTAATAATAACTCCACCCGTTAGGTCCATCGAGATTAAACTTCTTTTCGTCGGTGAACATGACTTTTCTTCACTTCTTCTTTCAGTGAGCATGTTGCTCTGCGAACTGCAGCCTTGCCTTCTTATGCGCTTCGGTTAGAGGCGGTTTTTTTAAGCTTCCTTCGCTGCAGGTGCTTAGATCTTTGCAGGACACGTTGCACATTTCTAACGTTTGTTTGTACGCCTGCTGCTTCAGCAATCTGCCTGGTAGTCATTGGTGCATTCGATGCTGCCCTTAGAATAGCACGTTTCTCTCATGCTGATAATGCCGCAGGTCGTCCAGGACGTTTTGTATTACCGTATTTCTCGGGGTTTTTCAAATAATTCATGACAACCTTCCGGCTTCTATGAATTACTTTCGCAATCTTTGAAATAGAAACATTTTCTTTAGATAGTGTCATAATTGTTTTCATTTCACTATCTGTTAACTTCTTTCCACGACCCATTTTTTTAGAAGTTTTCCGCAATAATTCACCACACTATATATCAAATACTTAGCCACCTTCCTTTGCTCGTGTTCAACTGAGAAGTGAGAGTGTAGTATGTGTGCTATTATTTTGTCGGATTACGTTTCCATGAAATCTACCAAAACAACGATTCTAAGAATTTAGGGGCAGTGTTTACGTGTTAAAGTCACTAACAAGGGAACATATTCAGATGCCAAAATCCAATTTTGATGAAACTTATGGGAGCTTATAGTTCTTTGAAAAATATTTGACACGTGTTTTTTTTTATCGGCAGACATCCACTTTGAAGGGGTGAAAACAGCCCTCAAAGTTGGGGGTCAAAACCATATTTTTTGTGATTTCTCGGAAACCAGAGGTCGAAAAAATTTGAATTTTTTTTTAAATTGTGTGTTTTTCAATGGGAAATGTAGTCGCGTAAGAAAATTTTAACAAAAGTTTTTTGTTTAAACAATATATTAAAAATTTGATTTTTTTTGCAGTTTCTTTTATTTATTGGTAGTTCATTTTAATGTAAACTTGAGTGTGTGATCTTTGATCCAAAATAGGGGATACATGTTTCAGGATTTTCTTTTTTTTTGCCATTTAACAATAATTATGCATAATGGAAGATAGTCTTGCACCTGGCGTGCGTAGGAAGGAATTCTGGCTTGTTTCATCGAAATATAAGCATTTAGTAGTTAAACAAAGAACTTTTGTTAAAATTTTCTTACGCGACTACATTTCCCATTGAAAAACACACAATTTAAAAAAAAATTCAAATTTTTTCGACCTCTGGTTTCCGAGATATCACAAAAAAATATGGTTTTGACCCCCAACTTTGAGGGCTGTTTTCACCCCTTCAAAGTGGATGTCTTCCGATAAAAAAAAACACGTGTCAAATATTTTTCAAAGAACTATGAGCTCCCATAAGTTTCATCAAAATCGGATTTTCGCATCTGAATATGTTCCCTTGTAAGATGGATATATAAGAAGTAACTCAAGAAGCATATGGATTGAACGCTCTCATTTCTGTTCTATTTTTAAAATACTACGAAATTTAGAAGGTGTGCTATTCTATTGTCGCGGACTGTATATCTTCTCCAGAATGCATTCGATGTAATAATATATACCAATAACTCTTCCAGATCACAGGCAATGTTTGCATAATTTCCAACGTATCCACTTGTTGCGTCACACAAAACTATGTCCTATAATACCGCCTATTTCGTTTATCGTTTTCGTCCTCCGCACAGCGATCCTATCGCTTTAACTACATAGAGAATCGTTTTTCAGACAGTATCTGTTCTATACGAAATGTATATTCGACTACCGAACAAACACGATTGTAACATTCAGTCTAACTAAGACTGCATACTTTGTGGATTAGTTCTTCGTCCCCAGTTACATGATAGACATGAGTGTTGTTAAAAGAAGTATATTCGGATTGCAATGAGAATACCTGGTCTATAAATTTGAAACCGAAATTTGCCAAAAAATTTCGTTAGCTGTCAATATAGTTACTGACAAACTACGTCATTGACGCCATTTTCTTGTACTGATATCTGACGAAGATTTTCTACTCACAACCATACAAGTTTCATACAACGGTATAGTTTTTAACAGGTTTTTAAATATGAAATAAGAATACGCCATTCATGACGCTAGCTGTCATTATAGTTGCCGACAAACTGCGTTATTGGCGCTATTTTCTTGTTCTGAAATCTGATAAAGATTTTCAACTCGCAACCATACAAGTTTCATACAACAGCATAGTTTTTACAGTTTTATAAATGTGAAACAAGAATATGCACATAAATGGCGCTAGCTGTCAATATAGTTACCGTCAAACTGCGTCATTGACGCCATGGTTATACCTGGCTTATAGTCATTCCTGCGCAATCGAACATAGTGCTTCGAGAAACTAGTCAAAGTCAATAAACTTAGTCGGCACAACACATGCAAGCGGTCCAAGTCTGAAGGGTTGATCAATCTATCGCAGTCCGCAACAGAACTTTTTCATTAAAGAACACATTGACATTAAAATTGTACGAAACTTGAATTGCAACTTTATTATCATTATAAACAAACATATTGTATCGAATATAGGTTGAGACTATCGATATATCCATTTGGATATCGATATAATACGTGAAATCACCCTATTTACACCATCGTTTTTGGTAACGATGTTGTTACAAGAACATCGCTGAGTCAGGGATTTTTGTTGTGACTGTACGTGTGACACATTCCCTCCCCTTATAACAAAGATTATTTTAATATTAACAGTGTTTTTTTATGTGAAGGCCACCCACGTAACAGTATGCTAGTCTAGTTCGGTGCTCGCTGGTTCTACTGTTAAAATTGTATTTTTCAACATCGAATCACCGAAGCTCGCGAAGAATATAGGTGGCCCGTTTTCGGAAGAAGCAGCACGTAGAATAATATCTGCGAGATAATAAACAAAGCTGTAATAGTATTTTGCAAGTCTTTGAAAGTCCTTGAGTGTTTCCTATAGCGAAAACTATTCTACATTTTCCGCTGCGTCTGCGATTCGTACGTAAATACATTTATTCGTTCGGTTCAACAGCTCGAAGATTCATTGAACGACGTTGAATTCCGCTTCGGTTTACCCGACTATGTGACCTCTTTCTTTCCATAGATGTAACGGAAGTTTTTACTTCCGGTTTCGGTGAAACGGTTCTCGCTTCTTCGCCGACGAACAGAAACGCGAAAATTAAAAACAAGAAAAAAGAAATACCACAAAACTAGTTATCGCGCGAAACGCAATTATTGCACGTTTAGATTGGATCGTTTCGTTTGCTGCGACGTGCGTTTATCATTACTTAGATCCTGGTTCTACGGGAAAATCAATATATTTTGATAAAGAAACTGCAATAAAGAAGAAGGATGAATACGAGAGACGTCCGACGCCGTGGCGCCCATCCAGGACGCCAGCGACGCCGTCTAGCTCACAGTTTTGGGTTTAGCAATTACTAAGAGAATCTACCACAGTATCCTTCACTTATTCCGCGGTTATGCTCCGAATTTCGATCTATTTTACTGCGCTGTTTTACGTCTCTCGTATTTAATTTCTGTCGGTTAACATCCATTTTAATTCATCGTTGCTCCTCCACATTTCATGATCTCGTCTACTTTACACATTAATGTTTTAACACGTTGAACGCAGAGCTGCTTTCGCCTAGCTTTCGCGTCACATTTTCTTTAACTTTAAAAACGGAAAGTATACAACTGTGCTTTTCCATTTCAATCGAATCTATTAACCCCTAACGCTCCAATGGCGCCTCTGAGGCGACACCAAAAATTCCCTTACTATTATGTAACACATTAACTGCCGAACTGACGACCTCAAAAATTCTATAAAATTGAATTAATTTATTTAATGAAGCAGCGATTAAAAATTTTAAATGTATGGCATATAGTTATCTATCAACCTTCTTTTATTCTTCAGATATCAACTAAATTGAATGGAATGAATTTATTAACGTACAAATTTATTTTTAAACATGGACCAATAATTCTGTCACTCATACATGGGTGACACGACAGTCAAAGTGTTAAAAGATGGAACAAAGAAGCACGTGATAAACTAAAGGCTATTGTTCGACTGTAAAATGAT
>CM052092.1:20767486-20789097 GCA_028453745.1 Agapostemon virescens
TTTACTTTAAATAATTTATCCTGTAACATAATAAAAGGATAATAATATTATTTAATATTATTTAAGAGATAATAAATATCGCTTAACAAATTAATTGTTGGGCAACTGACGACCTCAAAAATTCCATAAAATCAAATTAATTTATTTAATGAAGCAACGATTGAAAATTTTAAATGTATGGCATATAGTTATCTATCAACCTTCTTTTATTCTTCAGATATCAACTAAATTGAATGGAACGAATTTATTAACGTACAAATTTATTTTTAAACATGGACCAATAATTCTATCACTCATACATGGGTGACACGACAATCAAAGTGTTAAAAGATGGAACAAAGAAGCACGTGATAAACTAAAAGCTATTGTTCGACTGTAAAATGAGTTTACTTTAAATAATTTATCCTGTAACATAATAAAAGGATAATAATATCATTTAATATTATTTAAAAGGTCCAACAGTCCAATTTTTAACGATTTATTAAATACAATTATGGTCGTGTAATAGTTGTTTTGAATAACAAAGGAGTCATTGGAGTGTTAAGAGTTAACACTAGAACTACGAAAATTTCAAAACGTCTCGTTACAGATCTTTTTCTTCACAGTTCTTGAAATTACAAAAATGTTTCCATAGAATTTGTTTAAGTAAACTTTCGATTAAAGCAGAAATCAACATAAAAGTTTTACGAAATCTGAATAAATGCAAACCTAGTCGATATTACAAAACAGTGTATATTAGTCTCGATTAGTGCTCGGCAGTTTTAGTGATAAGCCGTTAAATTGTATGCGATTTTTATTACAATATTGCCTAAAAAAGTCTATTTATTCGCTTCCTATGGAAACTATTTTATAATGTCAATAAATGTAATATAAAGAACTTGGAAGTGGTCATCTCATGTCACTGCAAAAAATTTTAACTCCAAAATCGGGACATTTTTTGACATACAATAATTCCATTGTACATGGTTCCTTTCCTTCCGTGAATATAAAGTTTATTACTGTCATTTGTACGTGCAACAATTTCTACCGATTCATTAAATGCAAACACAGTGACGTAACAATGATAGTTTGACAATTTTTAATGTGGCCTGAGACAAGCCATTGGAGTGTTAAGGGTTTAATATGCTTTGTTAACCCCTTGCCATACCATTTTCCTTGCAACTAAAGTTATTATAACATCTGCATCATTAACACATTAACTGCCCAAATGACGACCTCAAAAATTCTATAAAATTGAATTAATTTATTTAATGAAGCAGCGATTGAAAATTTTAAATGTATGGCATATAGTTATCTGTCAATCTTTTTGTATTCTTCAGACATCAACTAAATTGAATGTAATGAATATATTAACGTACAAATTCATTTTTAAACATGGACTAATAATTCTGTCACCCATACATGGGTGACATGGCAGACAAAGCGTTAAAGCAGCTTTTACGTCGCTTACATTTAAGAAGTCGATAAAAATGGAAATGTCAAAGTACAAGTAATAGTATAATAAACTTTATATTCACGAAAGGAAATAAACCATGAACAGTGGAACTATTTTAGGTCAAAGGAATCTTTCGATTTTCGAATTAAAATTGCTTAGAGTATTAAGGGTTAAAATAGTTGATGAACATTTCTTAACCCTTAACACTCCAGTGGCTCCTCTGTGGCGACACTAAAAATTGCCAAGCTATTATTCAAAACAACTATTACACGACCACAATTGTATATAATTTAATCGTTAAAAATTAAACTGTTGTACGTACAAATAACAGTAATAAATTTAATATGCAAGAAAGGAAATGAATCGTGTGCAGTATAATTATTCTACGTAAAAGAAATGTCTCGATTTTAGAATTAAAATTGCTTGGAGTATTAAGGGTTAAAATAGTTGATGAACATTTCTTAACCCTTAACACTCCAGTGGCTCCTCTGAGGTATCACTAAAAATTGCCAACCTATTATTCAAAACAACTATTACACGACCATAATTGTATATAATTTAATCGTTAAAAATTAAACTGTTGTACGTACAAATAACAGTAATAAATTTAATATGCAAGAAAGGAAATGAACCGTGTGCAGCATAATTATTCTACGTAAAAGAAATGTCTCGATTTTAGAATTAAAATTGCTCGGAGTGCAAAGGGTTAATAGTATATGAATTATATGCAGGCTGTTCCAGGGTTTAAGGATCAAACTTTGTCAGTATATTCTATGGCACTGTACACGAATATGTACATGAATAATTAGACGGATTAGCGGTAACAGATCCGAAGATTCTTTATTAGATTCTGATTCCGATGAAGATCATCCAGTAGTGTTTACCCGACGCATAAATATTATTGACAGTGACGATGAATTTAGTACGCAATTATCATCGTTTAAGGAAAATTCAGGACCACAAAAAATTGTTTACCAATTAGTATCCCAGACTAATAATAAATGTCATCATTCTTGGAAAGGAGATTGCTCTGAAAACTCGGAAGGGCCCTACTCTCCTGTGACCCATTTTCGAAAACTATTTGACAGTGAAATTATATGCGATATAGTTGACTATACCGATGCATATGCACTGCAGTGTGTTCCAACGAAGGAGTTCCAAAAATAAAATGTTCCAAATGCAACGTACATCTATGTTGAACGCCAAGTACAAACTGTTTTATGAAATTTCACGCTTAAACTTTTATGCACAGAAGTGCAAACATCGTAAGCCGTTGTTGTTGCAAAGTTACAAATTTACAAATTATAATAAAACTGTTTAAACTGGTTAATTTATATTAATCTGCATATATAGGTTTGTAATCCGTGATTTTCCGTTGCATATATTTTTTTATATTTAAAATAAAAATGCAGTCCATAGAGAGTTAAGGGAAGAAGCAGAATATAAATACAGAGTAGAATTAAATTTTATGCAATTGATAAATCATCGAAACAATCAATTCTGAGGATATCTGGCAAAGTTATTGAACTTAACACGGATATTTCGTGAGAAATTCTTCTGTTCGCTACATCTTTCTTCCTCCTTCATAAGAAAGGCGACAATGCATTTCTATTGTAAATGCTCTTCGTGCGATCAAAGTGTAAAGGGTACAAACGTAATGCTATTGTTCAGAAAAAGTCTTCAGCCTGGATGACAAGCGACAAATAGCCACGCCATGTGAAAAACTCCCTAAGTGACGTTGAGTTATGAAATGAGCTATACGGTAGTTGACTTATATGGACCTGGGACCGGAAGTCTACCAGATTCGTTTCTTACGATAAAAACCGCGAATGATTTATGCGATGTTCATAGAAATAGATGTTGCCATTAACAGTTTTATTATCTTGCGCACTGTCGTTTCGAATGAAACTGCAATGGATACAAAGAATTATTAAAACGATTCAATGAAATAACCGAACACAAAGTTTCGCATTACAGTGGAAACAAAGCTTCTCAAAGGCAAGTACTGCTTTCTCCTTCTGCAATCAGGTTTTCGAGGTGGGTTCACATAATGATTTCAATTCAATGTTCCAGAAAGAATTTTGACATCAGACCAACTGAATCGTCAAGCTGAATGTTCACAGTTTACACTATTGATATGATACCTCTTCACGACAATTTTGGTGTGAACTGAGAACATTTAGCTGTACGATGCAGTTGATCCGATGTCAAAATTCTTTCTGGAACATTCAAGCGAAATCATTATGTGAACCCACCTCGAAAACCCCGATGGTCCTACCTCGGTGACAGACCACTTGGTGCAACTCACGATTTTTCAATTTTGGATGCACCCGAAATGATACCTCTTCACGACAAATCTGGCGTAAATCGTGAACATTTATCTTGACAATGTAGTGGCTCTGGTTAAAAATTCTTTCTGAGGGCTTAAGAAACATCTTAATTGAACCCCATATCTACGAACCTATTTTCCCACCTCGGCGACGGACCATCTAGGTGTGCCACAACGTGCTCTAGGAACGCAGTTCAATCGGAAATGGCGCTACAAATACAGAAATCTATTTGCCAGACATTCTACAACATATCTACCACGTCGAGACTCCCGGGAAATGGCATTTGGAAAAATGGCAAGCATGACATAATACTTTTTCAAATTTTGGACGCACCGTTAGTGATATACCTCGCATCATTTGTTCCCTAGTCGTCGAGCAGAGTGTTCGTATCCAGAAGCTCCGACTTCTGGAATATCTCAAACATATCTTCTCCTACCAGTATATGTCCGCATTAAAAATAAAAAAGAGAATTTTGAAAAAGAAAAAGAAAAGAAAAAGAAATTTGAAGATATTTATAGTCGAAGACTTTACTACATTGGAGTCGTGAAATGGGAAAAATTACGAAAATCTTTATAGTCCAATATATAATATCATTGATTCATACTACAGAAATTTCGTGCCACCTCCTTGGCTATGCTATTCACCTAATACTAAACACGGTTTTCGGGATTCTGTATGAATGTTCGGAAATCGTGTTTTCTATTAGGCAAAGATGATATCCAAGAAGGTAGCATGAAAATTCAGTGGTACAAATCAACGATAAATCAGCCGATGAAGATTTTTGTAACTTTTCAAGGTCTCTGTGGATCAATCTGATTTACCTATTACGATTCTTTACTTACCATCAGATTATCTGCCGTCGGTATTCCTTGGCTAGTAGTTTCCACAATTTGCCGCCATATATGATGGCTCATAAGCATCGAACAGAGCAAACAAATGTCAGAAATCGCGTTTTGTATTAGGCGAATATGATATCCAAAGAGGTTGCACGAAAATTCAGTGGTACAGATCAACGATAAATCAGCCGATGGATATTTTTGCAATTTTTCTCATTTTCGCGGTTCCAATATTGTAAAATATTTGGTTCAACGTATCTTCGAACTTAAAAGGAGCACCCAAAAATCCCAGAAACATGTTTTATGACTCTACTATGATTCTACTCCTTTTTTATTGTTTTTAGGAATATATGTATGCCTAGGAGGGGATATTGAATTGAATTGGAATGAAATAAATAAAACAGAGTTCCATCACACACTTCAATTCAAACACTCTTACTTCTGCGCATGCGCAGTACATGCAATTACATTTACAATATAAACAATATGGTCTAAAATTATATCTACCGCAACTCTCCTCTCTTTCATACACATTTAATTAATTTATTTATACATATATTTCATTAAATTTACGAAAACTATACGGTAACAAAATATTTCAATGTCGTCTCCACATAGTCGCCGAAGATAACCATCCGCTACATGCCTCAGTCTCGCCATGAATCACGTTTCTCATTGCACAATACGCGACGAACTTTCCACGTCCATTAACTTGAACTTTCTACCGCACAACGTTCCTTTAACTTAGACCTCGGCACATACACTCAAATGCGACCAGTATCCGATCTCTGCAACGGCTCGGACATTCCTTAAGCGCGTCTCTGACCGTTTCTGCGACACCAGAAGTGGACTCGACAGCTTTCGGCAGACGCTCAAAACACTCCAAATCATATTCTCGGCTTTTCCAGGGTCACGTCGTCTCAAACTCGTACAATTTCCATTCTCTGCATCGGCTGATAATCTTCAAATCTGCTCCGCAGTACCGGAAATTCCAGTGGAGGACCCGGCAGCTTCCGGCAGGTGGTGGAAACTCCAAGAAATTTTGTTCTTGGCTATTCCGATGAAGCCTCCAAGGTGGTGAAACGACAAGATAAGACCTTGGAGAACTCCGGAGGTTGAACTTGTCCTCTCTCATTTCTGAAAAAATATTTTACAGACTCATCAATTGATCCCCTCCACGGAAATCTTTATTAAACAACGAAAGGTTCATGCATGTTTTGAAGAAAAGCCAGAGTATCCACACGCTCTCCCTTTTAGAAAAGGCGTGCGAATGAACGTCCGGCCTGCTGCATCGAAGCGAACCAATCGCACCCCTACGTCGTGTCTACGTCTCCGCATTCCTTTCAGGGCTGTTCCTGTCCTCTCACCGGGATACTCGAACGAGGACTACGTTCGTCGGAGCTCCCGGACAGGTCCGCTCTGCTCGACGACCGGGCAACAAATGACTGGGAAGATTATCGGCGCTAGCCGATATCGTTGAACAATCTCAAAGACGCACAAAGGGCGCTCGATGCGTGGCACTCTGCCAGCGAACCTAAAATTCCTTCCTCGACCATCGGCAGCCGCTGGTCAGGAGAACAGCGTCGTTCTCTGGCCGAGACCGTAGACTGCAAGCGAATCGTGGGATCAGACCCCCCCCCCCCCCAGACTAAAATATATGTCGTTAGAAAATTGGGAAAGAGGCGGAGGCTCCATGGTTCAGTGAGGTAGTCGATCGGCTATCACCGAAAGTCCCGGGTTCGATTCCCGACCCGGTACCCACCTTTTTTCCTGAGATCCTACATATATTTAAATATTCACCCTATGTTGAAGCTCGCCTCTTGATTCTAGCATAGCTTCAAACGGTACAATGTACAACCATACAATTTTGATCTGCAGACGCCAGCCGCCGAGCCTACGTCACCGCCGGCCGGAAAACCCCGCGCTCCCACTACCCCTAACGCTCCAGACAAAGGGCGAAAATCACGAACCACCATTGGCCGATACTGGGTCCCAGAAAGTACTATACAGAGTGTTACGTCTAAAACAGGACACCTAAATATCTCTACTACCTCTGAAAATACGAAAAATGTTGCTAACGTAATCTAACTGGTTTCAAAAGAAGAATCGTTTTTTGTAAATTGTAATTTTTTAATCGTTTCTCCAAGGTCACTCGTGTTTTTTTACATATATACACACAGTTTTTGTTGTTGTATGTTATAGCAAACATTACTGTGCATACATCTATGTTTAATAGCACGACCTTGAAATGACCGTGAACTCTAAAATTTGCTAATTAATGCAGAACTTTCTTTCAGCGACATTTCAGATTTCAACGGTAACAGGAATTCGACTATGAACTTGAACTTGTAAATAAAGACATTGTATCATTCGTCTGCGTACATAGAGAGTGAGAGAGATATGTATTTAAGAGTTTGCCCACTGCTAGATATCTCAATGTATCGACAAGCGATCCATAATGCGTTATTCAGAACAGGAGAAAATTCAAATGGTTTTAATTTAAGGTAAAGCTCGAGAATGTCTAAGAGAAGCAATACGAATTTACAAAGACAGATTTCCAGAACGTTCTTGTTCATCGCGTTCTGCATACTCAAGTATTGTTAAAACATTTTGCGAGACTGGTAGTGTCAACAGAAACATTCGTACGAGACGTAAGACTGTTACTCATGAAGCAAATGTGAACAATATCATCGCGAAAGTAAATCAAAACTCGCATGTTAGTATAAGGCAATTTGGACGTGAAACTGGTATTAGTGTTGCAAGCATATTCCGGATTCTTCATTCACAAAAATTTCATCCTTTCCATTTATCTCTTCACCAAGAGCTCCATGGAAGAGACTTTGAAAACCGCCTACACTTTTCTCAATGGGGTATACGGAAATATGAAAGTGATGAAATGTTTTTCCAAACAGTATTGTTTACGGATGAAGCATCCTTTACAAATCATGGTCAGGTGAACCTCAAGAACATGAATTATTGGTCGGTTGAAAATCCACGATGGTTTAGACAACTCGATAAGCAGAGACCATGGACCATAAATGTCTGGTGTGGTATTCTAAATAATAGGATAATTGGGCCGTATTTTATCAACGGTACGCAAACTGGGCAGAAGTATTCTGAATTTTTAGAACATATTCTACCAAGTTTATTAGAAGATGTACCATTTAGGGACCGACTAGTATTATAGTATCAACACGATGGGTGTCCATATACTTTTCCCATATTGCAAAACGTGTTCTCAATGAAAAATTCCCAAATCGTTGGATGGGACGCAATGGACCTGTATCATGGCCGGCTCGTTCACCCGATCTCACCTCACTTGATTTTTTCTTATGGGGGACATTAAAGGGTACGGTTTATCAAGAGCAGCCCACGACGCCAGAAAATATGAAGGAACGAATAATTGCAGCATGTGCTGATATGAAACCTGAAATCATTGAAAGAGCTGTACAATCTGTCGTTTTTCGCCTAACGAAATGTATCACAACGGAAGGACATCGTTTCGAACATTTATTGCAGTAATAAATGTGATTATTTACAAGTTCAAGTTCATGGTCGAATTTCTGTTACCGTTGAAATCTGAAATGTCGCTGAAAGAAAGTTCTGCATTAATTAGCAAATTTGAGAGTTCACGGTCATTTCAAGGTCGTGCTATTAAACATAGATGTATGCACACTAATGTTTGCTATAATATACAACAACAAAAACTGTGTGTATATATGTAAAAAACACGAGTGACCTTGGAGAAACGATTAAAAAATTACAATTTACAAAAAACGATTCTTCCATATGATCCGTCTTTTGAAACCATTTAGATTACGTTAGCAACATTTTTCGTATTTGCAGAGGTAGTGGAGATATTTAGGTGTCCTGTTTTAGACGAAACACCCTGTATATACCGTCCTTAACCGCTTTCCACCACCCAGCGTCTAAGGCAGGGTCCGCTAGTCAGCCTTACTGACGAGTCCTTCTAGCGGACCTAGGACGAAACGCTCCCCTTTCCTGCTTTCCTTTTCTTTCTCTCTCCACCACACTCACAGCAACCGCCAAATAAGTATTGCAAGAATTACAGAAATTGCGAAAATTGCGATGATTGCGAGGATTGCAAGAAATGCGAGGAATCATTTCGGGTGCATCAAAAATTTGAAGAATCGTGAGATGGAACAAGTGGTACGTCGCCAAGGTGGAACAATCGGGGTTTCGAGGTAGGTTCAGACAATGATTTCGTTTGAATATTCCAGAAAGAATTTTGACATCAGACCAACTGCATCGTCAAACTGAATGTTCAGAGTTTACTCCAGATTTGTCGTGAAGAGGTATCATTTGGGGTGCATATAAAATTTGAACCCATTAGTGCGTTCTTAAGTAATCCTGATATAGAAAGACTAAGAATGATTTATAATTTCCTTAAACGATATTTCCTTATTAAACATAAGTGTGCATTTTGAAACAAAATGAAAGGGTTATTCAAGCTTATTATAAATATTCAATTGTAAATATTTGGATCAGGTAATCTTTGAATTAGGAACTAACAAAACGAATGAATTCAATATGAAATGAAAGATGGAACGATGAAAGAGAAACAACCGACAAAAGAGAAATAGACGAACAAATAGACAGATTATTGAATAAAAAACAATGGTTTAAAAAAGTGGATAAAAACGATATGTGATAAAGCAAATAAAAAAGAATATATGTATGAAAGTGTGAAAAAATTTGTTAAACCGTTAAACGGTACGTCAGTCCCTAGGGATTAACCGTATAAAATTTATAAATTAATATGTTATACATATAAAATACATATAAAAAGTTTTAACAAAATTACGGAATTCAAGTAATATTGGAATGGTAACCGACTTGCTGTTTTGTTGTTTACAAAGACATTAAAATAATATATTTTTCAAATGAAAACATCAACGCACTAAAATAGCCTATCTTTAATTTGAGATTATGAAAAGAGTAAAATTATCCACCCTTAATTTGAAAATACAATATGATAGCAAAATGGGATATTTTTCTTTTGAAAATATAATAACAGTAACATAACATATTTTTAATTTGAAAATGATGGTATATAGTTAATATATAAATGAAGTGTATAATAACAAAATAAAATTGTATGGATAAAGGTGTGCACATAAAAATAATTTCCAATAATGTAATTTTATTTTCTAAGGAAACCTTACCACCCAACAATCATATCTCACAACTAAACGAAAAACAGAAGGCGAAGTTAAATACAGCTAAAACCTTCGAGTATCAACTGACAATGCTCAGTTACTTTTATAAAAATCGTTAGACGTTTCGATATAATAAAATCAATGCTATACTTTGCACGCATTCTCTCGAGACTCTGAGAGCGAGGCATGATGACACATTCATAAATCTTGCTCGCAGAAGAATCAGCGTTATGGCATCCATTATCCTAGTAGCAGGTCATCCTTACACTTAAATGGGGTTGAGGCATTCTGTAATGCAAATAACGACTTTGGCATGTGTACAAATACTTCCCTGAAACATTTATACAGCTTGATAAAAAAACTCGAAAACACCAACATCAATCCACCTGTGGGTTAAATATTTTTCAATTTGTTTTTCCAATCTGTTCGTTATTTTAAATGCGTGTTGCTAATATTGTTTTAACAAATGGCTTGCAACAGTTGGATAGAGACGCTGGATATTATACATTTATACATTCAGGAGGTGCGATTTGATTAATACACCATCAAAAATGATGTATGCTTCGAACAGTTTCTGCAACAATGAAGCTTACTCCTGGGAATTACAAAATTCTGATTCTGGCATTGTTGAACTTCTGTGGACGATTAATCAAGATTGTTGTTCAGCAAATTCGTTTAAAATCCTTAGATTAATAATTATTTGATAGATTAAGAATAAGTATTTCCTAAATCAATTCTTAGTAACAGAAAATATAAAACATTTTATTAAAAATTGAAATTTCAAATGTCAAAATCAATCATAGGGAGTAGAAAGTAAATGACAATGTGTTGAAAATATAAATAATGATAATATAAATTTTTCTAATCAATTGTATAAAATATTTTTTTAAGTTTGTAATACTATTCTAGGGAGCTAATTCTGAGAGGGTTAACTCTAATGTGCATTTAGGCTTGGCTACTTCCTCAAACGAGCAACTCATGCAACCCAGAGTAATATTACAATTCTTAGGTTGTATCGGAATGACGATATTATACCAATAATATTATTCTAATAATAATTATATTATATTATTTTTTATATATATATTACATTATATTATTTTTTATATATATATTATTATAAGAATATTATTATTCCAATAATATTATCAATCCAATACTTTTATTATCCCAATAAAATTATTATTCCAATAATATTATTATCCCAATAATATTATTATCCCAATAAGATTATTATCCCAATAATATTGTTATCCCAATAATATTGTTATCTCAATAATATTATTACCCCAACAACATTATTATTCCAATAATATTAGTATCCTTGAGGATTGAAATCAATTTTTTATGTACCAAAGAAAGAATTTAAAAAATAAAATTTATTTCAAAGATTTCTTAACTATATCGGTATGGTACTGGATTCAATTCTAAACGTGCCTGTCCATTACTCACTGCTTCTTCTCGTAAGCGTTGACCGCAGTGTACCATTATCCGTTTCCCATCAATCTTACCCTTTCTACGAGCTTGTGTTAACAAACAGGCTATAGTCAATCAATATTTACGATCAAAGAACCAATAACACAAACAACAGGCAATACCGAATGACACTTACAAAATCGATATTGCTGGAACTGGAACAACATTTACAAAAAATTACTTTCCTGATTTGGATTTATAGATTACATTTTGTAGATTTAGAATTGGCAAATATTTATGATGAAAATGAAAACAAATAATGCAAACAATAAACAATACCGAACGACACTTACCAAAGCATGTTTATAACTTACAAGGAGAGTGCAAGATCTTTGGGTCACCGATTCAGTTGAAACTTTGTACATTGGTAGATGTATGTTCTTCTGATTAAGAATATATACAGTGGGTGTAGAAAGTATTCGTCACCAATAAATTTGACACAAAAGTTCGTAAAATTGTTGTTTACTAATTATTTTTTTATAAGCAATGAGTATTAACATATTCTAGGATATTTATAGAATAGATGCAGTGCAGAAAAAAATGATTTACTTGCATAACTTACAAAAATACAGTTCTCAATTTGAACTGCTTACAGGAGAATTTATAACGTAAACATATCATATCGAGGATCGTGGACCGTTGATCGTGGTCCTTCGTGGATCATCACTATGTTTGTCAACATTGGTGATATCAGTAGCATTGAAAATTTCGTAGTATTGTCAGTTACAGTTTAGAAATGGGACGAAAGCGAGCGGAAACTACAATAGCAGAAAGAAAAATTATTGTTAATTTGCATAATCAATGTAAAAGTTTGGCAAAGATTTCACGCATTGTAAGTAGACCTCGATCTACGATACAAAGCATAATTGATAGGTACGGACTTCGAAAAACACTGAAAAATAACGCAAGAAGTGGACGTCCAAGGAAATTTAATGATCATACTGGCCGAGTTATTATTCGAATGGTAAAGCAAAATCCAAAAATAAGTGCAATCAAAATAGTTGAACACCTTAAAAATAATTTAAATACCGATATATCTGTTAGTACTGTGCGCAGTTTTTTACGAAATCAAGGATATCATGGTCGGGTAGCCCGTAGAAAATATTTCGTAAGTGAAGCGAATAGAAAGAAAAGATTACTATTCGCAAATAATAATGTCACTACGCCAATGGAGTACTGGAATAGAGTGATTTTCACAGATGAAAGCAAATTCAACATTTTTGAATCAGATGGACACTGTACTGTTTAGAGAAAAAAAAATACAGAATTGAATCCAGAAAACTTACGGCCTACAGTGAAACACGGTGGAGGTTCCGTAACTGTTTGAGGCTGCATGAGTGCAGCTGGTGTTGGCACGTTGCAATTTATCGACGGAATAGTGAACCACAGGGTTTATATTGACATTTTAAAGTGCAATCTTCTTTTCAGTGCAGAAAAAATGGGCATTAAAGATAATTTCGTTTTCATGCAAGATAATGATCCCAAGCACACTGCGTACAATACCAGAATGTGGATACTAAATAATACCCCGGCGTATCTAAAAACTCCTCCGCAATCTCCCGACATCAATCCCATAGAACACTTGTGGGATTACCTGGACCGTCAGAACAGAAAACATGAAATTTCCTCAAAAGAAGACCTAAAAAATGCTCTCATAGAGGAGTGGAATAAAATTCCGCCACACGTAACATCGAATTTAGTTAATTCGATGCCAAAAAGGATTGCAGCAATTATAAACTCAAAAGGATATCCTACAAAGTATTAATTAATCCGTTTCTTTCATTTTCTAATGTTAAATTAATTTAAATTGCGTTTTTTTCGTCAATTTCTGGAAACTTAAGAACTGTACGAATAGTTATTGCTTGTGTATTTCTGTCGATTTTGTGTTTTTTCCTGTTAATTTTGTAAGTTATGCAAGTAAATCATTTTTTTCTGCACTGCATCTATTCTGTAAATATCCTAGAATATGTTAATACTCATTGTTTATAAAAAAATAATTAGTAAACAACAGTTTTACGAACTTTTGTGTCAAATTTATTGGTGTACGAATACTTTCTACACCCACTGTATGGTTATACCCGCCAACACTCAATAGAGTTTTAAATATTCATAAATAAAGACTGAGCACCTATAAAAGAAGTTCTATTACGACTATTCATGAAATGAATGCTTGGCATGGTGGCAGCGTGCTAGGCTCACACGCGCCAGACGTCGGTTCGATTTTCCGCCACCGAACCTTCTTTTTTCATTTACTCTTACTATACCTTTTTTCCTTCATAAATATTTTTTTTCTTTTCTTTTCTTTTTTTTTCATTCACAAATCTTTAACTTATTGCAGGAAAAAATATAAAAACATAAATTATTATTAAACACAATATATCTTTCATACATGTAGTTATTTACAATTAACAGATCATAACTAACTATATAATTAACTCATGAATTTACAACAAATAAATATCTATTTATAATAATATAATATACAATTTTATATTAACAGTACACTATATTTACAATATTTTTTTGTTTTTTTTTTTATTGTTGAACGTTATTTGTTAATAATAAATAAATACTTGTATGAATGAAAAACTGTGCACTTTCCTTGTTTAACAATCAACATTGAACAATTATCAATATGAATTATACTTATAATAACAATTATTATTATTTATTATCTTGAAGTATGCTTATTTATTTATCCTTCTGCAATTATTTTCTACTCATGTAACACAGTAATAATATTATTAGTAAAGTTATTGGTAATTGTAACCAATTGACCGATATTTTACCCTCTCAGAAAGTGGCAGTTTGGGGGTTGTCGGATTTCTCCGATCTGCTTATTTTCCGTAATTTCATTCCGATCGATCTGAAAATTGCCATAGACTCTGATCGCGCGTCTCGAAATGTGTATACAAAATTACAAAAGAATCGGAGACCCAAATAAATTTCCTCATTTTTTCACGATTT
Source organism: Agapostemon virescens (assembly GCA_028453745.1). Taxonomy (NCBI): domain Eukaryota; kingdom Metazoa; phylum Arthropoda; class Insecta; order Hymenoptera; family Halictidae; genus Agapostemon; species Agapostemon virescens. The sequence continues at coordinate 20,781,711 of CM052092.1, forward strand.
TCGACAGAGGGTGGTACGTCCCTTCAATATTTGGCAATATTTGGCAATCTTTTAAGGCGCCCCCCGACCAAACTATTAGAGCTATCGACATGAAACCAACGGCAAAATCTTCCTTAAACCTTCCTCTTTAAGAAAAGCACCGCAAATCTAGGCTAGCATTTCAGGGGACTGCAGGAAGGGTCCTTTTATCAACCCCATTTTCCCATCTTCGCGATTTTCACCAGCCCCAAAATTTCAAAGTCGCGCCACTGCCGCAATTCGCTTCCAATGGGCCCGGGAATGGAAATACACCCTTATTATGCGTCCAGTTACTTGTCGCCAAACTTACGGAAAGTGCAAGCTCTTGGGGTCACCGATTCAGTTGAAACTTTGTACATTGGTAGAGTATGTTCTTCTGATTAAGAATATACAGGGTGTACCAAAAGTATCGTAACTCCGGGAAACGAGAGTTTTCTGAGGTCATTTGAAGCAACTTTTTTCTTACCGAAAATTCAATATGCGGCTTCATTTATGAGTTATGATCGAAAAATCACTGGCCAATGAGAGGGAAGCGCGCGAACTAACACGTGCTCGAACTATCCGCCGGTCGGGCGCGCGATCAGAAGTGAAATAACAAGTCAGAGAACGCGAACTTTTTTACTACGCGACGATAATAATTTTAAGAAAAACGATGTTCATTCTTATTTCAGAATGTCTAAAGAATAACACTGTCCAACAAAATCAAACTTTTTTCGAGTTTTGCAATAGCTGTTGGGTGATTCTTATACACTTTGTCATCCTAAAACCAAATCCGCAAGTAGGTCCGCAAGTAGGTAAATCCGCAATTTTCTTTAGTAAGCATTTCCACAATGAAATATGAATATAACTCGTATTTTTATAATTTTTTATAATGATTGGCACCCAAAAAGACAAAAAAAAATGTATGTAATTAAGCATAGTAAGCAAAGACATACTTGAGTAGCACCAACGTCGACTACGCATAGCGACGGCCCTGGCGAGTCGAGAAAAGGCTGCAATGGTCGTCTGGCGCGAACGCGTCGCGCACAAGCTGTCAATGAATATTTTCTGATCCTTCTCGTATATTAAAGGAAGCAAATACTTTTCGTGAATGGTTTCTTTACCAGAAATGTCTGTAGAATGCATTCCTGTATAGTAAATTCCTGCTAGATAAAGGATTTTTGACATAAATACAAAAATAGAGCGTATAAAGTACCCGCGTCGGCACATTTTCAAACTTTAACAACCATTTACAACTATTAGGGAGTACATAAAAATATAATTGGCTATATGGATGTGTAGAGGAGAGTCCCCTCTATCTCCTGACTCAACGTTGAACTTTCTCGCGTGTTTAGTTTTTGCGTACCACGTCATTTTTTATCAAAATCATGCATTTTTACAAAAATCAAAATTTTTCGAAAACATTGGGTGATGGAGCAATTCTACTTGCGGATTTGGTTTTAGGATGACAAAGTGTATAAGAATCACTCAACAGGTATTGCAAAATTTTTTTGGCGTTGGACAGTGTTATTAATCGTGATTAGTAATCGTATAAGAATAATTATTAATATTTCAGACCCGAAATAATAAACAATTTAGCCGTGTCAGCCGTTTCAATTTTCTGGCATGCATTACATCTCACGCGTACCACATGAAATTTTTATACGTATTGTAAAGGAATACGTGATCGTGAGTGAGTGAATTTAAATAATTCTGTGTCCGAACAGAATTCAACAAACGATTCGCAAAACTAATTTAATAATAAATAATAGCGTTAAAGAACATGCAGGATATGTGTGTTTAAGAATTGTTAAAAAATGTTATTAATAGTAAACTCACCGATTCAGTTGTAAATCCACTGCATGGTTATGAACTGATCAGCTGACTCCTATTCGATGGCGACGAACTTTTATTGCACTATCACTAAACACTGATACCATAATTTATTTAATAATATTTAAGACAATGTTCATTTCGTTTAAATCCGTTGTTCACACCGTACAGAAACATTTAAAATGATATTATAATGCAACACCGCGCTCGCGACTCCCTTTCCATCGAAAGGAACTGCGGAAGACTGGCGCGAGGGTCGTGAAAATTTTGTTTGTGTCCTAGAGAGTTTCAAATGTTTTCATTCGGGCGCGGTTCATTGTTCTCGACTCGGCTTCAAGGATGGGTCATAAATATGACAACGTTTAGATTTTCGTGGCCGGTCATTTGAAATCGACGCCGCCCTCACAGGCGACGACTTACTCCGAAAACGGTTCTATTGAGAGGTATGTACAGTGAGTAACGAAAGTATTCGAACGGAAAGGATTCGGACGGATGAAAAGTTTGACGTTGAAAAAACATAAGTCATATTACGAATTACAAAATACTTTTATTTCTGTAATAACACATAAGTATCATGATTATACATGTTAAATTTGAAGTGTCTCTGATAACGTAAATAATACTTATAAAATGTTTCTTGGTAACGGCATCTAAATGAACGCCACAAAAGTATTCGAACGACTAAATTAATAGTACATATTTTAAACAACTATAGTATTTCAATATTTTGTCGGACCACCGTGAGCACTTATTATGGCTTGCAACCGTCGTTGCATGCTATCAACCAAATTTTCAGTAATATCTTTTTTTATATTGTTCCAGACGTCCAAAATTCTGGTCTTTAATGCTTCCTTGGAATTAATACTATGTTTACTAAGTTGTTTTCCAATTTCTGCCCATAAGTGTTCTATGGGGTTAATGTCCGGACTTTGTGGGGGTGTTTCTAAAACATGGGGTACGTTGTATATGATCCATTCTTTAACAATACGTGCGGTATGTTTTGGATCATTGTCCTGCTGAAAATGAAAATTGTCTACTACCCCTAATTTTACCAAGAAATCTTTCATAAGTAATGTTTACGTTGTCGGACACACTTCAAATTTAACATGTATAGTTATGACACTTATATATTACTATAGGAACAAGAGTATTTTGTAATTCGCAATATCACTTACATTTTTTAAGCGTCAAACTTTTCATTTCAGAGCGTTCGAATACTTTCGTGATTCACTGTATTTTCCTTTTCTGTTTTTTAGGACAAGGAATTTGTCTGTCCTCTTTCAGTTCGTTTTACCGATGTCGGTGACCCCAAGACCTTGCACTCTCCTTGTTAGATCTACAAAATTAATGTTTTGAATTTCCATTGTAGACACAGATAGAAAAGTTTAAGATCGTGATATCCACTGTTTTCTTTCAAAGAATTGTTTTTTACACATTACTTCGTAAACAAATAGTTCTAACATTTAAAAAGAAACACTCATGTCGTTCGCTCCCTTTCAATTGACCATTTTCAGATTTTTTATTTTATAATTATTTCCAATTAAATATATCCTTTCATGAAAAACTTCTTCATTCGAGCACTTCTATAATAAAACGCACACACAATCTAAATTATTCGAATCCTTCGGTTGTTATTGTTTAGTACAAGTAAAAAACATACTTTAAATTCTTGAATAAAAACATGGAGACCAACAAACTTATTATTTAGTACAAGCAGAGAACTCATGTTAAAGACTGCCAGCGACTGTAGTTGTTCTTTCTTCAAATTTAATAAAAACATGAAGTCCAACAAACTTCGTAACAGTCTTATCTAGTCGGGACCTAATGTTATTGAGTTGTTCGGAAAGTAATTTCGCTTTTCCCGACAGAGGATTTAATTGTATTTTTTTGCACCCTATTTCACACTTGAGCCGCATAATCATTATATGTTTTGAAAGCTAATATAGCAAGGCTTGTGTGTGAAAAAGTCCAATTGATTTTACGCAGTAGTTTTTGGTTGGTGCCCTTTTAAATATGGAGAGCAATAAGCAGCATTTTCGTCATATTTTACTTTTTTACAATAGAAAAGGTAAAAATGCTGTTCAAGCCAGAAAGAAATTAACCGATGTGTCTGGAGAAGATGCGTTGACAGTACGCCAGTGCCAGAACTGGTTTGCAAAATTTCGATCCGGCAATTCTGATGTCGAAGATGCACCACGTTTTGGAAGGCCGGTTGAAGCTGATAAAGACACGATAAAGGCATTAGTTGATGCAAACCGGCGAATAACAACATGTGAGATCGGTGAGAGGTTAAATATATCAAATTCAACTGTTTATGACCACTTGAAAGGCCTGGGTTTAACCTCGAAGCTCGATATATGGGTTCCCTATGTTCTCACGGAGAGAAATTTGTGTCGTTGCGTTGACGTCTGTGATTCGCTTCTCAAACGTCACGAAAATCATCCATTTTTGTAGCGCATCATTACTGGGGACGAAAAATGGGTTCTACATAACAATGTCAAACGCAAGAGATCATGGAGCAAAAAAGATGAACCGGCCCCAAGCATTTCCAAAGCCAATATCCATCAAGAAAAGGTGATGCTGTCTGTTTAGTGGGATTTTGAAGGAATCTTTTTTTTGAGCTTTTACCGGATATCACAACAATTAATTCGGAAGTCTACTGTCATCAGCTGGGCAAACTGAATGATGCACTTTTAATTAATCAACAGAAAAGGTGTAGTGTTCCACCAAGATAATGCGAGAACTCATACAAGTTTAGTCACTCAACCAAAAGCTTTTACAGCTTGAATGGGATACAATGCCACACCCACCATATTCTCCAGATCTGGCACCTTCGGATTATTATTTGTTCCGGTCACTGCAAAATTTTTTAGACGGTAAAATCTCGATTCAAATGAGGAGGTCAAAAACCACCTCGATCAGTTTTTTGCCAGCAAAGACCAAAAATTTTATGAGCGTGGAATCATGCTATTACCAGAAAGATGGCAAAAGGTATTGGACCAGAATGGCCAATATATAATTTAATAAAATATTTGTTTATTATACGAAAATTGTCTTTCATTTTCACAAAAAAAAAAAACGAAATTACTTTCCGAACAACCCAATAGTATAAAACCTAATATTCCACGTTCCCTGATTTTATCTTCTGGTATAGCGGTGGAAAGCAATTGCCGAACCCGCTGTCGCCATTACTATTTCTGGATCGGGGTCGAAGTTTTCGAGTCAAATTTCTTCGAAGTTTCAATAAGAAGAGAATCGATCCTCCCTGGCAATTTCTGAGTGTTCCATCGGAATCGGTGGCATACTCGCAGCTATGAACCCAGAGTTGGTTCAAAGGCACGAGTCTACGGATTGCAATAATGAACGCATAGCTGGTGAAAACTGTTCGTAGAGCGTCAGGATACCCGGCGCCACATTACCGCGACCCAAATAGTAATAATACCATCCATGAAGGCGGGTCGGAGACGCTGTTGCGAGCGATGAAGGACGAGGAAGAACGTGCACCACCTACATTTGCGAATTTTGGACGCGGCACAGCCTTCTGTTACGTTATTATCATCCCAGACGAATGCTCGCGCGATGCAAACGATTTTACGAGGCAATTCGTTCAATTCCTCTTAGTCTAAACGACTCGTCTCCTATTTTCTCTACGCCTTCTTCCGTTTACGCAACCATTCGGCCAAGATACACGACGGCCATTTTGCTCGTTACGAATGTCAGTTTGCGTGCGAACACGTTTCTCCAACGACTGATATCTTGCTATATACAGAGGAACATCGCATCCACGGCGAAACGTTAAGCACCCCGAAAAGAAACTCGGGCTGATAAATCAGTCGATGTCTTAAACGCCGAATAGCGTTCTACCGCCAAATAGGATCGCCGAGTGCATGTAACAATAAGGACGACGTGGCCATTCGCCCGGAAGAACGTACGATCAACGATTGTGCTCTTGTTAACTCCGATTGGAGATCGCTGACAAAGACGTGGAAGAAAATTGCCAACATGGAGACGACCACTCCGATTTCAATGACGTTGAAATATCTCATCAAAGTCATCGTTCTGCACAACCTTTTCCTCTATACGTTACCGCTGTTCGGCTTTCCTTTCCAAAATATTCGCAAAAGAACTGTCAACACGCTAAACGCTTTGACCCCAGGGACTGGCGGCATCAGAGTTATAGGACGATGACAGTAGTGGTATCCACAAGTAAGCCGTTTATTTTGAAAGTGGCATAAGTCCATTTAAAAAAAAATCGAGTTAGCTACCATAATAGTTACATTTTTACAAGATCTTTTCATTCGGAGGCAACTTGTTACTAACATATTTAAAATCGTTAAGATTTTGCAACACGAAAATTTGTTGGTTGATGAAGCGATGAAAAAGGTTATTTTGAAAGTGGCGTAAGTCCCATTGTCAGAGTTTCAAATGGATATGGAAAATAATTATGCAATAAAATTTTATGAGATTCCAGCTTTATGTTTAATTATCAAAGTAACAGTTGAATTATCAATGTGCAATGAATTTGTTTTAAACAATGGATCAGTGCCTGTCCACAGAAAATGCGATTTTTAAAAGGCTAAAAAATACTGACGGTGAAAGAGTAAATTGGTTTAAAGTATGTTGGATGAGAGTTTTGAGAAGCGATTCATATAAGTTATTCTATGAAACGACAATGAACGAAGATGCACCGTTCAAAACATTGGATTTACTACCGTAACGGGGAAGACCGAAAAACTTTAATAATATCCAGTTGGCATCACTATACAAAAAACCGAGACCACTCACAAACCTAAAATATAAGGACTTAATGGATGTATTACATTATATACCACCTGCACACCACAGTTATTTTAAATCCCCCACGTACACAAACTGGAGAAGACTGAATAATAATTAATAAAACTATATTAATTTTAATGTAAAAATTATCTAACAAAGAATAAAAGTTGAATATTTTTTTGATTTTATTACATAAAATTGTATACATTTATTTTAATTTCAAGGGAAATTTACTTTTCCTATGGACTTGTGCCTTCTTAAGAATTGAAAACGTCATTTCATTGATTTTGAAAATGGCGTAAGTCCATTCATAGCCATCAAAAACATATTATTTCTTCAATAATGTTAATTATACTAATTGGGATGATAAATTTGACACCTTTTGAAACCCAAAACCATTATTCTATTATGTTCAAACCCTTCAATATCTCGATTCGAGCATAAATGGACTTAAGCCACGTTCAAAATAAACGGCTCAAGTAATAAATTATTTGGAAAGAAGTTTTTGCCTTTAGTTCTGTACCGATCGTTAAAAAGGAAACGCGTATTCTTTCACAGTTTTCAATGAAGCAGCCTGTGTTCTAAATATTCTAAGTGTACATTTCTTTTACTGCCAGGTAGCAAAATGGCAGCGTTCGTGCCTGCCGAGGATCATATTCGTCGTTGCATACTTTTTCATTTTCGTGCGGAATTTAATGCGACGTATCAACGTTGGTTCAGGAGGTTTTCTGCTGTTAATTACAACCTCCCTGACAGGCCCCGAAGTGAAGGCACCTTG
>CM052092.1:20808662-20824583 GCA_028453745.1 Agapostemon virescens
AATATACTAGAATAAAGCAGAATATACCAACATATGACACAACATACCAGGATATACAAAAATATACAAAAATGCTCCAGGATATACAAGAATTGACTATAATGTACTAGAATACACCATAATATACCTGATAATACAAGGATATATTAGAGTATACCGAAATATACTAGAATAAAGCAGAATATACCAACATATGACACAACATACACGGATATACAAAAATATACAAGAATGCTCCAGGATATACAAGAATTGACTAGAATGAACTAGAATACACCATAATGTACCTGATAAGTAATACGGAGATCCATTTTTCGAGATCTTCGTACGAATTAAATCGTTCTTCAGCAAGTGCGTTTGCCATTGACCGAAACAAGTGGTAGTCAGATGGGGCACAGTCTGGTGAATAAGCCGCATGTGGTAGCACTTCCCAGCGAAGTGCTTCTATCGTTTCCTTGACAATTTTTGAGACGTGAAGCCGAGCATTGTCATGCAGCAAAATCACCTTACGCTGTCTCATTTCATATTGTGGTCGTTTTTCGTGCAATGCTCGACTCAAACGGATAATTTGTTGTCGGTAGAGATCTCCTGTGACTGTTTGACCAGTTTTTAGCAGTTCATAGTATACCACACCTTCCTGATCCCACCAAATGCAGAGTAAAGCCTTTTTTCCGTGGATATTCCACTTTTGCGTCGATGTTGTGGGTTGGCCAGGATCAGAAATGGTTTTTCGACGTTTAGGATTGTCAAAATAAATCCATTTTTCATCCCCAGTGATGAGACGATGGAGAAACCCCTTTCTTTGTTGCCTAGCAAGCAAAATTTCGCAGATGGTTTTCCGCCTTTCAATGTCTCTTGGCTTGAGTTCATATGGGACCCACTTTCCTTCCTTGTAGACCTTCCCTAAGGCTTTTACACGGTTGGAAATGACAGATTGAGCACAATTTAACGCTTCTGCAATTTGTTTTTGCGTTTGACATGGATCTCCATCCACCAACGTCTGCAATTCTTCGTCTTCGAATACTCGTGGCCGTCCAGAACGCTCTTTGTCCTTCAAAGAAAAATCACCATTTTTAAAACGTCGAAACCACTCTCTGCATGTTTTATCGGAAACAGCATTATCGCCATAAACGTCTATAATCATTCGGTGAGCTTCAGCTGCCGTTTTCTTCCAATTGAAACAAAAGACTAACACTTCGCGCAAATGACGTTTATTCGGCTCAAATTCCGACATCTTCAATGTAGAAAAAAACGAAGTTATTGATGCAAGCGTAAATTGTTGTGTACTGAGTTTTATTAACAGATGTTCAAACTAAAAAGTTAGCCTTACTTTAGAGGTTATAGTTACCCACAGTTCGAGCTACGGCTACTCGACGCTAGATGGACAGAACTTTCCGATTGACCTAATACTACGGAAAAGGCAAAAACGCTGCACAAACTCGGGAAACAATTTGTGGTGTTTACGGTAAAGAAGTTTTATCAAATGCAACAGCATGGTTTGCTCGCTTCCGTTCTGGAAATTTCGATATTAAAAGTGCACCTCGCTCTGGTAGACCAATCGCTGAAAAAGTCGATGAAATAATGCAAATGGTTGAGCAAGATCGACATATAAGCAGTCACAAGATTGCTAAAGAACTAAACATTCGCCATTCAACCGTTTTGGATCATTTGCAGAAGGCTGGATACAAAAAGAAGCTCGACGTTCGGGTGCCTCTTGATTTAGCACAGAAAAATTTGATGGATCGGGTTTCCATCTGCGAATCATTGCTCAAACATAAAATTGAGAGAGCTTGGCTGGGAAGTTTTGATGCATCCACCGTATAGCCCAAACCTTGCACCATCAGATTATAGTTTGTTTCAATCTCTGCAAAACAACCTTGCTGGTAAAAAGTTGGATTCAAAAAAGTACTATGAAAATTACTTGCCCAAGTTTTTAGCCGATAAACCACAGAAGTTCTATTCCGATGGGATTATGGCTCTACCACAAAAATGGCAAAAGGTCATCGATAATAATGGCCAATATATACTTGAATAAAAGAAATATTTAGTCAAAAAATGACAAAAATCTCTCAACACTTTTCCGACTATCCAATATATAATGATTATGCGGCTTAAGTGTGAAGTTAGCTTTGAAAAAAATACAATTAAGTCCTCTCTTGGGAAAAGAGGAAATTACTTTCCGAACAACGTGTACCGTGGAATTTGTTTGACGTCGTAAGAATTTGATTGAGAAACCCGACTGTCACTTTATAGAGCTGATAGTCGAAAGTAGACTGTGGATGTTTATAGAATTCCAAAATTTTTTGGATGGTTTTATGACAATCAGGTTCAGGAAAAAATTCAATTTGTCAACTAGAAAAGTATGTATGGTAAACATAAAGCAGACATGACATTTAGGATTCTTGCTTTACATGTGCCCTTGAATTTAAACGATATGTGAACACTGCATTAATATTCGCAGGCCAGTTAAAATACTGAATGCGTTCTTCGGGAAACATTATTGTCTGACATGGCTAAAAGAAGGATTCAAAATCTGGTGGAGTTATCTGTTTGAAATTGTGCAAGCATCTTCAGAAAACTGGCCGCTGCGAACCAAACATTTTTCAAATATTTATACATTTTTAATATTGATATATTGTTTGATTTTTTATTCTGGCAAGTGCAAAGAAAAAATCTGAAAGATTAAAAGTTCGAAGTTAAGAATTCCATAAGTTTGTTCAATAACCAAATATTTTATTTCTTTTGGTTTGTGATATAATTACATACATACTAATTAAAATATAACTTTGTCGTTTCTTTTTTTGCACTTTAGACCAGATGATCAGCTGGAATCTTGTTTGCTAATAAGACATTTTTGAGATAAGATTAGATAAGAATTTTAATAGTATTCGTATTTTAATATTAATCGTGTTGTAACAGTTAGTACGATCCAAGTAATAGAAAATACATGTCTGTCCCTTCAGTATAACACTGTAGTCTGATTAATTTGTAAATTTTCAGTGATGAACATTTCCAAAATGATGCTGTAGATTGCAACTCCTACAATTTAAAGTATTTTAACTTCGATAAATGATATTGTACTATTCAAATAATACGAGTTCCCAATTTCAAAAGAAAACAGAGGTCAGATTTCTTTGCAAATTATCAGTGGCGGAAATTTCCAAAATGTTGCTCTAGAGTATAACTCCTACAAATTCAAGTATTTCTATTTGGAAAACTTATAACACACTAATAAAATAATAGAAAATATGTGTCTATAACTTCAAAACAAAACAATCGTCTGATTTCTAGGCAACTTTTCAATGACGAGAATTCCCAAAATGATGCTCTAGACTATAACTTCTACAATTTCAAGTATTTCTATTTGGAAAACTTATAATACACAATTAAAATAATAGAAAATACGTGTCAATAATTTCAAAACAAAACAATCGTCTGATTTCTAGGCAACTTTTCAATAACGAGAATTTCCAAAATGTTGCTCTAGAGTATAATTCCTACAATTTCAAATATTTCTATTTGGAAAACTTATACCACACAATTAAAATAATAGAAAATTCATGTCGATAACTTCGGTACAAAACAGTCATCTAATTGCTTTCCAAAATTTACAATCGTTAAAGTGTTGAAAATACCGCTCTGGACCAGCAGGGAAAACATATTTGATATACTTCGTAATGAATAATTTGTGACTGTGATATGTTGACCTACATAAATGTCTTCGTATGCACACATATGTCGACGTTTAACCCCTTCAGTGCCATCGCTGACTGTAGTCAACGTTGATGGTAGTTGATGGCTGTTGGCTGCCGTACCGAGGATATTGAAACACTCATAGTATGCTGAATCCCTTAACAGAAATCGTTTGCCGGTCGTATTATCTTCGTTGACCCCTCTTATCAGTAGCTCGATTATAGTCGGAACCTTATGCTTCGCTACATTACGAAATTGAAACTACACGTTGTATACAATTAGATGATGGTCGCTACATACCGATGCACTCGTACCGTTCGTGACCCCACAAAATTTGCTACAACAAAATATATAATTAATCGTATTTAATCCTTGATACAATAACAATTGATAAATGTGTTTCTTTGAATGTATTTCTTCTCGAATGATCTTCAATAAATTCCATTCGACTCGAAACACTTTTTGTTTTCGTAAACACATTTTTTACAGAATAATATTGTTATACATATTAATGTGCATCGCCGTACATATTGAAAATAAATATTTTAACGCATCATTCTTGACTTGTAGTGTAACTTATTTGATACTGTACAGATTACTGTATAGAAACATTATTATACAGTTAATACAATTTATCATTTATATCGAACAAATATATTTTTAGCAATTATATTTGATATAATTGTTTCTTTGAATGTATTTCTTCTCGAATGATCTTCAATAAATTCCATTCGACTCGAAACACTTTTTGTTTTCGTAAACACATTTTTTACAGAATAATATTGTTATACATATTAATGTGCATCGCCGTAGATATTGAAAGTAAATATTTTAACGAATCATTCTTGACTTCTAGTGTAACTTATTTGATACTGTACAGATTACTGTATAGAAACATTATTGTACAGTTAATACAATTTATCTTTAATATCGAACGAAAAGATTTTTAGCAATTATATTTGATATAATTGTTCCTTTGATATGAACATTTAAAATTATCGTTTTCTTTAGAATATCCATCAGAAGATGTATTTTAATATTGAAAGAAAATATTTTAAGAAATCACGCTTGATACAAATGTTTCTTCGACAATGGATATTTACAGATATTTTTCTATTAATATATTAATTTATTTAGATTTCTCGAGAGAAATTTTACTACATAATACTTTTAAATTATTTTTTCCGTTAGTATATCCATCAGAAGAATCGACATACCTTGATATCGAAGGAAAATATTTTAACAAATCACACTTGACACAAATGTTTCTTCGACAATGGATATTTAAAGATGTTCGTTAGTATAATGATGCATTTAATTTTTCTGGAAAGAATGTTACATGATTGGTTCCAATATTTTTGGAAAAACATTTGTGACCCTAGTAATAAATTGTCGATGAGTTGAATGATTTTATAGAGTAACTGTAATGCTACAGGTATCGACGCCATGCAGTGTTACTTGTGTAACAGTCACAATGACAGCCGATGTTCCGACGAACATCCACCGGATGCCCTTAAAAGAGATTGCTCCGACCTCAAGGACGGCGCAAAATACACGATGTGTCGAAAGATTACGCAAGTCATTGAGTTTAGCGTTAATGGACGTAAGTAATACGCAAATTATTTCATTGTTGTGTGATATTAGAAGTGTTACGATTATCTTTTATGTAACGGTACACACATACACGGCGTCTTTTATTCATATTCGTTTTCTGTGACCATTGGGAACACCGTTTAGAAAACACCGAACGAAACGAATGATTTATACGGAAAAAAATGATATATTAATTCTTTACAAAGAATTTTTTATTAAAATTTATTATTTATTATGCAAAGTTTTTATTATTGAACGGTCGAACGTTCTTGTGACAATCTGGTTCGCAGAGTTATCAACACTAACCCAGATTAATATTGCCTCCTCGTTATTCTATAGAAAGCTACTATAATATGCTATCAAGCATGCTACTACAGCAGCACAGTTAGCATAACGCGTCCGAAACTACACTTGTCTGATTTATCTAGAACAATACAACGGTTACCATAATTTATCATACCACGATGATGCAATGTTGGAAATAATATCATATTACGAAAAAGGGAATTATCTTCTATGTGTGAATCAATATTAAAATGGCTCGAGTAACAGAAAAATTATCGAAAGCTGTTAAGAACATTTACTAATAACTAGAGATCGCTATTGTATACATATTGTCTCATTACAAGTTTGTTAACACTAGAACTTCCAAACGATAAATCCAACGATATACACTGTTTTGTAATAAATAACTAGACTGCATATACTAAAACTTCATAGAACTCTTATTGTAACATGTACGTTATTAATGAAGTACATCCAAAAATTTCTGATGAAAATATTTTTATAACTTCAATAATTGCGAAAGAAAAAATTGGGGATCAGTAAAAATAACTGATGGTTTGGTAGGTCTAGTGTTAATAATTAGGTTTGGATATTTGAGAAAGAATCGGATGAGATTTTGAACACTTTGCATATCATTTAGTAAATCAATGCTTCTAGTTGCTCCAGAAAAGTCAAGTCGTTTGGTACAATTTTGAAAAAGTTATTTAGATTTAAAGAGTGTCCGAATATTTTCGTGAGCCACTGTATAAAACACATTCAATAGTTTAATCGTTTCTATTTCTTAGTGAAATATTCACTAATATATTTATAACATTTTTCTCATTAAACCAAACATACGATTCGAAGCATATTTGCTTGATCTGTTGATGATTCGGTAGAACCTTCATTATCCGAACTGATAAAGTAAATAGCTAATAAATAAATAGTAAATAGATCTACAAATTGAATTAAGCGTTCTGCTCAAATAATTGTTTGATTGTCTAACTAGTTCGGACAGCAGAGATTCTATCTGTCAATTAACCATCCAAACAACTTCGTGTTTGGTGTCATTTTAACCAGAGAAAATGTCGCAAACGTATTAACAATAGTCCAGCAGAAAAATAATTAAGAAATGAAGTTCGAACCTTGTTCGATCGTTTCCTACGTTCAATGCAAGCTGTAAAAGATGTGGAAGACTGGTATTTGCACACGAGACACGTAACATTTGGATGCCCAAATTTGTGCACACATCGAGATATTACTGTAAAACTTTCATAGTCAAAAGATGAAACTTGCATTACGATTTCTTTTGCTATTACAACGAAAACGAAGAAAAATATTTATCCTATACTCGTGTGTTCTTCAATGGCTAAATATTGATCAGAATAAAATGGAATTTAACTACAATTTTAAAAAATACAATTTCATACAATAAAATAACCTACACATTTATCAAATTCTGTTTGAGGTCAGACTCGATATCACAGTAGAAATGATTAACACATAACATTTATGTGTTAGATTCTATTTAAAATCTTCGACACGAGTTTGAATAGTTCTAACATGTCAAGGGGTTAAACAGGCCCAAGTTTCCAATAAAATAACCTACTCATTTATCAAACTCTGTTCGAAGTCGGGCTCGGTATCACAGTAGAAATGGTTAAAACAGAACATTTATATTTGTTAGATTCCATTTAGAATCGTTGACACGAGTTTGACTATTTCATAGCATGTCGAGGGGTTAAACAGGCCCCAGTTTCCAATAAAATAGCATACTAATTTATCAAATTCTGTTCGAAGTCGGGCTCGATATCACAGTAGAAATGGTTAAAACAAAACATTTATATTTGTTAGATTCCATTTAGAATCGTTAACACGAGTTTGACTAGTTTATAGCATGTCGAGGGGTTAAACATCCCCAAGTTTCCAATAAAATAGCCTACTCGTGTATCAAATTCTCTTGAAAGTCTTCGTCACGATTTAAACTCGATATCACACTAAAAACAACGAACACCGTTACAGAAAAATAATCGTGACTCGAGATAGAGGGAACAGCACCGATAACACGTGTTTCCAAACAGTTCCAGCTGACACTCGTGTAATAAGGGGCTGCGGCTGGGTCGAGACAAACTACAAAGGGAAATGCTACCAGCGCAGCGGTTTTGGAGGTCGCCAGGAGGTCTGCTCATGCCTGACAGACTACTGTAACGCAGCCACGCCGATCGTGCCACCGACAAAATTGCTGATCATGTCCTGCGTCCTCGGCAGCGTTCTGCTAGCATTCATCCGTAATTAGACCTAAACGAAAATTCTACCATGCTCCCGAACAATCGACGAAAACGAGATACGTTCCAGATCGTTAGTACAGACAGACAAGACAGCCTCGTACCTTGCATACTCGAGAAACAAGAAGGGAACAGGCTGACAGGGTGACGGAGGAGGTGCGAGGAGGAGCGAGTTGTACCCTTTAACCTCTCGTCTTGCTGATAACAGAGAAAACCGTGTGTGTGGTCGTGTGCGTGTATGTGTGTGTGCGCGCGTAGAACGAGAACGAAGACGAAGAGTAGACAAAAGAGAAAGAGAAACGGAGAAAAGCCCACGTATGTAATTCGATGTACGAAGAGTATCCCCGTCAAAACGAACAACATACCAAAAAGAAATCATAGAAACACTTCTTTCGGTTACATTCTGACAATCGAACGCTAGCGATCTTGAAACAATCGAGGGAACGGATGATCCTCGAACGAAAAAAGCCGGTGTTTCCATTCGATCCGTTATCGCGCCGGTATCGGGGGCCTCCTCCTGTCCGTTGTTTAACGATTATCGTAGCTGTAGACAAACTGTGCACGCTGTTCCTGGTCGCCTTGTCCGTTTTTGTTGAACGCGACGCGTCGAGGACGCGGTAGCTACGAACCGGAAGTTAGCGTTACCTTTCGACGAACGCGTAATTTTAATCGTTAGGGGAACAACCGGAGTCTCCGGGTCGCAAGAACAATCCACAAAGTAGAATGGTTGCGAAAAAAGAGAGAAAAGGCGTCGTGCGAAAAAACGCGAAGAGCGAGTCACCGGAAAATAAAAAAGGAAAAGAAAATTCATTCATTGTCACCTTGTATTTTCAATCCATCCGTTTACCGTTCTGTTCGAACGTTTGCCAATCGAGAGGGTGTTTACAAGGGAACATATTCACATGCGAAAATCCGATTTTGATGAAACTTATGGGAGCTTACAGCTTCATTATTCAAACAAATAACTTTTGTTGAAATTTTATTGCGCGACTACATTTCCCATTGAAAAACACACAATTTGCAGGCAAATTCAAATTTTTCGACCTCTGGTTTCCGAGATATCTCAAAAATATGCCAACTTTGAGGGCTGTTTTCACCCCTTCAAAGTGGATGGTGGCCGGCGAAAAGAAAACACGTGTAAAATATTTTTCAAAGAACTATAAGCTCCCATGAGTTTCATCAAAATCAGATTTTCGCATCTGAATATGTTCCCCTTGTTAGCCGGATTGTCGAGTATTCGTTGTACAATTTCTTACCGATGCGAACCGTACGTAGGGATTCAGGAACAGTCACAATTTTTTCGTACTTTTTGCAAAATCAAATCAGTCCGACGAGTAATTCCTCGGTCACGTGTATGTAACTCTTTTTCGAAAATTTTCAACCGTAGATGCTGAAAGTGTGGCGTCGGTCACATTGTGTTCATTCGACGATTTTTCTGCGTAGAGCTTAAGAATGATATTACGTATGTACGCAACGATTGCGCAACTCGATTGTAACTGTATTTCACGACAAAAAATCATCTGTACAATGTGTTTTTTTGTTTTTGTTTGTGCGAAACGAGAAAAATATATCAGAACTGTCGTTGCGGAAGGCTCGAGCATTACTTTTCTCCCCCTCTCAACCTAACGGGCTGCGAATACAGTGCCGGAGAGAATAATAGGTCATCCGATGTATTCATATATGTATTTGATATAATGATAGGATATTGTAGTATTACAGAAAAAACAAAAACACCGGATTGAAAATCAAATCCGGGAGATTTTCTGGTCGAAGCCGATCGACTACTGCATCGATGGAGTTCTCCCCGGTCTTCCCTAATTTCTAACGATGTCTATTTGCACAATATATGCACATATTACTCACTCTATATGTTAGAGATGTCCTTCAAAGTATTCGTATCGAATTGCAAGTTCGTATCTTGTACACGAAAGAAATTAAAGGACATAATATGGACCGTTTATTTTGAAAGTGGTGCAAGTCCATTTTCTTCTGTTTCGAGAAAATTAAATGTTAGCAGATCTGACAATTCAAAAATATACGTTAATTATGTGAAGTCTGGGAATGTTTGTACTAATTTATCAATATGTAATTTGATTATATAAATTTCTTTTAAGCGAATTTAACTAAAATAATATATATTTCCAGGCTGCAAATGGACTTTTACACCACTTTCATAAGTAGTCAATTGTAAATATCATTTAATTTCAATTTTGAAATAACAAATATCACTTAAAATAGATTTCATATTAATCCAATTTTGTTTATAAATAATAACAAGAAATAAAATGGAATAAGTATTTTTTATTTTTAACGTTAATTATATTTATATATTGTTAAACTTAACACAAGATATTGGTATTATTAATTATTTATGCTCTTCATGTGGCAGTGTTTTGAAATATTCATGATGCACAGAAGGTATATAAGGTAATAGCTGCTGCATATCCTTATATTTTTCGTATGTAATAGGCCTGGCATCGTGATACAAAGGCGCCAGGGCGATTTTTTCAAAGTTTGGCGGTCTTCCCCGACATGTAGGTGATAAATTTAGAATCTTCAATTCTGTGTCCTCCATTGATGTTTTATATAAAATAGTTTTTGCAAAATCTCATCCAACATATTTGCAACCAATTTACTTTTTCTCCATTAGTGTTTCTTCTTATCTGTTTTTTAATTGCGTTTTGTAGGTTTTTTGTTGAAACGAAATTCTCTCGTTTCATTTCGTGTAAAATAAATTTAGTATGTTGTCTACATTGGTTTATAACGTCATAATAATCCTGGTGTGTGTACAGGAAATTCTTTTTTCGTAATGCCATTTTTTCTGTCTATGGAAATTGGACTTACACCACTTTCATAATCAATGGTTACGCAATTTCTTTTACCGGCCAATTTTAAATTGAACAAAGCATAGGCAGTTTTTAAGATATTAAATACTGACTAGTTATAAACAAAAAGTTTACAGTAAATTAAGCATAAATTACGTTTTATGCTTAACACGTAATTAAGCATACACAGTTTTTGTTGTATGTTATAGAAAACATTATTGTGCATACATCCATGTTTTAATAACACGACCTTGAAATGACAATGAACTCTAAAATTTGCTAATAAATGCAAAACTTTCTTTCAGCGACATTTCAGATATCAACGGTAACAGGAATTCGACCATGAACTTGAACTTGTGAATAATCACATTTATTACTGCAATAAATGTTCGAAATGATGTCCTTCCGTTGTGATACATTTCGTTAGGCGAAAAACGACAAATTGTACAGCTCTTTCGATGATTTCAAGTTTCATATCAGCACATGCTGCAATTATTCGTTCCTTCATATTTTCTGGCAGCGTGGGCTGCTCTTGATAAACCGTACCCTTTAATGTCCCCCATAAGAAAAAATCAAGTGAGGTGAGATCGGGTAAACGAGCCGGTCATGATATAGGTCCATTGCGTCCCATCCAACGATTTGGGAATTTTTCGTTGAGGACACGTTTTGCAATATGGGAAAAGTATGCTGGACACCCATCGTGTTGATACTAATTCAGCATATTTCTGCCCAGTTTGCGTACCGTTGATACAACACGGCCCAATTATCCTATTATTTAGAATACCACACCAGACATTTATGGTCCATGGTCTCTGCTTATCGAGTTGTCTAAACCATCGTGAATTTTCAACCGACCAATAATGCATGTTCTTGAGGTTCACCTGACCATGATTTGTAAAGGATGCTTCATCCGTAAACAATAATGTTTGGAAAAATATTTCATCACTTTCATATTTCCGTATACCCCATTGAGAAAAGTGTACGCGGTTTTCAAAGTCTCTTCCATGGAGCTCTTGGTGAAGAGATAAATGGAAAGGATGAAATTTTTGTGAATGAAGAATCCGGAATATGCTTGCAACACTAATACCAGTTTCACGTCCAAATTGCCTTATACTAACATGCGAGTTTTGATTTACTTTCGCGATGATATTGTTCACATTTGCTCCATGAGTAACAGTCTTACGTCTCATACGAATGTTTCTGTTGACACTACCAGTCTCACAAAATGTTTTAACAATACTTGAGTATGCAGAACGTGATGGACAAGCACGTTCGGGAAATCTGTCTTTGTAAATTCGTATTGCTTCTCTTAGACATTCTCGAGCTTCGCCGTAAATTAAAACCATTTGAATTTTCTCCTGTTCTGAATAACGCATTATGGATCGCTTGCGATACACTGAGAAATCTAGCAGTGAGCAAACTCTTAAATACATATCTCTCTCACTCTCTATGTACGCTGACGAATGATACAATGTCTTTATTTACAAGTTCAAGTTCATAGTCGAATTCCTGTTACCGTTGAAATCTGAAATGTTGCTGAAAGTAAGTTCTGCATTAATTAGCAAATTTTAGAGATCACGGTCATTTCAAGGTCGTGCTATTAAACATAGATGTATGCACAATAATGTTTGCTATAACATACAACAACAAAAACTGTGTGTATATATGTAAAAAAACACGAGTGACCTTGGAGAAACGATTAAAAAATTACAATTTACAAAAAACGATTCTTCCATCCGATTCGTCTTTTGAAACCATCTAGATTACGTTAGTAACATTGTTTGTATTTTCAGAAGTAATGAAGATATTTAGGTGTCCTGTTTTCGACGAAACACCCTGTATATGATGGATATAATCGTCAAACACACTTAACTGGTTAAAAGAGTTAGTACATTGAAAGTGTGATACATCGATATTCTACAACCCTTTCGATAAAATTGGCTAGCTCTTATTGTCTGCTAAAAATGACAAGATTTAATTTATCCGACTTTCCGAAATTTCATCGGCCAATTTAATAAGAGGAATCGATCGAATCCCGCAGTCCGATCATTGCTGAACGATTTGAAGTTCAGTGCGCGACCATTGTTTAAATTAATTGAATAATCGTACCAGGTATATCGGGATCGAAGCAGCTTGAACCGTGCGTCAAATTTTTCTCTCGTTTCATTGTTCCGTGAACTATCATTTTGTTTTACGACTAGCGGTCAGTGATCTGCCATTTTTCTTCGCCGGTATTCGTTGAATTCATCCGTTTCGCAGATCACCGTTGTATCTCCGATATGTAAATACGTTTCGTTGTCCTTCGTCCGTAAGGGAAATCCGAATCGATCGTCCGTAGAGGACAGTGTACGATGACTACCATAAAAACCATGTACATTTAATTAGCACGTGAGAGCAGAAGGGGTGTTGGCAACTTGGAAAAAGCAATTACTTGGAGAAACTCCGTGGATCGGCATCGTTTTGCTCGAACCGCAAACGTTTAACCCATTGACAGTTCAATACGCGTCTTTCTTTTTTTCGATCGTTCGTGTGTATTAATTTTTTATGCAAGTTCAAAATGAGTTCACCCCTATGGACGCAACTTCCCGTTCAATGACGGGTCATCGTCGTCCTCGCTGTCCCCTTCGTTTAAAGACCGATTTGCTCAGAAGAATCGGAAGGGTATCTCGGACATCAGGTAAAATGTTTAAATTATTTCTGAACGAGCGAACCGAATGTTGCTTAGGTTAGAAACGTGTCAAATAACAGCTGATACGGTGACTACGTTCGTTTCCTTTGAACGATTCTCCGTCGATCTCCTGTTCCGTATTTGGTTGTACATTTGTGCGAGCAATGTCGTGGTTACTAGAAAATTAGCTAAAAAAAACCGATTTTGATGAAACTTATGGGAGCTTATAGTTCTTTGAAAAATATTTCACACGTGTTTTTTTGTATCGACAACCATCCACTTTGAAGGGGTGAAAACAGCCCTCAAAGTTGAGGTATTTTTTAGATATCTCGGAAACCAGGGGTCGGAAAAAATTTGAATTTTTTTTGTAAATTATGTGTGTGTTTCCAATGGGAAATGTAGTCGCGCAAGAAAATTTTAACAAAAGTTTTTCGTTTAAACAATAAAGCTATAAGCTCCCATAAGTTTCATCAAAATCGGATTTTCGCATTTGAATATGTTCCCTACGATTCGAACGTTTTCGAACATTTCCGAACAGACCATCATCTGGCCAGAAGAAGAATTTTGGAAAATCGTGGTTAGGGTGGATCATGCACCCTACAGCTGCACGATCTAATCGAACACCTTTGCAACCATCGATTCCGCCAACGTCCACGCCGTCCTCCATTCTACATCCACAGCAGCAACAAATTCTTTATGGACCCGTTATCAATCCAATGTTAACCCTTCAACCATGCGGAACCGGTATACATCCATCCTGTATCTATCCTGGAGCACAACGTAGCCCTGGCCAACCCAATCCTCTTCCTTTGCCCGTACAAGGTGCGAAAATCGTGTTTTCAGAAATTTTGCTCGTCTCAGAGTCTTGTTGAAACATCGCTACACTGATTTTAATACTAGACTTACCGAGCATGAACATTGGCGTATATATTATTTTATAAAAAATGGCAAGAATTAATTTATTTGCATTTTCTGCGAGTTTTATTACAATATGTGATCGAGTAAAGGAATTTAATCGATTCCTACGATGGCAATTTTTATAGCTTCAATAATCGTGGAATGAAAAATCTAAAAATTGTTATACTGTGGTAGGTTTAGTGTTAATGGATAGTATTCAAAATGAACGCCATAAAAATTTATTAAAGAACGGCCGTATAGCGTAAATGTTTTTAAAAACTGATGAAGAAACAGGAGTACATACATTGCTTGTGAAATTTAACAAAGTTCTTAATCAAACAGGGATAGATATTTTGTTTATCAATCTTAACAAAGTTGTAAATCGAATAGGAATAGATACTTTGCTTGTGAATCTTAAGAAAGCTCTTAATCAAACAGGAATAGATGCTTTGTTTATAAATCTTAACAACATTCTTTATCAAACAGGGATAAATACTTTGCTCTGAATCATAACAAGTGAAGTCTATTTAGGAAAGACTCCTTATGGTAGGTTTAGCGTTAACACAGACATTCATCCAAAAAAATGCGCCTCGTCGCTAAAGATGATTTTTCGCGCGCAACATTTGCACCAACGAACACTTATTTTGAGAATAAAATTTTATCATTTGGACATACTACTCGATCGTATAACATACCACGGTGACTTGGCATTACTGACCGAATTACAAACGACAGATTTGACGGACGCCGCCGAAACACCATGGCCGCCACAGACCGTCAACATCGACCCGTCTCTATTGGAAAACATTTGACAAGGTTTTCAGTAACTACAAAATCGTATTCGATGGAGGGTAGTTACTGTTATCAATTAATCTTTACCAAAATTCTGATGTGGCTCTAATGTATCGATCTTTAATCATGAACGCGCAACGTTTTAAAATGATTTAAGTTCTAATCTTTTCATGCAGTAGGTAAAATTGATTTGTTATTATTTCTGATACAGTTAGATACGATCAGATGAAAGAGGAAAATAAGTATAATATAGAATTAATGCATTTAAGTAAAAACGAATGCACGCGATACAAACCTGACGATACATCAATTTCAGAATACTGTTATACAATTTTAGCTAGATTAACATTATTGAATGAAGAAAAAATACATTGTTATTTTACTTATGCTCCACCCAATCGATTAAGGCAATTTTTATTGTGCACGTCGTCGCAATTACTATACAGGGTGTTTCGTCTAAAACAGGACACCTAAATATCTCCACTACCTCCGAAAATACGAAAAATGTTGCTAACGCAATCTAAATGGTTTCAAAAGACGAATCGGATGAAAGAATCGTTTTTTGTAAATTGTAATTTTTTAATCGTTTCTCCACGGTCACTCGTGTTTTTTTACATATATACACACAGTTTTTGTTGTTGTATGTTATAGCAAATATTATTGTGCATACATCTATGTTTAATAGCACGACCTTGAAATGACCGTGAACTCTAAAATTTGCTAATTAATGCAGAACTTACTTTCAGCGACATTTCAGATTTCAACGGTAACAGTAATTCGACTATGAACTTGAACTTGTAAATAAAGACATTGTATCATTCGTCTGCGTACATAGAGAGTGAGAGAGATATGTATTTAAGAGTTTGCTCACTGCTAGATTTCTCAGTGTATCGACAAGCGATCC
>CM052092.1:20836178-20858904 GCA_028453745.1 Agapostemon virescens
TTCGTTCCCATTCGAGTGCAATGCACTCTTTTAATTCGTTTACGTTATTAAACTGTTTCCCTTTAGCATAAACTGCTCTAGCAAGGTCTCCCCAACAGTTTCCTATAATATTCAAGTCAGGGGAACGAGCTGGTCATTGCAAGACTTGAATATTTTCCGTCTCGAAGAATGCTTTCACAACCTTTGCGGTGTGAACCGCTGCATTATCCTGCTGGAATATGTGTTTTTCCCCGGAAATTCTGGTTGCGTGTGTGGTTATTTGTTCACGGATTAACATTAGATATTTCACGCTGTTCATTTTTCCACTGATCAAAATTAATATCCGTCTTTCCATGGTAGCCGATACCGGACCACACCATAACTCCTCCGCCACCCATCTGGCGACGGATCAAAAACATTTTTTCTTTACGTAACTCGTGGTAATAATAACTCCACCCGTCAGGTCCATCGAGATTAAACTTCTTTTCGTCGGTGAACATGACTTTTCTCCACTTCTTCTTCCAGTGAGCATGTTGCTCTGCGAACTGCACCCTTGCCTTCTTATGTGCTTCGGTTAGAAGCGGTTTTTTTAAGCTTCCTTCGCTGTAGGTGCTTAGATCTTTGCAGGACACGTTGCACATTTCTGACTTTTGTTTGTACGCCTGCTGCTTTAGCAATCTACCTGGTAGTCATTGGTGCATTCGATGCTGCCCTTAGAATAGCACGTTTCTCTCGTGCTGATAGTGCCGCAGGTCGACCAGGACGTTTTGTATTACCGTATTTCTCGGAGTTTTTCAAATAATTCATGACAACCTTCCGGCTTCTATGAATTACTTTTTCAATCTTTGAAATAGAAACATTTTCTTTAGATAGTGTCATAACTGTTTTCATTTCACTATCTGTTAACTTCTTTCCACGACCCATTTTTTTAGAAGTTTTCCGCAATAATTCACCACACTATATATCAAATACTTAGCCACCTTCCTTTGCTCGTGTTCAACTGAGAAGTGAGAGTGTAGCATGTGTGCTATTATTTTGTCGGATTACGTTTCCATGAAATCTACCAAAACAACGATTCTAGGAATTTAGGGGCAGTGTTTACGTGTCAAAGTCGCTAAGATGGATATATAAGAAGTAACTCAAGAAGCATATGGATTGAACGCTCTCACTTCTGTTCTATTTTTAAAACACTGCGAAATTTAGAAGGTGTGCTATTCTATTGTCGCGGACTGTATCTCAAAAACCGGCGGTGTACCACTTGATCACAGCACAGGTCCAAGCGCGATATCTAGACAATTCTAGAATAAGAAGTTCGATCGCACGTAGGAATGTAAAAGGCAATCTCGTTCTAACAAAATGGCGGTCTCGTTGCAGAATGACCATGATCGTGTGAAAACGATCGAGGCGTTATCGAAAAGATTAGAAGAACTGTTCGAAGAACATTTCGCCAGTTGGGACTTTGACAATATCAGCGGCAGCCCTAGAGAAGCTTCGCCGGTCTCTCATCGTTTGTTGACCGGGAAAAGAACAGTGACCGGACGTTATGGTAATTCGAAGAGAAGTCCGTCTTCTTCGGTCGCAGAGAACGTTTGATCCCGCAGCTGTCCTTCGTACGAATTAATGTGCCCATAATTCATGGGCTGACATCTTCCTTACATTGCTGTTAGGCTGCAACAAAAACGGACACCCATTTAGTTCGAACTCATGCGAACTCAACGGAGACGGATGTTCCGGTATACCTGCAACTCCTGTGAGAGTAATAACACGTTCTAGTCACGTCCTCAGTTCATATAGTTATTATCATAAGCGTTCCACGAGTTTCCTTTCGCAAAGCAACTTACTTCTTCGTTTACATTTAAGGACCGCAAAAGTTTAGTCTCTCGCCACACCGGAGAAACTAAAGTACATTCGTAAGAGCGACCCAAACATAAATAAAACGATCATGCTATTTTATATCGTTAACGTCGAACAACGCGAAACACTAACTTAAAAGCATATAATTAAAGTATTTATTAAACCAGAAAAAAAAAAGAAAAAAGAAAAACATATGCGAGCAATTCAAATGCATAAGGTGAAGTGATTTCTCATGTGTGTTACGCAATGTATATGACTAGACTGCGGATCTTTATGCAAATTGTCATTTTCATACGTAATTTTATGAAAACTAAAATAAAGGATGAATTTGTTTGATCGATTCGGAGGGGCGGGGAGATTTATTCAAGAGAAAAAATAAAACGAAAATGTTAATGGTTTTTATTAATGCACAGGTTTCCTTGTACTTTAGAAATTCGCATACGCCATAAGTGCGTAAAGATCCACAGTCTGTATACGAGGCTTAAGAGTAGCAACGAAAGAAATAGAAGTGTAATATTAAATTGTAATGTTAAACGGATAAAGAATGTACGGAATAAAAAGACTGAATGAATATTGAAATTCCCGCGTTGACTTCGCGAGAGTACGGAGCATGCGCGGTGCGTAACGCAAAATTATTACACATCTAGCATAGAAATGTCAGTTGACGATGCGAGTGGTGTACATGTACGTATAGATTATAGAATAGTGATGAGATGACAAGATGAGCCCCGGAGAACCCAGGGGTAAGGAGAGGTTTATCGTTTGCTCGTTCTCTTTCTTCGTCATGCTCCTGCTTATTCTCCCTCTTCGTAGGTCGACCGTCTAGTATGCGTGACCGTTTCGACCAATAGAACGGCCGAGTCGAAAATACGTGCGAAGGCTGACGTGCTTCGTCCAAGCGGACCAATCGGATTCCTGCTACAAGGCCTACGTCATCGCATTCCTCTGAGGACTCTTCTTGTCATCTCACCACTATAATGTCAAACACCGAGGAGTAAACGGAAAGATGGCGGTCGGGCCGTAATTTCGCGATGCATGGGATATAGTTTATAAATGGGGTGTCTCGCGTTCCCAAGGGATTTATCGAAGCCATAATATTTATCGTGCGATGTGACTACGCTGATCGCGGCCGCCTCTCGAAGCAGATCGTCTCAAGAACGGAGGAACAACGTAAGAGAGGGAGAAGAAGGGAAAAGAGAGAAAGAGAACGGACATCCACTTTATACGTAACGAGTGTTGAAGCGGTTCATTGCTCCGCTCTAACTTCTTTCCAAGATGGATTGGGACACGATCACGCTGGCGAACCTTCACTTGAATGACTTGGAGTACCAGTACTACAAAGACATTTTCAATTATTGTAGCAAAGACACTGACGGCGAACGTGTGTCGGAGACCAAAGCCACCGAGCTGCTACACTCGGCAAATATGCCACAATATATCTCGATGCAGGTAAATCACGTCTACTTTTTCTACTCGGCTTATCAGCTATTGGTTTTCTGTCATCCACGCGAGCTAAACACCGAGATCCGTAGACGGCGATTAGTTGCCACAAGGTGGTAGTCCGATGTGTCATAAGTTGTCATGATGTCGGCAAATTCTGGAAACTCGAGAAGGTTAGGTTGTAACAAGGAATCATGAGCGAATTTATTTATTTTATCGTTTAGTTGCGAATTGATCCGCCACTTCTTTGTATCTTTCAACATGTTGCGAAGTGAACGTCGAGTATCTCTGTGATCGTTTGTTACGGATTACTGGCACGAATACGCAATATTAATTAACATGTATGATTGAAAAATTGATTAGACGTTTTATTGGTCCCGAAGGTTGTAGTCATTTTTTAAAAGGATTTTCGAGTAAATTGTATAAACAGTATAACTAAACAGCTTGAAGAATTAATGAATGTATCGTATTATTTACATCATGAGAAAGACATTCATTAGTGCATTAACCTTTTGAGGCATGGAATGTTACAAAATAAAATTGCATGCAGCGATTGCAAAACTTTAAGGTGGGTTAAAAAATATTCCACAGTGTATGTTCGCGCGTTAAAAAGGTGGGATGCTTTTAATACCACCGTGCCTCAAAGAGTTAATATTCAAATTACAATTTTCTTTGTGTCTGATTTGAGTCTAAAATCTTGTATTGATTATTATTAGCAAATAATATAACATTTATAAATTAAATATGAATAATAGTTTTCAACTTGTTCATAATAATAAAAATTAGAATCGAAATATAAGTTTTTACCAGTACATTATGTTTGTAACCAAATTTAGAATCTTTATACTTTCTAGATATGGCATATTTGCTTTGCAACCAAAGTACCATACAGGGAAACGCATCTTGGAAGGATAGAATTTTATGGTTTATTAAAACTTGTGGCAGCTTACCAAGCAGGATTTGATATTTGCAAAGACTTGATTACCCAGGATTTGGATATCATATGTCTACCAAACTTTACTTTACCAATGTTTGTAGATGAAAATGACAGAAGTAGTTCAGATTCTAACATGACTGTGAAAGGTCGGCATGTTCCCGAAAGTACTACAGAAAGTGAAAGCGAAGCAGAATCTCCAAGGGAAACTGGTCGTAGCACTGGTTCACCAATCTCTGCGATCAATGTAATACAAGATAGAAATAACGATGTAGATGGTAAACCGATATTAGGCTCTGTATCTGTAGATTCGCAAGGATTATCCGAAGAATTAAAGCAACTATTAGGAACAGAAGAAGAAAGTTCGGAACGCCATAGCAGCGAAGAAAGTGAGAGTGAAGAAGAAAGCTCAGAATTCCCACCAGAAATATGGACAATCACTGATGAACAATACGAATATTACACCACACAATTTTCACAACTACAATTAGATTCAGTTGGGCTTTTACATGGTCGTATTGCAGAACCATTTTTTCGAAAGTCTGGCCTTTCTAGACAAGAACTTTATAATATTTGGAACCTGGCTGACATAACCAATGATGGG
The DNA here is from genome assembly GCA_028453745.1 of Agapostemon virescens. Classification (NCBI taxonomy): domain Eukaryota; kingdom Metazoa; phylum Arthropoda; class Insecta; order Hymenoptera; family Halictidae; genus Agapostemon; species Agapostemon virescens. Next base: position 20,840,990 of record CM052092.1, read on the forward strand.
GCACTGAGTTTAGAAGAGTTCCATGTAGCTATGCATTTGGTTGTATTACGAAGAAATCATGTGCCTCTACCCATTGTATTACCTTTACGTTTACGGAGTTCCCTGTTAAAACAAAAGACTGAACGACCAGAGATTCCATCGAACACTACTACTACCACTACTAGTACTACTACTACTACTACTACTACTACTACTACGACTACTACTACTACTACTACTACTCAGGAAGCTGTATCTAGTACTACTAAAAGTTTCGAAAAAAGGAGATCCAGAGAATGGACAAAGTTTGTAGACTCGCCAACTGGAACTAGTAGTTCTCTTACCGTACCAGATTCGCAATTAGTAAATTTTGATTTCCAAAAGTCTGACGTTGAAAAGGATCCGAAAATTTTACATCCTGTACCATTACGCTTAACACCTGAGGCAGGTATCCTCACATCTGGGGCAAATGGTAATAGTAATAGTTGCACTACACTAGGAGATGACGATATCCAACATACTGCAATGGCAATACATCAACGACATTTGAAAAAAAAACCAACTACCCCCAACGAAGAAGGAATTATTGTAACTCCAAAGAAGGAACCGCCGCCTCCACCACCGCCCAGGCCATATAGAACACACGCAAGAAGCTCTAGTCTCGATCTTAATAAATTAGGTATATGTTGCTACCAATTCTCTGCAATAATTTTCATCTGTGGCTGTGAAAGCAAAGTTTTATGCTTCAAACTGTGCACATTCTTGTAGGGAAAAATGGTCGAAATATCCTTGGATCACCTCCATTAATACCGCCTAGAATCTCATCTGGAATTGTAAGTACCCTTGTTCAATTTAAAATCTATTTAACTATTCTAAGTGCCATATAATTAAAATTATAGGTTTACATATTAATTATGTTTAATTAAGCTGCTTTATCAATGGATCTGCGCAGTAGATATTTTCTATATATAATTATATGATTTTCTGGATTCTGAATGTTACAAAGCATAGGCAAAATTCGTTATTATAAATAGAAATTTGTTATATATCTGTACTACAGACTTCACCTCGAAAGTTGGTTGGGCAAAAGAATGAAATAGAGGGACAAAAAACATTAAGTGATAATCAAAATTTTGTCGCTGATTTTTCTCACTTTTCCCCAAAGAGCGAACTACCTGAAAATCCATTTTTGGAACCCATTACTCCTCAGCCACAACAATTTACTGGTGTTTGTGGTGCATTCCATACTTATAGAAAACCGAGTCCGAGTAAGTTTTTACATTTCTCTCTCTCATCGATTTTCAAGATCATTCTTGTAAATGAACCATTCCTATTTCAGAACGAGATAGATGCGAAGAAGACACACCCAAGGACGAAGTGGAAGAATCAAAAAAGCTAACGCTACAAGAGTTGCGAGAGAAGAATGCCGAGTTGCGATTAGTCTGTGAGGAATTAACACGAGAGCTAGATAGTGCACTCCAGGAACGTATAAACCTTCGAGCAAAACTTTTACTTTTAACATGATGGAATATGTTACCATTCGTAAACGCTCCAACCTGTGAGATATCAATTTTTCCCAAATTCACCGTAAACTCATGTATTTGATACATCATTCTAGTCTAGAATTTTTTCCTTTTTCAATGAAGTCTCGTGTACTCATAATCATTAGCGTAACCAAAACGTTAAAATTGCGAAACAAGTATCAATAGAAATTGTATGAAATCTACGCAGAGAGTAAGCTGTCAATCTATTCTCTTCGCTGTTGATGTTTGAAGAATCAGTTGCCCTTTGAAACATGTATTTATGTACCTTTAAACCTTTTGGCGGTTGTAACGCATTTAAATATCGTAATTTATTAAGTCGACATTATTTTGAAATAGATGGTACGTTTAGTGAACAATGAAATAGAAATTATGATTAACAATTACGATTCACATCACTACAATTTTTTAACGAAAACAAGATTAACTTATTAAATATTTGTTTATTCGTTTTTTCAGTAGTGTTTAAGTAAAGCATTTGCTATCGATGAATGAGATATTTAAAACGTACTATTTAAAGTATCTGGATGTAAATCGCGTTCTTGCGAAATATTACCTACTGTTGACCTATCTCCACTGTATCACTATAGGTAAATTTAACAACTGCCAGAGGGTTGATATCGTAGTTATATACAGGATGGTTTACGCAACTAGAAAAAGCTTTACTTTCTTTATTGTGATTAGGAAAATATTTTTTAAAATATGTTAATGGTTTAAAGAGGTTCTACACTTTCAGGATCATGCTGTTTCATAAGGATAATGATACGTATGCATTTTACATTCAAGTTAGTTTTCACAATGGAAACATTTTTCTTTCGTATATGCATCGAATACTTGCATATGTAGACAAGCATTATGGTAGAATGTTAAAAAATTAATTCTACACTTTTTGATTCATTGCTTTATTATTGTTTTCGAAACAAAATCGATTGGAGTATTTTTAGCTTTTTTTTAATATATATATATATATATTTAAAATAACTTCCGAATCAAATTTAATCGGCGCACATCAAAGATATACATTCGTACAAGAAACAAATTAGTATAAGTGTTTGGTACATGTGCATCGATAACACTTCAGAACCAATGTGGTGCATAAAATATAGTAATCCTTTTAAAAATAGTCATCTTTAATATTCATCAATATTTTTTTAATTACAATTCGAAACGAGTTAAAACTTATTCCAGTTGCGTGAATGTATTAATAAGATAGTTACAGATATTTATGTTGCAGCTTCATTAAAGAAGTTGAAGTTTTATAATGAAAATTTATAGTGAAATTTCTGAATACTGAAGACTTTTCACGGTTACGCTATTATCCATGTTTTATCCTTTCTCACCAGCAATTCCAGTGTGCATTATTAGGAGTGCAAGTACAAGTATTGTAGCAACATCTGCCACTCTTTAACATTCAAATGTTACAGCATTTTAACGTTTAAATCATTTTGAGATCTTATATTTTTTATGCATAGTATTGTGCTGAATTGCTAAAATAATAGTTCTTTGTATGTATATAAGAGTCTTTTAAAAGTTGAATGTTTACATCGAGCAGTGATGAACGCTTGATGATTATTGTAAACTGCAAAATTATTATAGAAACATATTGTAAAAAAAATGAGCGATAGATGTTTATTGTTTATGATGATAAAATGAAACTGTATTTTCGTAACACTGTACAATCAAATTTTTCACAGCATGGCATATAGTTGAGAATCGGTATTCCTGAAAAGAAGTGTTACAACGTATTTCGTTTCGTGATAGTAATTGTATATAGTCAATAGAGTTTAGAGCAAGGAATGAGAGAAAATGAAGTCTGCAGGAACAGAACATTCAGAGAATAAATATACTTTGAAAAAATGTTAATATCCTAACTCAATTTGTTGTTCTAATTTTGTTTCACTTTTACATATTATTTAACGTACCATTTTCGATTTTAATACGAAATGTCACACTATAGGATTCACTATATTGCTTACAAGGATCATATAAATGTTTTACGACTACGATGTTAATGAATCTATTGTTATTTGAAAGATCATTGTAACCAGTACTGATTTAGTGCTACTAACAGAAGTTACTGTAACCAATAATTCCTTGTGCCATACAATACGATATTTTATTATTAATATTATAGCCACCGATCGATGGCTAAACAAAAATAACACTGTCCTCTGGATACAAGCTATTAAAAGATAAATGTTTCATTCGAGAATTATACAAAAAAGAAATCTTTTGTAAGCGCATAGGCATTATGTAAAAGTTCTATGAAATCGTTATTTACTCGTTCCCTTTATTAGTGTAATCCTGTAAAAATGTATCTATAATACAGAAAGGTGAATATCTGGAGAATAAACAACCTCTTAGTTTCATAACAATTTTTATTGGTGTCAATGAATGATAAATATTGATGTTACAGAAAGAAATCGTAAATAATTTGATATCCTTCATGCGAATGTTGAATGAATGACTGATAAAAATCATTTAAAAGGAACATACATTGTCTCAGTAATACGGCACAAGAATACAATATTTTACGTTATATACTGATTCTGTAGTTTTCAAGCATGCACATTATATTTGCATCTATACTTTTACATTAACGATGGGTCCATGAATGCTAATTGGATATTCGAATTACTCAATGTTTTCGACGTCAGTCAATTTTATTTTGTACTGAATTTTCGCGGTGGATTGCATTACTTGTGTAAGAAGAAATGTATGCTGCTAAAGTACCGTTTCGTGTTACATTTTCAATTTCTGCTTGAAAACGCTAATGGCTAGTCATAACGTTACTTCTGAATTATTCATACAACAACGATATGCTCATATGATACACATCATCATACAGAAATACTTTTAAAAGTATTAAAGATGGACATACGAAAATCGACTTAATTATCTTTCGTCTGGATGTACTTAATCAAGTCGACTACACGGTTAGAGTAACCGTATTCGTTGTCGTACCACGATATCAATTTGACGAAGTTATCGTTCAATGAAATACCAGCTTTAGCATCGAAAATACTGGAGTGGTTGTCACCAATGAAATCGGATGAAACAACATCATCCTCTGTGTAACCAAGGATTCCTTTCAAAGGACCTTCGGCAGCTTCCTTAACCTTAGCCTTGATGGCGTCATAGGTTGCAGGTTTGGCGAGTCTGACCGTCAAGTCAACAACGGACACATTGTGTACTGGTACACGGAAAGCCATACCAGTCAGCTTTCCATTCAAAGCTGGAATGACTTTGCCAACAGCTTTAGCTGCACCAGTTGCAGCAGGAATAATGTTTTGAGCAGCACCACGACCATCTCGCCACAACTATTGCATAATTTCGAAAATTACAATATAATGACTACTAGTAACGATACTACAATAGAACCAGTATAATAGAGTTTGATATACCTTGCCAGATGGTCCATCAACAGTTTTCTGAGTAGCAGTAATGGCATGCACAGTAGTCATAAGACCTTCAACAATTTCAAAGTTGTCATGAATGACCTTGGCAAGAGGAGCCAAGCAATTGGTTGTGCAAGAAGCATTGGAAATGACTTTGGCAGATGGATCATAAGCATCCAAGTTGACACCAACAACAAACATAGGTGCATCAGCCGATGGTGCAGAAATAATAACTTTCTTAGCACCACCTTCCAAGTGAGCCTACAAAAAATGAACAAAATAATGTATAAATAACTCGTATCTTAATTCTTCTATGATCTTTTGAAAATACATGGATTTTTACATACCGAAGCCTTCTCTATGGTTGTGAAGACACCAGTGGACTCAACAACATATTCAGCACCAGCCTTTCCCCATGGAATAGCTTTTGGTTCGCGTTCGCTGTACACAGCAATCTTATTGCCGTTAACAACTAAACAACCACCTTCGGCTTTGACTTCTCCCTTAAATTTACCATGGGTGGAGTCATATTTGAACATGTACACCATGTAATCCAGACCAATGAACGGGTCGTTAATAGCAACAACCTATCATATTTGCAACAGTTAATAATTAAGTTAATGAAAAAATGGTAAAACGAAGAATTATTTTGTTTAAAAATAATTTTATAATTACTTGGGCTCCGCGCTCGATGGAGGCCCTGAGCACGAGACGGCCGATACGGCCAAATCCGTTGATGCCGATTTTACTCATATTGACTTCTGAACAACTGGAAAATAAAACAGATAGTTTTGAATTCCAAATTCTAGAATCAACGGGTACATATTGATTCTGATTAATAAATTTTCGAGCTGTTGAGAGAAAAGACCGATGTAAAAATATCGAAGTTAATTTCATAGCTTTTGATGTCGTATTTTTTTTTTAAATAAGGTTATCTTTTTCGATTTATGTTACGCATGTACAATCGGTGTTACTACATTTATGTTTTATTCATTAATAGAGGAAATTAATTGTGAGAACGCATACGTAATTTGAATACACGCAATAACTTTTTTGAGTCACGATACATTTAATGTATGGTTATCACACAGTTGTGTTTTGTTGCGTTGAATCATATACTGTATGCCGGTTGCAATTAGTTCATGAAATATTAAATGTATTAAAATTTGATCTTAATAATAGATGCAAGAAACATATTTATATTAGTGTTAGAAGGTCGAGCAAGGTCAGAAAGCTTGGCATATAGGCGTCTCTGAACTTGTCCTTGAAAATGAACGTGACCTTTTCCACGTATGCATACGTCACAACAGAAATTCAATTAATGAAATAATTAATTTCTAACAAATTCTATTTAGTATTTACTAGAAAATTCAGGTTGCATTGACGTCTAAGAGATATAGGTAATATGACGTAACGTTGACCGATACAAATGACAACCGTACGACAAACTATATATTACAATGATTCTAATCTTTGAGTTTAGATTTTATCAGATAAAAATTTATTTATTATAATTGATGCTCTCATACAAATACTAATTTCGTATAGAATCTAATTTACCGAACAGAACCGATTAATATTTTCGAATTACAAAGTGAAGACTGCGATCCGATTGAACTTTTGAATGTTACAGTTAGTATCTAATAATATACGATGAAACCTTTTATTTCGGTAGTATTCTTCTGAAAATATTAATAGGGAATATAATAATCGATAGTCACTTAACAACTAACATAAATTTCCAGATTACGTTCGTTAATTTTTCCCAAATATTGTTAATATTCTATGAAATTTATTTACAATTGTTAACGTAACAATTTTTCTTAGCAGCCTGGATTAGTTTAACGGATAATGTAAAATAAGACTTCGAACTCGGCAGAATGATTCCGGGTCTAGAAACAGATTTGGACACAGGATCTATTTCTCCACACCTCGTTTCTCGAATGTTCCACGACAAATGTTAAATTCACTGCTAGATCATTCGAAGATATTAAATACCTACTTTCAGTAATGTCACTTCAGCCGGTACAAATATATTGTATAAGTATACTATGCAATATCAGATATAATGCCGGAATGCAGTTTCTGCTTTGTTCTCAATGGGGATCGAACCGATAAGCGAAGCGATGAATAAAACCGTTGATTCGATAGAACAATGCATATGGAATCGATGAAAAATGTATGCATTCCGAGATTAAAATTAAAATAAGGCCAATTGGACAGAAGCCGAAAAATCGTAATATACTTACGTGAAAAATCAACCACACGCTGCGATTACCACAGAAATAGTGTCATTTGAAGGGCAGAAAACGGTAATATAACCGGCATTCGTTTGGGTGTATGCGCTGTTGTCGCTACGTAGTTTCGTGCATCATCGGATACGTTCGGGTCACGTGGGACGTACAGCCTTATTGACGTATTCATCAGCCGCTAAACTCAAATACATTTCTTCTTGAAATAAAGATAAGGCAATTCGTTTAGATTAACAGTAATAAAAAGGTAGTGTCCGAAATAAGTTAATATATGAAAGATTCTAAAGTGTCGTTATGAAATACAAAATTATAATAAACGTAAATATTTCATAAGTACTTAGGATTATAATTATTATGCTATATAAAATTATTTACGTGTAATAATAATAATAATAATAATAATAATACATAATTTAACTTAACTAAGTAACTATTGATCGAATAGCGTGAACAGAATTTGAACATTTAAATATTCGCGCTACATGTACCAGTGTGATACCTAGACTGCTACTTTTGCTTTTTACTTTTGAAATACGGTGATTTTCTACAATGCCTCGTAATCAATTCGAAATTTTTCGCGAATGCCTTTCACTGATAATGAACATTATTGTTCATTGTTTATTCATCATTGTTCTAAAATTCCTTCTTTCTATTGATTTAAATAGCATGCGTGTATATACGTAGATTATACAAATCAATTGTATTCACTTTTTATATACAAATTTAAATGAATATCTATTACGATTTATTCTTGTGAAATCGGGACCAAGAATTAAGTTTTTACTTTTTTAAAAGATTCAGGTGCTATAGTATATAAGGAGAGTAAAATTCAATTATCAAGTATATTATTACATGCAGGTTTTCATACAAATATATTGAAATATATTGAAGCATTTTATAAAAAATAATTCATTAATCAATATTCAAGATCGAAGAAATCATGTGATGCAATCACGAATGTATTAAGTCGACTCACGATAGTAATCGTGATTCTGTGATCCCAGTGATAAATCACGGTTAGTGACCGGTACGCCATCTTTAAATGTGTCACTCAAGCGAGTGTTCGAAAAACTTCTTGACGAAAAATTTCCTAACATAAGATTTCTATAGGGATTTTAAATTTACGTTGCACGCAAATTAGTATACAGTTGTATGAACTAGATGGAGCTACTGTCTATTTTAAATTCAAATTCCGTACCGGCTGAGAAAATAGAAACAGAATAGCCGGATAAGATAGTAAAAAACGCTTTTAAGCCTAATGATTTGACTGATACGTCAGTCGATAGGGTAGCATGAAAAACCATAGTGGGTAAAATATCAACTCTGTATCTCAATCGATATTTAAAAATTCTAATAAAACTCTAAGACGTGTGAAAAACCTAAGCACATACTCTGCAATTCGTTTAAGATTTTTAAATTGAAAAATCTTCTGGTAAAAAATAAAAATCCTGACAAGAATCGAAAAAATACAGATTTCACATGGAAATTCTAAAGTGACAATTTTTTTTCAATATTTTTACAGCATCTGTATATAGTTACAGTAGTCGTCCATGAATTTTTTCATATTTTTATCTGATGGGTGCCGTTGTTAAAAAAATAATAAAAACTGATTTTTTCGAAGTTTTATTAATTCCTTAAAATTAACCATTAACATTTCACAGAAATAATTAAACAATTTTAGAGAAGCTAATAAAATTACATTATAATGTTGGCTTAACATAGTGCACGATGTTAATTTTTGTCTTCTGCATGTGAACGCATTAATAAAATAAGAAGTAAAATTAATTTTAACTGTAAAAATTTGATATATGAGTCTCTATTCTCTTAATAGCCGAGCAACCATCTTTACCTTGCAACCGATTTCTTAAATGAAGAATAGAATCATTTATCAATTTTCTTATAAAGCTGATATAATTGTTATCTCAGAATTTATATCATTCAATAAATTTATAAATAATACACTGATATTTGTGGTTTTAAAATTTTTGATATTTTTGAAAAAGTCAACGAAATTATGCACTAGAAATTACAATGGATATGTACGTAGATAGCAATACTTTGATGAAAGATACTTATTTGGAAGCTGATTGTTTAGCCGAAGCTTCTTTTGTCACAGGATTTAAAAGAGTGCTCATCTTGAAAGCCAAAATTATAGAAAATCATGCAGCAAATAAAGAATTTGTAAAAAAGGATATTGAAAATTTTGTTAATTATTTAACATTTTCTAATAAATGCGCACACAACGTCACTTCCAAAATGGACATCTTTAAGATTGTAAAAGAACACGAAAACGAATAAAATCTGTAACACGAACAGTGTTAAAAATCTTGAAACGATGACTTTCTATTAACACTTCAACTGCCCTACTAACAATCTCAAATCTTCCACAAAGTCGAAGTAATTTATTTAATAAAGCAACAATGTCAAAATTCAAAATGTATGACGAATAGTCACTTTCAACTTTCTTGTATTCTCCAGATCCCAACTAAATTTAGTGCAACAAATATATTAATGTGCAAATTTATTTTTAAACATGAACAAATAATACTGTCACCCATAAATGGGTGGCATGGCAGTCAAAGTGTTAAACATTAAATATTAAGTTGTTAAATTCACCTAAAAAGGTAGAGATGTTATCAAGACTAATACGGTTGTGAAACGAAGCATCGATAAGAGATTAGACGTGATTAGAAACGAATAAGTTTCGATGACTTGGTAGAAAGTCCTTATTTGAAAAGCTTAAGTTCTACCAGTGAATCACGCGATGCAACACATAAATCCGACACTGAGATACACCTTCGCGAGTCGAGTGCAAGGTCACGGCAGTGACCTTCTCGTGTGTCGTTGAGATCACTCATTGTCGACGATGTCTTATGGAAACTGTGCATTTAAGTAGCGGAAGCCTCTTAAAGTAGAAGTTTAGGAGAACAGAAAATTTTTGGTCGTTCTCGTGCAAATACTTTAACGAATTAAATGATGCTAGAAAACATATTACATTGAATCAGGAGGAGACAGAACAGTATATTGGAGTAACAGGCAACCTTTCTTGCAGGCACCTTCTATGTTTGCATTACGAACACAGAGAAAAATGTTAAAAATTGTACGTTTCTCTTTCTCCTTCGCAAATGTGACAAATTGCAATTAAGAGAAATTATTTACGTATTATCTAGTAAATCAATCCTTTTAGCATCTCAGAAAACTGAAATTGTTCAGTCCCAAAGTGTTTGCTCAAGTTATTCGTTTTTATAGAGAGGACAAATGCTTTTTACACCAAATGTACATTTTGCATATTTACCTATTTTTGTTTTTTAAGCGCATTTATGTACGCGACCGCTGTATAAACATAGAAGGTACGAAACGACTATTTTATTTCTTCGGTTATTTTAGTAATTGTTTATAATTTTAGAGATCCGCAATCACTTTCTTTTAAAAATTCTATACATCCACTTCTAAGATCTACGATCATCTTGCTAATCATCTTTTTAAGATGCTTCCTGATTGCTAAGAATAATGATGAATAAATTGCAAGGAGAAAGAAAAGGAGAAAAAAAACCAATAATTATTACTGCTTATACAGCCTTTAGTCACGAGAAAAACAATATTAATGGGAGGATATTTCAACAAAGGGAGATTGACATCTTCTTCCAGGATAATTTCTTCGGGAGATAAACAAGAAAGGCGAATGAATTATTATTCCACTTTAAAACATTTCTACGTATATGCGTTTCCGTTATTACTGACAGTTGATTGCAAAACGACGAGACGACATTTTTGTATTATACAAATTCCTTGTAGGAACTGTATCCAAATGTTTAAATACAAATTCAATGCGAATTTGATAACAGAGATTATAATCATCTTTCTACGTGTACTTATGATATAACAATACTCTTACATTCTTATGTTTTCGCTATTACTATTGTTTTTATATTTTTATAGTTTCCATTTCGTCTAATTTCTTTATGCTAGAAATGCATAAAAATTGCAGCATAAATCTCGGTAATAATATTAAATTCTTGATTGTTTAAATTATATTTTTATTTTGTTTGCATAGTAAAAGCAACTGCGATGTATGTACAGGGATTCCCAACTTGGATTCTTTGTCTCAAGTCATCTAATCATGAACGTGACGCAGCTATTCAGATCAAATTCAATTTCCCTTGAAATTCATACTTCGACAGGAAACACGTATACGTATGACTATGACACAAAACAACATAACAGACAAATCGCAGATTTTACATATTCGCAACAACAACACGAGTATGCGAAACACAGAACAAGAAAAACATTATAAGAATGTAAGATTGCTGGTGTATTATTTACAGCTCGTACAAATTATTAAGATAAGTTTAAATATTTATTCAATTCTTCTCCTTTTTGTAATCGATGCAACTTTTATTTCGTAATATTTTTAATTAACCTTGCAACGTTTTCAAATAAAACACGCATGATATATGGAAAACATTATATAAATATTATTCCCTTGTATAATAACAAGTGAGATTTCTGGAAAAGTTTCAAACAGTATTTCATAAATATTAATGTTATTCATTTCGTTTCAATCATAATAAAATTTGATTTTGCTGTTAGCAATATTTAAATATTAAAGTAAACGTAGATATGCAATAAATATAGATTTACTAAAATCTATTAAATATGAATATTAGTCATTTCTTTTCAAAGAAAATAAGATTTTGTTATTCTGTTAGCAATATTTAAGCACTAATGTAAACGTAGGCATGCAATAAATATAAATTGTCAAATAATCTCTACTAAATGTGAATGTTATTCAATTTTCTTACATCAAAATAGGATCTTATTCTTCTGTTAGGAATATTTAAGCATCAAAACAAACGTAGACATGCAACAAATATAAATTAACTAAAATCTATTAAATAAGAATATTAGTCATTTCTTTTCAATCAAAGCAACATTTTATTCCGCTGCAATCAGTATTAAAGTATTAAAATAAGCGTAGGTATAAAAATACAAATTTTCAAACAAAATTTACTAAACATGAATGCTATTCATTTATTTTCAATGAAAATAATATTCTGTTCTTCTGCAATCAATATTTAAGCATCGAAGTAAACGTAGATATAAAAATATAAATTTTCAAACAAAATTTACTAAACATGAATGTCATTCATTTATTTTCAATGAAAATAAGATTTTGTTCTTCTGCAATCAATATTTAAGCATTGAAGTAAACGTAGATATAAAAATATAAATTTTCAAACAAAATTTACTAAACATGAATGCTATTCATTTATTTTCAATGAATATAAGATTTTGTTCTTCTGCAATCAATATTTAAGCATCGAAGTAAACGTAGATGTAAAAATATAATTTTTCAAACAAAATTTACTAAACATGAATGTCATTCATTTCTTTTCAATGAAAATAAGATTCTGTTCATCTGCAATCAATATTTAAGCATCGAAGTAAACTTAGATGTAAAAATATAAATTGTCAAACAAAATTTACTAAACATGAATGCTATTCATTTCCTTTCAATGAAAATAAGATTTTATTCTCCTATTAGCAATATTGAAGCTTCGAAAATAAACATCTACGTAGAATGAATATAAATTTTATTTTAGTACTAGGAAATCATCAAGAACAATGAAGTTGTAACCATCGAAGAAGGCGAACGAATACAGTAAAATATAATATGGGAAGTGGAGAAACCAAAATGGTTTCGTAAAATGAAGTTATTGCTGAAAGTAACTGTTTTAGAATTATTACATATATCGTGCCACACTTTGATCGCTGTATTCGTTGCAAAAACGTATTTTAAATGCATTCGGAGGCTGAGACACAGAGTACTAGTAAGGAAGTGTCGTGACGTATACTTTACAGACACATCGTACCGTTTTGCGGAACGAATGTATCTTGTGGTGACTAAACCGGCAGTAATTTAAAAAGTCCCCGTATGTACGTAAACGCAGAAGACATCCGATTCACCTGACGGTACTATAATTTTATATCCTAGTATTATCACTGCTCGTGGTCAATTAAACCAGTAAACTCTTCTTCGGGTTATTCTAAGAACGCCGCTTATGGAAATCAGTACGCGGTTGATGTCTTTTCATATTACATTCAAGACAAATTCGCGATATTGACGTCAAAAAACATAAATAATAAATATAAAAATCATAAATAATCATAATCATAAATAAATAAATAAATATAAATAATCAAAACTCAGAAATAATCCCGAAATCGTATCTGCAACGATATTTTTTCATTACTGGAAACTTCGAATTCCCTTAGCTCGAGTCAGAGAATTGAAGAAGAGATTATCTCTTCGCAGCGATATTATCTTAGAACAAGACATACGTTCAAACATGAGATCTAATTTTCAATCTTCATCTTTGATTTCATGTTAAGAAGCACATAACGTTTACAAACGTGCCGTGTGTGATCATTCTAATCGGTCATATTAATCTACGCGGTGGAATAACGCTTTTAATAAAAATGTCAATGAAACCATCTCTGTATTTTATTTATACGTCGTTAACACCGATTCGTAATTTTCGCTGTGAATTCTCATGCCGCAATCTTATAGTTTATTCGATCAAATGTTTGCTAAAATAGTTAATCACTAGTCTCATATGTAAAATCGTTTTTATACTTTCACAATCTTTCCCATAGTTTTCTCCATTAACACTTTAACTGCCCAATCGACAACCTCAAAAATCCCACAAAATCGAAGTAATTTATTTAACGAAGCAACAATTGAAAACTTAAAATATATGACACAAAGATATGTCTCAACCTTCTTCTATTCTCCAGACCTCAATTAAATTTAGTACAACGAATATATTAATGTACAAATTTATTTTTAAGCATGTGTTAAATTGTTAAATTTAATTGTCAAAGTGTTAAATTCTATGCTAGGAGTTAATTGTAGAAGAATCATTTTAGTGTTACGTAAAATTGCAATCATATTTTTATACATAACAATTTATAATTTATATTGCGGACATTAATCCGAGGATATTTTATGAATATCGCAAACGTGGATATAACAAAAATAATTTCATAAAATTTTAAAACCACTCGTTGGGACAATGTAATTTTTACTTGGCATAAGTTGAGTCTGTGTAGACATACGTATGTGTATGTACGAAGGATACATATGTGCAGCAGATTCAATATGCCTGCAGCACAGTGGTATACGGAATGTATGGATTCCCCTTTAATCTTCACAATTATTTAGGTTCATTTCGAACAACAGTTAACTATGTTTTAATTCGGGGAAACCTTGGATCGATTAATTTTTCCTAATGGCGCTTCATTACTAAATAATGTATTCAATTTGTGGGAAACTACGTACGCGGAATAGTGCCGGAAATAAGCAAATTGGAGGTGTAATTACACGAGTTCAAGGAATACCCGAGTTTTCCAATCATTCGCGAGTGCCGAACCCACGATTATTTGCTGATTCAATTAGGCTCGACAAGAACCGGTGACTAAACCTCTTTTCGAGTATGTTTAAACAACATTTAGAAATACCGATAAGAAATATAAATCAATAAAACCGTTCAAACAATTTTAAAATGTTATAATATTAAATTGAAGGTATTAAAATTGTTAGGAACAATAATCAATCCCTATTTCGTACCTGTTCGTTGTAATTGTGGTACAGTGTCTCTGAAAATTATTAAACCATTTTAACACTAGTTTTGCGGAGAATTAAAAGCGACTACTGTTAGGTAGTCTATAATAAAGTTCTTCTGCAATCAATATTTATGCATCGAAGTAAACGTAGATATAAAAATATAAATTTTCAAACAAAATTTACTAAACATGAATATTATTCATTTATTTTCAATGAAAATAAGATTTTATTCTTCTGCAATCAATATTTAAGCATTGAAGTAAACGTAGATATAAAAATATAAATTTTCAAACAAAATTTACTAAACATGAATGTCATTCATTTATTTTCAATGAAAATAAGATTTTGTTATTCTGCAATCAATATTTGAGCATTGAAGTAAACGTAGATATAAAAATATAATTTTTCAAACAAAATTGACTAAACATGAATGTTATTCATTTATTTTCAATGAAAATAATATTTTGTTCTTCTGCAATCAATATTTAAGCATCGAAATAAACGTATATATAAAAATATAAATTTTCAAACAAAATCTACTAAACATGAATGTCATTCGTTTATTTTCAATGAAAATAGGATTACATTATTGATTATTGTTACATTACTGTATAAAAACAACAAGAATGTCTCTATCTAAGTTTTTAACCATCTATTTTTATGACACGGACCTAGAGAAAGATATATTCTTCACGGATGCATCTTTGCAATCTAAATGATCGTAAATAAAAAATAATAGAATGCGTTGTTTTGACGTATCCCGTAACACTAGTGTTTATCCTTAATGGCGCTATAAAAACTTGCTGTGAAAAAAATTACAAATATACGGTAAAATATAGTTACACTGCTTAGTATGAACTACCTGAAGATGAAAACGAGATAAATTTTAAGTAAACAACCGATTAATAGAGAAAACTAATAACAGAAAGCGTCTCCTAATTTATTGTATCACTGCTATTTCGTTTTTTAATTCAATACTTCAATAATATAATGTACACCCTGTATAGCGTAAATAACGTCAATTATCCATTAATTAAGTTGTGTTAAATAAACGATCCTTAGCTGTTTTGACAAGGTATTTACGTAAAACTATTAAAAGCGTGATGCTGATCATTGAAACATGTTTACTGCACTTTAAGAATCAGAAAATGCAAGATGTTTCTGTGCAACGTATACATTAATAAGTTAATCTAATCTAACGAAAAATCGTGTCAACATTTATTGCTTCAAACTATCTTTTCCTGCTCATTCAAGTATTACAACACATTAACACTAGATTTACGAAACGTGTCGAAATCACGCTTTCTAATATTTTTAATTTGCGAATATTGTAGAAATGCTTTTATGAAGAATTATTTGATAAAAATTATTCCTGCGATTAGGTACCCTAAAGAAAAATAGCTGAAACATTGAATAAACACGTTCTCGTTATTTTAATAAAGTAATTTTAGTGCTCCGTAAGCCTAGCGCTTTAATGTAATTTTAATTCAATTTAATTTTAATTTAATTTCAATTTAATTTAATTTTAATTTAATTTTAAATTAATTTAATTTTAATTAATTCTTTGCACTGGAATGACGTCTCTAAGACGCCATTAAAAATTGCCACACTGTTTATTTAAACAACTCTTACATCGCTACGTTTATAATTAAAAATTCGATAAACATTTGAATGTACCAAGAACGACTAATGTCGTTGCGATTTTGGAACGGAATTGCTTCGAGAGCAAAGGGTTTAAAATAGAATAACACTTTCATGTTTAAAAAAAATTCACGTTAATTTCTTTATAATTAAATTCGAACTTGAAACGGCCTGGTAACATTTTTAATTCAGCTTGTAAAACACGTTTATTTTGCACAAAGGATTCGCAATACCTAACATCAACTAAAAATCGCCGGAACGATTTTCTTCGGATTTCCGAGAGACCTGTTTCTTCTCTTGCTAGTTTCTTCTCGACATTGAAAATTAAGTTTATCGATTGCGTTATTATTCGCAGATTGAATTCACATCGATAGACCAAGGTTACGCGGAGATCATGACTCTGCAACGGTCAACGGGGAAAAAAAGAACTACGCGGTTTGCACGATTTTGTTCTTAAAACATTCGCGATTTGAGCGAACCCTGTGAAGCTATGATATCACTTTTTGCATTAAGACCGCCCGCGAATTATCAGTCTTGATCGAATTGAGTCATAGGAGCAGATACGCAGAACAATGTTAATTACGTTCACTTCTTCGTCGTCGCATTAGCGTAAATCTCCTCGACTATGGTAAACCGCCTCGTAATTCATCAATCGGGGGAAAAAAAAGAAAATGTTTTGATCGTTTGTGGCAAAAGAAAAATATGCGGAGGCTCATCATTATAGTCGGCATAGAATTTTTATTACAGCATTTTGATTTTTAACCGACTGCGAGGAAGCTCAAAGAACGTGTTGAGTTATTGTGGAAATAGTTGATAATAGTGTTTTCAATGAATTATGTTATTTTAAATAGTTTTAATACGTTTCCAGCGTGTGTCGGAAAAATATGAAATATTTGTATACAAAAATGAAACGATATTTAATTATATATTAATGCATGTACGCGCAATAACAATTTTCACAGGTGAAAATTTATTGTACCATCTACATAATTACTACATGGTTTTAGTAGGTTTATCAATTTTGAAAATAATACGAGGAAATTTTTAAACATTTCAGAAACATTTTTTTGTAAAACTGTTTTGTAGTTTACTTATGATAAGCAAGAATTAAATAAATATTTCTCGTATTGCTTCAATCCATTAGAATTAATATAAGAACATCGTTAAATACTTCGAAAGCTTATCTCATCTACTTCGCTTATCTAGTATCGCTGTTTAAAAGTTACAAATCTACTTAATTGCAAATTGTTTTAGAACGAATGCATTTAAAAAATTAGCAGGCATTTCAAATAATGCGCCTGTCCAATTGCCAAATATGTATATATTTACTAAAATCTATTCAATATGAATATTAGTAATTTCTTTTCAATCAAAGCCACATTTTATTCCGCTGCAATCAGTATTTAAGCATTAAAATAAACGTATATATAAAAATACAATTTTCAAACAAAATTGACTAAACATGAATCTTATT
>CM052092.1:20884623-20894729 GCA_028453745.1 Agapostemon virescens
AAAAAAAAACCGAAATTACTTTCTGAACAACCCAATAGTTCCCATCTTTCTGGCAGCATTCGGATACCTCATCGGAAGAACTCTTTTTGGTATTTTCATATGATGTAAAGTGCTGTTGTTCAGACAGTGCTGTTGTTCGTCATCAATCAAAACAAGTAGTAATCAGAAGGAGCAATGTCTGGTGAATGCAGCGATTAGGCTAAAACTTCCCAATTATGTATTTTCAAGTAAGTTTTGACCGATGACTGACAAGCAGCATTTCACATGTGGACAATCGGCGTTCAATATTTCTCGGCGGCGGTTCATATGGAACCCATTATTTTCTTGCTTTTCAATCATTTCCAGTGGTTTTAAACGATGTCAAATCGCTTGTTAAGTCACCGATAATACAAGTGCAAGTTCATCTTGCGTTTGGCATGAATCTTCATTCAATAATGCTTTCAATTCCGCATCTTCGTACACTTTCGGCCTTCCACTACGTTCTTTGTCTTCGACATCAAGTTCCCCGTTCTTAAACTTTTGAAACTACTCGCGACAACTTCTCTTGCGTAATGCAGCCTTACCATGTGCTTCTACGAGAAATCGATGTGCTTCGACTGCAGATTTCTTCAAATTAAACAAGTAAATCAGAACTTGCCGCAAATGACGTTTATTCGGCTCGAAACTCGACATTTTCGTACGAGAAAATATTCGACGCTGATATACAATCATTATACATAATATTACATGCATTCGTTATATACAATATTATATACAATTGTCTTTAACAGATGTGCAGCCTTACGATATAACGTCTTACATCTGACACTAGCCGTCATAACTTACTGTTTGCGCTATTCAATTTCAAACGGCGGAGACTTATTTGTACGCTTAATACATTCATGTTATAATGCGTTAAGCATAAGTGAGTTGCAAAACAGGACAAACAGTTTTTATTACTGTTTCAAACAATTACTGTTTCTCTAGAATTTCTAAAATTGATATGAACAGAAATATCAGTCGGACAAACATGGTATCTGTTACGTTTCTCTTACTTTTATTTCAGTGTCGCGTCCATTAGTTTCCGTCAAAAATGCATGAAATCCGTAGTGTAGTAATTAGAAGGCGTCCTGAAAAAACTTAGTGAAAATGTGGGTCTGCAGGTCGGCGAACGAAGCCCAGTGACTTCCATCGAAGTCTCAATCATGGATAGTGCTTTCCCAATCCTCTTCTTCACCATTTTCTTTTCTACGATTCACGAGTATTTTCCGGTCGTTGACCGTCGCCGTAGGCGATCAGCCCTCGAGGTCTTCTGGACAAGCGGAGCAATGAGGAAAAACTGGGCGAACCAGAGGCGAAACACAAAAACTGACTCCGACGAGTGAAGTAATCGGACCTTGGTTTCTCCGTCCATCACTGGAAGCAGTCTGTCTGCAACAAATTTTAACGGAGGATATACCTGAAAAATCAAGGACAACGTCCTACTAGAATCCTACCGAAACCCTGGCATCTCGTCGATTCGACGCAACTTTTCCTGGAACCGAATAAATAATTAGGTTGTACCATAAGAAACGTTTGATTTTATGGTGCAATTGTTGCGAACCGTTTTGATCAGGAAACATTATTATTGTCTTCAGCTTTATTCAAGATCTTCCGTTCTTATGCAGATATTTTATTTTATCTTTAAATCAAATTTGTTTCATTGTTAATCAATAGGATTGCCGCGTATACTTTTTATATTGCGTTAGCAATTAAGTGCTTGCGGATTTTAAATAAGAATAAATTTATTAAATTAGGTATTGTCCATTTTTTCTGATGACCTCTTGCCATCTTTCAGGCAGTGTCATAATTCCATGTTCAAAAGACTTTTGATTTTTGCCAGCAATAAACTGAATCAAGTGAAATTTTACATCATCAGCATTATTAAAAATTTTACCATTTAAGGAGTTTTGTATAGAACGAAATAAATGGAAATCCGAAAACGCAAGGTCAGAATTATATGTGCCCATAATTATGAAAGTGGTCTAAGTCAAAATTTAAAAAAAACGAGTTTATCAGTTATTTCACACCACATTATTTTAAACTAAATTTATTCAATGTAATTTTTACGATATCGTCAAAAATGAACCATTAGATAGTGGTTGTAATTTCAACATTATACGGAATTTATTTAGTGTTAATTATGAAAGTGGTCTAAGTCAAAAATTTAAAGAAATTATATAAACATAACTTGAAAATGGCACGTGGCCCTCTGTATATGGAGGATATAACTACTCAAAAACACGTAATAGCTTACAGTGATGCTTGTTCAGGCCAAAATCGTAACATTAAAGTAGCCTTGACATGGATGAAAATTGCTCAGTCATCAAATAATAATATTGAAACGGTAGACCACAAATTTTTGGAATCGGGTCATTCCTTTCTACCGAATGACCATGATTTTGGGTTAATAGAAATGAAAATAAAAAAAGCAAATTACTTATACAACCCTGAGCATTATTATGAATCGATAGAAAAGTGTAGAAGAAGAAATACATTTTCGATAAAACGAATGTCGTAGCCGGATTTTGTTTCAACGAAATCACTAGAAGAGTCAATAATAAAAAGAGTAAAAAATACCGCGGGCGAATCTGTCTCTTGGCTGCAAATTCAATGGATGAAATTCTTGAAAAATTAACCTTATAAAATGTTCTATAAAACTTCTTTAGATAATTTTAAATTCCACGTTTTGCATCTTTCACCTAAAAGAGGAAGATTAAAAATATACGGCAATATTAAATTGCTTACATTATACGACCACCACTAGACCAGTAACGGAAGAAAAACATAAAGATATTATGTGTTTATTACCATATATCCCTCCAGTTTTTCAGGGACATTTTAAGACTCTTAAAAACTCGAAATGATAAAAATGGATTACTTTTTAAAAATAATTAATAAATGTTCATGAATTATTTCATTGAAGTTATTGTTTCAAATAAAACTCATAGTTCTTTATTGCTTTAAGTCATTTATAGGATATTCAGTTAATTTTGAAAATGGTCTAAGTCAATTCAAACTTTAAAAACAACATTTTCGTATGAAATTCACACAAAATTTCATATTCATAATAAATTTCCATTAATCAAGACTAATAAAATTATAAATTAAAATGTCGCATAATGTAAAAATATTTTTTAATTTATTCAAACGCAATTCATTAAATACCTCGAAACAAGGAATACATGACTTAGACCACTTTCATAATTATGGTCACATTTCAGAATTTTCTAAGGTCCATGATCCCATTAATGATAAATTTTTAATGGATAATTCATGCTGGCAGCAATTTTTGTTTTTATAAACCAATAAGTCAGCCTCAGTAATGTTATTTAATAATTTCGTTACAAATTGCAATGTAAAAGCAGCTTTTAAGCTTCGTTTTGATACATCACAATTATTGAAAGTTCTATTAATAGTACACACTTTAAAAGACTTGATTATTATTAGTAATAACGGATTGTAAAAATCATCTTCCAATTAAACTTTGTCGATTTTTCAAAGTTTATGAATTCCTTTTGTAATGTGAACAAATTTGCAATGCGCGATCAAATAAACAAGTAACAACAGATTGTACAAATTATCTTTCGATTGAACCTCGTTGATTTTTCAAACTTTACGAATATATTTTCAATGTGAAGAAATTCTCAATGTGGCATCACATAAACAAGTAACAACAGATTGTACATTTCCATTAATCAAGACTAATAAAATTATAAATTAAAATGTCGCATAATGTAAAAATATTTTTTAATTTATTCAAACGCAATTCATTAAATATCTCGAAACAAGAAATATATGACTTAGACCACTTTCATAATTATGGGCACATATGATGCATGGCAATGCATCCGAACCTAGTTACAATTAGTACAATAGTACAATTAGTTACAAAAGTTAGGGCTTTGCATTATCATGTTAGAAAACAACACACTTACAATTTGCCAATCCTTACCGCTTTTCTTGAAGGAATTCAAGAAAGTTTGGGGAATTGTTGAATGTTGACGTTTGAATTAACTATTTGGTTTTCTAGTAAATGTTCAAAGTACAGAATTCCTTTATAATCCCAGCAAACTGACTGCATATTCTTTTCTTGGTGTATCTCAGCTTTTGACGTCAAATGGTAAAATATAATTTATTTAGGATTTCTGCTATTTTCATTACAATATGTGATTGAATAAAGAAATCTATTGATTCGATTCTTATGAAGATGATTCTATGACTTTAATAATTGTGAAACACAGTATGTGAAAAGAGTCATTAGGCTCACTATGGTAAGCTTAGTGTTAATCTCATGTTACCCTCGGTTTCCTTAAAAGTCAGGCATTTTATATTAACAAAAATATACTCACAAAATTGGTAAATAGACAAACGAATAGTCCGAAAATAGTCCTAAGCTCATATTTAGATTTTCATTATAGACACAAATAAGAAAGTTAAAAATGACGAAGTTGATTTTCTTCTTCTCGATTGTGACCAACAGCAGTATTTAAAAACATTATTTGCACATCGTCTAATTTAATTAACACTAAACTTACCGAATATTAATATTGACTGCTGAATAATTCTTTTAATTCTTTTAACTGTTTTCACCCTTAAGTGGACTATTGGAACTGACACTGGCCCACTCGAATTTATGTCAATAATTATTTCACGTGTAAATATTAACACTGAACCTAGTGACATTAAAACTGACTGTATATTGTCTTTTAAAAATGAGAAGATTTCATTTATTTGGATTATTTGCGACTTTCGTTACAAAGTATAATTGAACAAAGAGATCTATTGAATGGATTCCTATGGAGGCAATTTTGTAACTTCAACAATTCTAAAATACAAAATCTAGAAAGGGTCGATTGCTTCGCTGTGGTAGTTTTAGCGATAATGCTACTAACCCTTATCCAATATTCATCTCCAAGATTCTGCGATTTATCGTAATCATAAAAGAACCGCCAAGAATTAATTTGTTTGGATTATTTGCGATTTTCATTACAAAGTATAATTGAACAAAGAGATCTATTGAATCGATTTTTATGAAGGCAATTTTATAACTTCAACAATTCTGAAATACAAAATCTGAAAAGGATCGTTTGCCCCGCTGTGACAGGTTTAGCATTAATCCTTCCAGCATTAAAAAGACTGTTCAAACCATTTGTTGGAATTTGAAAAAAGGATATTTGTTTTTAAATAGCGTACGAGATACATATTACACCGATCGTACGTACACATTCGAAATTTCAATGTTTCAACAGGCAGTGTCAACGTTTCCATTTGTCAGCGTCGACGTCGTTGAAAGACTTGAAATATTGCAGGTACAATTCCGATGTGTAATTTGCGTAATAGAACAGAAAAATCAGATTGAAACGATAATCGATCCTCTTCGATCAAGCTGATTGCTCGGATGATTGATGCGTACGTAGGTCGTATTTTCAGTGACACGTATCAGCAATTGCCCCCGTGACTAATTGAACCAGGTGGGTAATAAGCCAAACCGTGAAACGCTTGCGTTATACACGGCCCGTTCCATTCATTGCACTGTAGAGTCGATAAATCCTATCGTTTGAGAGATTAATTGGTTTTCGTTAGTTCAATGTCTCGCGTAGTATGTATATGTATAGGTAGCAGTGGATACTGCTGACCCAGTTTCTAATCCGTTATTCCGAATAGACTTTTTTGTTGTTGACGCTAATAATGTGGCAGTGCTAACGACTTGCAAGTCAACATCGTGTTAATTCGGCGGCTCTTCGAATCTCTGATCGACCGTGTGCCGTTCTTGCGGTTTCAAATACAACGGTAACACTGATTTCACATAATTTTTTACGATCGCCGGTTCACAAGATACCACGAAGCTTGATGTTCAAGAAAAAGTAAATTTTTAGTTAATACTAGAACCGCCGATCAATAAATTCAACGATATTACATTGCTTTGCAATAATAATGAGACTTCATCTATGGAAACTTTGAAATTTGCAAAAATCCATTGAATTGATTTTTACGAAGGCGATTTTATGACTTTAACCCTCTATGGGCCGAATTTTTTTCTTAAATATAAAAAAATGTATATATAAAAAACATATATTTGCAGATTAAAGGAAATTAACTAGATTAAACGATTTTATTATAATTTGTAATTTTGTAACTTTACGGTAACAACGGCTCACGATGTTTGCACTTCTGTGCATAGAAGCTTAAGCTGTGAAATTCCATAAAACAGTTTGCACTTGGCGTTAAACATAGATGTACTCTGCACATTGGTTGCGTTTGTATCGACTATAGTCTTCCTATTTTCAATTAGAGAACACACTTTTAACAGTAGAACTACTGAACAATAAATCCAACGATATACATTGTTTTGTAATAATAACGAGACTGCATCTATTGAAACTTCATATAGTTCTTATTATATCATGTACATTATTAAAGAATTACATCCGTAAATTACTGATGAAAATGTTTTTATAGCTTCGAGAATTGCGAAAGAAAAAAGTAGGGACCAAAAAGTGAAAATGACTGATTCGATATTTCTAGTGTTGTTTATAATTGCAACCAAGTTGGAAACGAATTGTTTTGCGAGTTATTCTTAAAAATAATTAGATTTATTCGAAAAAAATGTTTCAGGCACGTTAATTGCATCTTCTGTTCATAGTGCAAAATATTGTTAAGAATTTATTTAACTATGTGTGGAAGTACTGCAATAGGAGAGAGAGAGAGAGATCTGACGTTGTTTTAAAACGAGTTGAAAATTATTAATTGCGAAAGAAAAGACTAGGGACCAGTGAAAATGACTGGTTTGGTAGTTCTAGTGTTAATTAAAGTTGGAGATATTTATATATGTACAGAATTATTTAAATATAAATATATAATTTACAATTATACAGTTTTACTTAAACATAAGTAAACTACACAGCTTAGAATTTAATATTTACACATAAGCAAATCTTTAGTTCATTAAAACTGAATACATTTACGTGTTGTACAGTATTGTAAAAATATTAATTTATAACTATACGATGTTACTGAAGTGTAGGTAGCATATATTACACAGCTTAGAATTTGATATTCACACAGAAGAAAATCTTTAGTTCATTAAAATTGAACACATTTATACATATATACTGTCATATAAATATAAATAAACAACTTAAAAATATACAGTGTTTTTTCAGTATAGGTATACAATGTGAACGGTGTAAATAAATGGTCGACTACTAATACGAAGTAAATTTCAATTACCTCCAGCTAATTTATCATAAATATGTAACAAGTTTCGACAGAAAACTACTAGACTTAAACTGTTGTATTACATACATATAATTATATTACATTATATTACATTATATTACATACTTACTAACTAATATATATACTATAGTTGCATCTTTAGTGGACTCAGTACAGTACTCAATACGTCATCACCAGATTGCAGGTAAAGACGTCACTGATAATAAACCAAGGACAACGAAACAATTTCACAAAGAAATTATTACTTACAACGCACATGACTTATCCATTATTACATCGTTCCTCTTCGACTTATCGCCACGAATTCATTGGAATGCAGGTAACAATGTCTATAAGTAATGTTTTGATCTTCGTAAGAAAAATATGCGGTACTTCCAGGTTCAGCAACGATCAATTACGTCGCATGATTTACACAAACGTCTTTAAACCATGGTCAACGTCCATGCTCTTCGACAGAGTTCAGCAAAATTTATTTTAAATAATAAATAAAATCGATTCGTTCGTTAATCTTAAACTCAATTTTATTTCGTTATTCTTTAATTGTACGCAGAAGGCTAATTAAATTGGTTGTACACGCACACGTTGACATATTAGTCAATTCTGAGTTTGGTAACATCGATACCTATCAAGCAGTGCCGGATCAAGCCTCCGGCGAGCGTAAAATTTAAATTTTGCCTTCTTTTTTATGTATAAATTGCTTTTAAAGAAACCTTAAACAATACCGCTTAAAATTGTTATTAGTAATAGCAAATATAAACATCGATACGATAATATATTGTAAAAAATGTTATAGTCATTTATCAGTTTAAACTTTCGTTTTTGAATTATCAGAGAATCGATAATAATTACTTCACAGTTGCTTTACCATTACGTCACCCTTCTCTGTGCGATTATATTTCTCAAATAATTTTCAACTCGTTTTAAAACAACATAAGATCTCTCTCTCCTATTGCAGTACTTCCAGATATAGTTAAACAAATTCTTAACAATAGTTTGCACTATGAACAGAAGATGTTACTAACGTGTCTGAAACATTTTTTTTCGAATAAATCTATTTATTTTCAAGAATAACTCACAAAACAATTCGTCTTCAACTTGACTGCAATTATAAACAACACTAGAACTATCGAACCAGTCATTTTCACTGGTCCCTAGTTTTTTCTTTCGCAATTATTGAAGTAATAAAAATGTTTTCATCAGAAATTTTTTGATGTACTTCTTTAACACTTTGACTGCCATGTCACCCATATATGGGCGACAGAATTGTGTGTTCACGTTTACAAATCAATTTATTCATAAATGTATTTGTTGCACTAAATTTAGTTGAGATCTAAAGAATAAAAGAAGGTTGAAGGATAACTTTGTGTCACACATTTTAAGTTTTCAGTTGTTGCTTCGTTAAATAAATTACTTTGATGTTGTGGGATTTTTGAGGTTGTTGGTTTGGCAGCTAAAGTGTTAATAACGTCTACGTTACAATAAGAATTATACGAAGTTTTAATAGATGCAGTCTCGTTATCATTACAAAGCAATGTATATCGTTGGATTTATCGTCCGGTAGATCTAAATAATAAATAAATAAATAAACCACATCGTAACGGTGTCGCCGTAATTTCTCAAATAAGCTGTTGAAAGACGATTAAGGAATGCGCGCGCGAATACAGGAGCGATTGAGCACGAATAATAAATGAAACTTTTTATTTGTTATTCGTTCGTCGAACGATGGCGGTCGCTGCTTTTGAATAACGCAGTGATCCAGAAAGCGAATGGATAATCGAGCACGGCTCCATCCATCGTGAGTCACATCGTCAGATATTGATACTAATCGCGACCGAGATAAGCCGAGTGAAATATCGCTCGGTGAACCGAGATCCGATTTTTCTGACACACGCCCCTCGTGACTTCTCCTTTTTGCGGGAACCGATCGTCTATGACTTAAGTTTCTCTGTGATCACAGAACGGCGAGGCTTTAATTTAATCCTCGGCGGCGTTAAGGCTCGTAAACGAAACCGGTTGCATCCAGCTGCACCGCGAGCGGAAAGCTCTCTGCGCGTTACAAGCGTTGCACCCGTGTTCCCATCGCGATTTTCCTTTTCGCGTGAAATTACCGCGGCTACTGGTATCCCGAGGAATTAGCCGAGAGTACCGTCCGATTCGAAGGGATCGATTCGATTACGGGGAAAAAAAACCGCGAAATGATGCTCCCAAATGATAATACGAGACAGATCGTAATGCGACAAGAACATCCTGCTTGGCAAGTGCGACCGATCTAGTTGCACCTCGTTCCTTGATGCATGCTCCGCATGAGAAACAACCGGTGATCGAATTATTTTCACCTGATCTGAAAACGTGTGCCATCAGACACCTGTTTTCTCTTGTCGGGTCTTCAACTGGAACTGACTTTCCGTGCTTTGTGCCAGAAAGAGAAATTATACAAAGACGCATTTCTGATACGAAGAAACGTGCTGCGATAATATTCGCAAACATAATATTCGCACGTTTTTCAAATCGACTTCTAACCATTTCAGAAGTTTACAAAAAAAAGTATTTTATACGTATTGTTTCTCCACTTTATAATTTTTCTTTTAAGTTTGTATATTTCACTCTACGTATACAAGGATACAAAACGACATATGTGAAACACTAATTACAATATACGTCGAATACTTATTTTGAGTTGCGTAGAATAAGACGAAGATGTTAAAGAGAAATTATTGAAACTGAATCAATTTGTTAAAGTTTTCACAAAATTAAACTTTAAGTATATAATTATTTCATAAAATGAAACTTTAAGTATATAATTATTTCACAAAATTAAACTTTAAATATACAATTATTTCACAAAA
>CM052092.1:20914359-20934936 GCA_028453745.1 Agapostemon virescens
TTTTAATGTTTTTTTTAGTTTTTCGTTGTTTACAACCAGAGTTTGCAACGGAAAAATCTGTAAATAATACCTAACATGTGGCATAGTATCCGGAATGTGACAGAATTTTTTTAGAATTTTTAATTAATTAGTTAGTTAATAATAGGCCAAGAAAGCATTTTTTTATTTTTCTCAATAACTACCCTTACAGATGAGATATGGGGCTGAAACTTGGCATACGGGGGTCTTTTTGGGTAGGCTATCACATATTCCAAGCTCGATCAAAATACCGTCAGGGGCGAAAATCACCTACAAACCCGGTCATAGCCTTTGTACATTAATATATTCATTGCACAAAATTTAGTTGAGATCTAGAAAGTAGAAGATGGTTGAAGGATAATTTTGTGTCATATATTTTAAGTATTCAATCGTTGCTACGTTAAATAAATTACTTTGATTTTATGGGATTTTTGAGGTTTTTTATGGTGATTTTTTGGCAGTCAAAGTGTTAATAAATTTCGTTAAAATTGCTATTGCCGTTTCGAAGGAGAATGTATTATGAAATTTTTAAATATAGCATCTATGCATCCGAATGTTGGGCTTACGATTATTCTACTTTGCAGTTTCTCACTTTCACTATATTTAATTATTCATGGTTCAAACTGACATGCATGCATGTATTTAATTAATTTAAATCTATTTAGTAAAGATGCAATTACTATTGTTCACGCATAGAGTGTTCCTCACTCGGTCAATTAATGGTGCTTTGACCTTAGAACGTACAAAAGTTTGTCGCAATCGATAAAACCAGTTTATTCAGTTAGAAAAAGAGGCTACAAAAGGCTACGTACATACAATTACATTGTCCGCATGTCTTTTTCCGTCGACGACAGATAACGGATTCGATGTTATCACCGGGTAAACACACCGTCCCACGAAATAGGATGCGAGCGGCCTGATAATTTCTTATCGATTCCTTTCATCCGGATTGACTTTCCTCTCATCGGGGACCGAGTCTTGCGCCTCGATTCTGTAATCGTTGTTCGGCCCATTCAAAACCAGCAAGGCTGGTATCACGCTCAACTGGTTGCTCCTAGAAACCTTCCGAGTCTGTTTCACGTTTTTAAAAACGTCCTCGTTGATGTTCATGTCCAAATACGGGCGCCGATCCTGAAGAAACCTCGTGCTCGACAAGATAAAGGTCTTCTCGTGAAATTTGCAAGCGAAGGCTGGCAGGTTCCGTTTCGCCTCGGCTATGTAAACATCGCGAATCGCTCGACAATGGACATTCGACGATTTCAAGTCTTTCTTCGATGTGCTCGCGAAATTTCTGTGGTAATCCTCGTCCCCTTCCAGTTTGTCGTCGACGCCAAAATTTTCGTTCCAAACGTTTCGCAACAGCGAAGACTTCGGACTCTGATCCGTCCGCTCGGCCACGTTGACATTCGCGATTTTGGATAAAGAGAAAATCAAGCATAACTCTTTGGATGCGTAAGGACAACGGTGACTCCCAGCCGTCTTCGGTTTCTTCTCGATGGAGTTTACTCGCGGGTCGCCGTCGTTCGGTGTTTTACTCGTCGATCGTTTCAGATCGAATAACTCGTGTCCGTGAGTTCCGTTCGCGTGTAGTGCCGATGGCGATGCAGCGTTTGTAAAGTTGATCTTGAGAATCTGGTCCGGTATCGTTCGACTTTTACAGAAGAGAACTATGTGTGTCAATAATGTGACGAAGAAGAGTCGCTTGGGAAGCATTCTAACTACCGTCCGCGCTGTGGCCCTTCGTTCAGGTACCGTTTCTTCTGAAAGTCCGACTGGTTACCGTGTAGAACAGCCCTCGTAACAGCCTGATGGACACTGACTGTGACGGAAAAAACAAATGTTCCTGTGAGCGAACAGCCGAGCAAGGTGCACGGGGGACAGAAGATTATTGGCCCGTTCATTTCGTGTTCGCTGACCTTATCTCCTGTTTAGACATTGCTCGAATACCGACAAATTCTGACCTATCTTTTCAGGAATGTCTTCTTCGACTTTGATCTTGCAACACGACGATGCGACCAGGTTGTTTGCCTTTTCTGGATAAAGCAGAAACTTTCATCAATTTAATGTAACATCGGTTGGAAAAGTTCAGAATACCGAGGAACTGTGCGTGTACAGTCGGGAACAAAATTAAGGAGACACTCCTTAACGATAGAACTGTCGAGTAATAAATGGACCGTTTATTTTGAAAATGGTGCAAGTCCATTTTCTTCTGTTTCGAGAAAATTAAATGTTAGCAGATCTGACAATTAAAAAATATAGGTTAATTATGTGAAGTCTGGGAATGTTTGTACTAATTTATCAATATGTAATTTGATTATATAAATTTCTTTTAGACGAATTTAACTAAAATAATATGTATTTCCAGGCTGCAAATGGACTTACACCACTTTCATAATTAGTCAATTGTAAATATCATTTAATTTCAATTTTGAAATAACAAATATCACTTAAAATATATTTCATTTTTGAACGTATTTTTTATTTTGAACGTTAATTATATTTATATATTGTTAAACTTAACACAAGATATTGGTATTATTAATTATTTATGCTCTTCATGTGGCAGTGTTTTGAAATATTCATGATGCACAGGAGGTATATAAGGTAATAGCTGCTACATATCCTTATATTTTACGTATGTAATAGTCCTGGCATCGTGATACAAATGCGCCAGGGCGATTTTTTCAAATTTTGGCGGTCTTCCCCGATATGTAGGTGATAAATTTAGAGTCCTAAATTCTGTGTCCTCCATTGATGTTTTATATAAAATAGTATACGGTGCACTTTTGCAAAATCTCATCCAACATATTTGCATCCAATTTACTTTTTCTCCATTAGTGTTTATTCTTATCTGTTTTTTAATTACGTTTTGTAGATTTTTTGCTGAAACGAAATTCTCTCGTTTCATTTCGTGTAAAATAAATTTATTATGTTGTCTACATTGGTTTATAATGTCCTAATAATCCTGTGGTGTGTACAGGAAATTCTTTTTTCGTAATGCCATTTTTTCTGTCTATGGAAATTGGACTTACACCACTTTCATAATCAATGGTTACGCAATTTCTTTTATCGGCCAATTTTAAATTGAACAAAGCATAGGCATTTTTTAAGATATTAAATACTAACTAGTTATAAACAAAAAGTTTACACTAAGTTAAGCATAAATTACGTCATATCTCACGTTTTTTAAAAAAGGACTTACACCACTTTCAAAATAAACGGTCCAAATCCGACCGATGTATAGGATAATCAAGTATTGAGAGATTTTTGTCTTTATTTGGATTAAATGTTTCTTTTATTCAAAATGAATTCTATTCGAGTATATATTTACCATTATTGTTTATGATCTTTTGCCATTTTTGGGGGTAGAGACATAGTCCCATCGGAATAGAACTTCTGTGGTTTATCGGCACAGTCCCTTTTTGAATCCAACTTTTTACCATCAAGTTTTACTTAGAGGAAGCTATGCTACAAAATATTGGATAGTCGGAAATGTATGGAGAGATTTTTGTCATTTTATTTAAATATGTATTGGCCATTATTACCTATGACCTTTTGCCATTTTTGGAGTAAACGCATAGTCCCATTCGAATAGAACTTATGTGGTTTATCGGCTAAAAACTTGCCCAAGTGATTTTCACAGTCTCTTCTTGAATCCAACTTTTTACCATCAAGGTAGTTTTGCAGAGAGCGAAACAAACGATAATCTGATGGTGCGAGGTGGATACGGTGCTATACGGTGGATGCATCGAAACTTCTTAGCCAAGATCAAAAATGGTTCGATTTCATTACGTTTGAGCAATGATTCGCAGATGGAAACTCGATTTATCAAATTTTTTTCTGTTAGATCATGAGGCACCCGAACGTCGAGCTTCTTTTTGTATCCAGTCTTCTGCAAATGATCCAAAACGGTTGAATGGTGAATGTTTAGTGCCCTAGCAATCATATTTGCATTATTTTATCGACTTTTTTGGTGATTGGTCGTCCAGAGCAAGGTGCATCTTTAATATCGAAATTTTCAAAACGGAAGCAAGCAAACCATGCTGTTACATTTGATAAATCATCTTCACCGTAAACACCGTCGAATTTTTTCCGGGCTTGCGCAGCGTGTTTTGTCTTTTCCGTAGTAAAATTGCAAAATTAGCGAATTCTTTGAGAAATTTCACTAATTTTCACACTAATATTACTTTTGACACGATTGACTAAATACAAAATTGTCTGCATGAAAATTGTAGATTGAAATGTCACCTCTCAAATGCGCGTCGGTATGACGCAATCTGATTAGTGTTGCCCGATTGATGACACCAAACAATATATTGCTTTGTAATAATGACATCCATTCGGATCTCGTACAATTTTTATCGTAATGTATGCTTCAATGAACACATTCATTCGAAACTTTCTGGTGGAAATGTTTTTATCACTTCAGTAATTGTAAACGAAAAAATCAGGAACCAGTCATTTTTCAAAATTGGACCAAACGATTTGAGTTCTATTACTAATAGATATTAGAAGGATTAGTTTACTGGTTAATGTGTAATAAATTTTGTTAAAATTTCCATTGCTGTTTCGAAGAAGAAAATGAAGATGTTTATTTTTTTTTTATTTATTTGTATAATGAAATTTTTAAATATAGCATTTGTGCATCTGAATGTTAGGCTTACGATTAATCTACCTTGCAGTTTCCCACAAATTATGCTATATTTAATTATTCATGGTTCAAAGTGACCTTTGTGCATGTATTTAATTTATTTAAATCCAGAAAAGGCAAATTTTAAATTTGCATCGTGGATCGGATAAAAAATCGTGCCTTTATTTTTTAACAATATTCCGCAAAATCGTTTCTATCGATTTCAAAGCAGTATAAATAATAAAATTAATAACATCATTCATTGTTTTTTCTTTTTAATTAAATTACAATGTAAAGGAAAATTGAAGAAAATATAAATGTGTGAAGATTTTTTAACAGAAAAATTGCATAGTAATTTGAAACTTTGATAATCTTTTATATCTTACCATTAAAAAACAATCTTTCATCATATACTCGATAAAATTTTTTGTACGGCTATTTAATAAAAATTTACAAAAACGTTTACAAAATACATGAAGCAAACAGAGGAATAAAAGTACCACTAGCAAACTTCATTATAATAAAATAAACATTTATTTCAAACATGGTCTCAGAAATGAAAGCATAATTAATCAATTGTACAGTAAAAAGATTAATATTTATTTCAAGTACGATATAATTGTACATAAAAATGTGAATACATTGTTATCTGAACATGAGGACATTTCTGCAACCGAATTTGAAGGCTACTGCCCTCGCGTTGCATTATTCTAAACTACGTATACCGATAATTTCGAAATTTGGTATTAAAAGTAAGGTACTAAAAATTGTTGGTTTACTCAGAATTAGTGTACAGTTATGAATACTTAATTTGTACAGAAAACAGTATTCAAAAAAAAAAAGGTTAAAATTAATATGAATGAACGCCGATAATATAACGTGGTGACGCCACTAGCGCGGCACACGTGCGCAATGTGATGTTAACAATTTGTAACGTAATATGTGAGACGTGCGTTTTATATAGCATGTAATCGAAGAATATGTGTATATTTTATGAACGTATTGTTACTAATGTCATGATGGTGTGATTCTCTGTATAATATCGACTATTAAGCGCGAATATCGTTGCGAAAAGTTGTTCGCTACAGCTACTATATATGCGACGAATATAATTATTACATTTTATCAACGTTCAGACTGACGTCTGTTTGTCTTCCATTTATAAGAGAGAGTTAATGAAACTTCTCCGAGAAATTTGTATTTCCGATTGTCAAACGGTTAAACGCGAAGTATTAAAATGATACTTAACCTCGAAATTTTCTAGCTTTCCTGATTAATACTTTCTTTACTATTGTACATCGACGAATGCGAAGCAGTTATAAATTTTGAAAAATATGGCGGGCCAACAACATCCTTTTCCATCTGGATTTCCTAATGTACAGCAATCTGCAATGCGAACACAGTTCGGAGGAGGACAAATGGTATCGGGTCTAATGGGGCCTCAACAAGGTGGTGTGTACGATAATATAAGAAATAATTAAATGATACGTTCAGTTTAATATTTACAATGAAAATCGTTATAGGTATGGTGAGTCCTCAACAATTTGGTGTTGGTGTAGGAGTAGGAGTTGGTGTAGGTGGTGTCGGTACAAATGCAATGGGTATGCCTAGCACTCAGCAAGTATTAGTACAACAGCAGCAGCAACAACAGTCTGTTGCGATGCAGCAACAAATGCAGCAAATGCAACAACAACAATTACAATTGCAGCAGCAGCAACAAGCTGCTATGGTACAGCAGAATAATCAAACGAGTAATCAAGCCACTACCCCACAAACACCTGTGCCACCTACGCAGCCTCCACCACAACAACAACAAACTAAAGAATTCAATACCGCCAGTTTATGCAGATTTGGACAAGAGACTGTTCAGGATATCGTCAGCCGTACTTTAGAAGTGTTCCAAACGTTAAAAGTCTTACAACCACCAAATGGTATTTAATAGAGTTGTGCAAGAACCCAAAAATGTTGGTTTGGGATGGGTCGAGAATTTTATTTGGGGTAGGGATGGCTTCTGAAAAATTTCGAAATTCCTAAGATTATTCGGGTTCTTGAATATATCCGGATCTCTGAATGTTCCTGAAACTTTCATGATTCGAATTCGTTTCGACCTGTCCTCACAAACATATACCCAAAAGTATCGGGTTCTTGCACACCTCTCGTATTTAGAATTTAATCGATATGTTTAACATAAATTGTACTTTGATCTACTATTTAAAGAAATTAAAAATTTTCAGGAATGGCTCAAGGAACCAGTTTAGCCAATGAGAAAAAGAATAAAGTGCAAGAACAACTAAGAACACTAAAATTATTATTCAAACGTTTAAGACTGATTTATGAAAAATGCAATGAAAACTGCCAATTACAAGGTATGGAATATACACACATAGAAAGTTTAATTCCTTTGAAAGAAGAATGGGACATGAAGTCTGATGAGAAAAAGACATCAGAAGCTTATAGACTCGCATGTGAAGAAAGCAAAGAAATTATGGAGGTCAGTTTTAATTTGAAATGCAAAAGAGAAAATGAAATATTAAAATTCATGCGTTACACAATCGCGTTTATTCTTTTCAGCAAGTTGTATTAAAAAATAGGCATCTCAAGGAAATCATTGATCATTTACGACGTATCATTTCCGAAATAAATACAATGTTAAATATGCGACGATCTTAAACTACGAATTGTACATAAATATTTGTATAAGTTATTATAAAAGTGTATTAAGAAAATAACAATTTATTTCCTATGCAAAGTAACACTCTTGCTTATTGATGACTTACTTGTTATTACTATATTTATGTGGTTTGCTCTCCAAACAATTTCAAGAATGCTTTCTATCTATGTTTTGAAATTGTGATCACTGACTTTTATGTCACAATTTTGATGCTCTGCACAATTATGAGTATTTTTATGTAAATGAAATTCTTTCTTACCTATAACAAACAATTACAGCTTACAACTGGTAATTAAACTATTATAAAATAAAACTTTGAACGTACAGAGCTACAGCTACAATAACCATTAACTAAAGAGTTTAATATTCTTAGTTTATGCAGATTTGTGTTACATATTTTGTTGACAAATTTTGTTATAAGATATGCTGTTCAGGACATTGTCAGTTGTATTCTAGATATATCTGTCTTATATATCTTGTTCTGTTTAAGCTGATGAGAAAAATTGTGAAGTCGAGAGCAATTTTGAATATAGAAAGTAAATGATTAAACTTTACGAGTTATAGAACAATGTTTACTCTTTTCAGCAAAGTATATTAGATCATAAACATTTTATAGAAATATTTGCTTACTTCTAACATATTATTTCAGTTGAAAACTATAATTTATATTTCCAATGTTAACATAGTTATTTGATATGAAGTGAAATTGTTGTTACTACTTACCTACTGCGAAATCCATCATTGTACAGTGTTAATATCTTTCACATCCATATGAATAATGTCATTTGCTCTCAAAACAGCTTCTGGAATATTTCCTAATGGTGTTTCGAGGTTACGTACATAGATTTCCAAGAAGTCTATATCGCAGCCTCGAAACTCGGCACACACTCGAGTATTTTCGTGTAAATAAAATTCTGCTTTCTTACCTAAAACATATACAATTCAATTTATTATGCATTACTCTGAAAATTAATTCTTTGATTTCCACACAACGTTAATCTTTTAATATTAAAAAAAATCTGCTATAATTCTTGTGCTTTTAAACACGATTGTTTAATTCTACAATTATGTCAACAGAAATCAAATTGAATTCGATTACTGTTAATTAAATTCGCGCATAGGAACTACACTTTGCTGTTGGCGCCATGTTTAAATAATTCTGTAGTTAATTAAACCGACTAAACAGAACAAAATGAATATCGTTCAATTATAACATTACGATGTAACCTTTAACTATGAAATGTAAATAAAAAGAAAAATAGGAATAGATATAGTATGATATCATACCGACAATTCCAGTAATGACTCTGAGAAATCGTTCGCGCAAATATGCACGAGCTTCTTGTTTTTCCGGAGTTGCAAAATCTAATTTAGTATCGTTTTCATCTAATTTTATATTGTCTTCAACTGTATCGGTCATTTTTTCAAAGTTTTATCCGACACCTAAAGGTGAGTACGTAATTCTCATATGGCGGAATTACAAGCAACTGCGCGCGCATCTCCCCTATGCCCGCCAATTTTAAACATTAATACCTTATCCTCGATATTTTAATAAAGCATAATAATAATATTCTTTATTTATTCAGCTTCACGGCTAAGAATTCAACTTGCTTTTACAAAATATTCTTTTTTCTCATTTCCTCTATTTCTAAAATCCAGGTTACTGGATACATCAACAAATTTAGATAAAAAATACTTCAAAAATAAAGATATACTCTGGAGAAACCTAAGGGGATTCTTTTTTAATAATAAATACGTTCTAAAATTTACCACACATATAAAAGCGAGTGTAATATCCCTCGTAAAATGGAAAAAATTAAAAAGAATAATTTTTTGATACCTAAATATTGGCAAACTTTGGCTGGACTAATGTAGTACTATCACATGTAAATTTCTCGTTATTTAACCAACTATAATAATTGTAGGCCTAACGTTGGATACTTTTTGCAAATTATTATAACTTTTTCGTCTTATTTTGGATATATACCAACTAACTCCCAACTGTTGGACACCATTGGTCAATCATAAATGTTACTAGGCAGATGTTCTAAATTTGTCGAATCGTAACTCCTTTTTTCTCCTATCTTCTAATATATTTGTTGCACCTTTCTCGATTACCCTAACGAGCCTGAGTTATAGATATCTGTCCCGTTCCTTCCTCGTTTAAATATTTGGTAAACTTGCAATTTGTTTGAACTCTGTATCTGGTTTTGCTTAAAATGTGTTAACACGATATCAAAATAATTCATAACTTTCGAAGATACTCACTTCCGTATATGAATCATTTGACAGCAGACACCCCGCATATCCTAACGAGGAAGTTAACATCTCTGTAATTAACATATTTTCAATGGTATCTAACGAACTTTCACAGAGTTCAATATGAGGGCGACCCGCAGGTGTAAAATATTTTTTTAAAGAGCTTCTTTTAGTTTCTCCTCACTCTTGTTTCGAGCATCGCGCAGTCACAATGAGTTTCTTGATCTTCGTGTTTCTAACTGCCTCAATTTGTAGCAACAGTGAGTATACAATCGTGAAAGATTCCGATCGTACCCTAATTGTTTCGCTTGCGTTCTAGTATTAAATTGCGATACCGCATCGACGACGGAAAATTTGAAAATAGTCCGTAAACCGTTGGAATCTTCGACAACGAAGAACTATGAGAGTCAAACACCGAAATTACCGAGTTTATGGAGAGACATGCTATCGTCGAGGCTAAGTTCACCGAAGGCAGAAGAATCAAACAAAGTTACGAATGGGAACGAAAACTCTCCAATTAGGAATAGCAAAGTCTTAGGCAGCTTGGCATTTCTAGCTGGCCTAAGCGTTGCTGGTTTAACGAGTCCGACATCATCTGTGAAAACGTACGCTAAGCTTACGCCTGGGTCGTTAAATTTCGATGCTTCTCGAGTTTCACCACATATTGCTCCAATTTACGGCCCTTACCCGTATGTGTCACATCCTTATGTCTTCGCCACTCCTTTCGGACTGTACTCCGTGCTGAGCCCACTGAATTTACAACCAGTCACCGGTTTGCAAAATGATTTTCAATCGTTGGCGCAGCAGGAACAACTACTGAATTTGTTGGAGAACAAAAAGCCGACGAACTTGTTGAACAACAATGACCAATATACGGAAGAGGCCAAGAAGGTCGAGAATGTCACCGAAGAAAAGGCTGGCGAAGCTGCAGAATTTGAAGACGACCGCAATGCGGAAGAGAAGGTAAGAATTCGGTAACATGATCAATTGGAACTGTACACACTTGACGGTCTTTCATACAACTCTTCAAACACAAGCTTCTGATTAGCTTTAATGTTAGCTTAGAAAATGTCTACAAACTTTGTGTACTGTTGTGCAATTTTATTTCATCTTCTTTATGCTCGAATAAAATAATTGAAGGTACTGGATACATTATAATATTTATTTTCATGTTACTGTAAATTTTTATATTTTTTAATTTTGCATTTAGTTATGCATTAGAACAAGTAAAGGAAAAATTAATTTTAGGACGTCCACTTTCGTAAGCTTAGCTGATTTTGCAGTAAATTATTTTGCACACGAATTTAATATTTTTTAATTTATGCGATATCTACGTTATAGATATTCAAAGGTCAAACCACCTGTAAAGAACGACAAGAATTAAGGAAGAAACCGAACAATTTATCAGAGTACAGTCTTCAAGGTTCCGAAGATTCGCTAATATTCGACGGTCTTCGAAAAGATGGCGAAATGAAGAAGCATCGTCACAGGAACACGACCTTCACCAACACTACGGATCCTGGGAATGAAACGGCCATTTTTCTTCCAGCGATGAATGAAAACAGTACGAAGAATAATGAAACAACAACAACAACGCCATTTTATGGATATTACACTGGATATCCGCAAGATATACATCACATCGATTTTACTACGGAAACGAACGAATACAAGTATCACAATTACGACTCGGTTAATTATAATTTACCGTCCTACGATAAGCCAGAGAACTTTTACTCATCGGACGAAAGGTACAATTACTATCTTAATTCGCCTCCCGGCTCTTCGGCTACGAATGAATTCCCTAGAGAACAAATACCTGAATATTTTCCTCACGAATTCAATAGATACTTGTACACGCCTTACAATACACCACCAATTCCTAACAGCGGTTTCAGACCCGTCGCATAGGTTATGCATTGCAATAAAATTCGCTTAATTATCTAAGACTTATTCATAGTAGATATTAAAAATTTAATTTCCTGTTAGAAATGTAAGATTAGGATTAACACTAAACCTACCATGCGCGGTCAAATGACCGTTTTTGACATGCAACCCATTTTTCAATATTCACAACTTTCTTTATTGTTTACTTTCCGAAAAAAATTTATAGCATGTCTAGTCTACCATGAACTGTCATTTGACCATTTGAAAAATTCATGTTATTTACGATTATACTCTTCGGAAAGCGCACTCCTGAAATTGTTTTACGAGTCTACAATGTAATTGTGGATCTACTACTGTATAATAGAAATTATTACGTGGTATAAGTGATAGTTTCGCCAAAGTCAATTGAGCCAACAATATTTTGTGGTATGATTTACAATTGTTTCTTTTTTATTTCTGGTCTCAATGTTTTTGCGCCGTTTGATTTATATTTTTATATTTTAGTTTTTACTTTATCATTTGTATATTCATCCCCAAAAATGTCAAGACATTCGAGGAATATCAATTTATTAGACAAACTAAATAATATCGACGAGGATTGTTCGGAAGATGACCAAGAATTTTCCGATATTGATAATGATACAGCAGAATAATAATTGTAACTTTGAAATTAGCAGAACCATATACGGGCCATGGGAGAAATATAACAGCTGACAATTTGTTTACAAGCGCGTCATTAGCGAGTAAACTTCTAGCAAAAAACAACTACGCTTGTTGGAACTATCCGCAGAAATAAAAGAGAGCTACCAAAATTAGCGAGACAGGCAAAGGATAGTATGACACGCTTCTCAACAATATTATACAAATCGAATGATTTTATTCTTTCAATTTATAAAGCTGAACCCAATAAAAAAGTATTGATACTTAGTTCAATGCATTCATCCGGTGAAATTGAAAAAAGTGACACCTGTATACCAGAGACAATTAGATTTTACAATAGCACAAAATTCGGTGTAGATGTAACCGATCAAATGGCCAGAAAATATATTGTAAAATCTAAATGTCAAAGATGGCCTTTACAGGTATTTTTCAATATCTTAGATTTAGCCGGGATAAATGCTTGGATTTTATATAAAGAAACGACGGGTGAAGAAATATCGAGACAAGAATTTTTATTTCAATTGGTAGAAGAGCTTGGGACCGAATATCAGAAGGAGAGACAGCTAAACAAAGAATGTTCATCAAAAACAATAATAAACACAGCT
Organism: Agapostemon virescens; assembly: GCA_028453745.1. Classification (NCBI taxonomy): domain Eukaryota; kingdom Metazoa; phylum Arthropoda; class Insecta; order Hymenoptera; family Halictidae; genus Agapostemon; species Agapostemon virescens. Next base: position 20,927,090 of record CM052092.1, read on the forward strand.
ACAGATTCTTCTGGACGGAAATTTTGTCAAATAAGATATTGTAAAGTCAATAAGACTAACAAAATTTGTATAAAATGTAAAAAATACGTATGTGGAAAATGTGCAATACAAAATGCTGTAATTTGTAGAAAATGTGCTGAAAATGCATAAAGGTAAATGAAACTTTCTAAATAGAAAAGCAGGGAGCGGGTTTTTATTGTAGCAGCAGAAAAATATTTTGTTTACTATCCAATTGGCTAAAATGTTTTTTTGAAGCGGTCATTTGACCGTTCATAGTAGAATTAGGTATACATGAAATGTTGGTAGGTTTAGTGTTAAACGAACTCGAATCAAATGGAAATCAGCTTTCGCAGTTAACGCTGGGAACGATTGGAACCGTCAAAATGGCGGCTTCGAAACTTTTTAATTCGCTCACGATTATTCCGATACTTACTCGCATTCTTGAATATTGTGACTGTAAAAATGAATTTGTGGGAAATTGTTCAATAAATTTAAATTTAAAAAACAAGTGCAGTATTGTTCACATGTAAAATAGTCGCACTGAGTGATCCGTAGATTTAATATTGGCTTTCTCGCAATCTGTGTAACACGGACGCAGATTAAATGTAAATAATACAGACTGATTATGATCTTTCAATAACGACATCGTGGGGTGACCCAAGCTAGGACACGACTGTAGTCAGTTTCGCTCGATAAGTGACAATATTCTAACAAATACCGTCTCAGTCTAGAGAATAGTATCGGTTCCGTTGCTAATGTGTCGTGGAGAAAATGAAAGTGTTTTTGTTATTGTGCATAAATTTGATATTTATACCCGACTCTTGCGCGCTGTCAAGTAAGTATATCACCGATTAAACGCACAGTGAATGAAATTTTAATGGAAAAATTAAGGCGAAAGTTTACTGCTCTAAATATTTGAATAAAATACAATAATACACGCGAAAAGGAATGTAATCGAAAATTAACGTTTTACCTGAAAGTGACGACTGAATAATTCTCCATAAATTAAACATCAACAATCGAGGAATTCTTTGTCATTTCTTCCGCCGTTACAGTAAAGTAACATGGTTTATTCATTTCTTTTGAGATTATTATTCAAAGAAAATAGTTACATTTCTTTTAGATATGGCACAATAAATAATCTTTCAAAAGGTACGGTATCGATATAATTACATTGTACGAAGTGTTTTGATATAGTCATTGAATTTTCAAATATTTATGACCTACGAGTGCAATTAATCAGCATTATTATTTAATATTTATTTTCTTAGAAAGTAATTCAACGGAACCCGACGGTGATGTCAACGACTTATCAGAAGGATTAACGGCTTTTTCATCATTGTCTGATGAAATCACCGAACACACTCCTACGACACCGAGTAAACAAAAGTCAAATCATAAATACATGGATCTTGGCGGTCGACGAAGAAACTACGTGGTGTTATTCGATAATAATTTGGATTCGCATCCAAACGAAAATATCGAGGAACTTCGCAACTCGGTCGTTTCGACTCAAGGTGCGACGCTATTCAAATTATTATTCAATATGACAACAAAGAGTGGACAATGGCCTCAGTTTGTGTTTGCCAAGCGCTTGCGAAAAAGGGACGCTTTGGATAAGCATGATAACGCGAGAATGACGAGAAGAAATCAAAAAGCGAAAGCATTAGGGCGTTTATTATTAAACAGCGTTTCGAATAAAAATCTGGAGGATACTCAGGATGATTACGTTGAAGATGACGACGAGGATTATACCAAGAACGAAAACAAAAACAGGATGAACTGGGAAGATTATCAGAACGAAGATGGCGCAAGTGTAATGGAGTTGATCGCTTTAAACGCGAGACATAAGAAATATATGCGTCGAAACAGTGATTATTTTAATTAGAAAAGAAAATATTAAATTCATCTTAAATAACGTGATTTAATAATATTTCCGTGTTTTTTTGTATTAACTTTTATACTAAACCGCAGAGTTTATATATTTATGACGACATTGAGTAGATTGAAATTTAAAATGGCGGATTAAAAAAATTTAGGAACGTTGATACACTTTTTATGGTCTGTAAAAATGATTTAAGAAGAATAGAATTTTATATTTGATTCCTGTTTCTTGCAATTCGTATAATTTTGCACGAATGTGTTTTCTTTTGTATAAAGGCTTGCATCGTACTGTTCATAAATGCATATACAGTGACTCATGAAAGTATTCGGACACTCTTTAAATCGAAATAACTTTTACAAAATTGAACCAAACGACTTGACTTTTCTGGAGCAACTAGAAGCATTGATTTAACTAAATGATATGCAAAAATAATTTTGAAATAATTCTAATTGTTAGAAATTACCGTGGGAAAGTAGAAAAGACATTTTTTAAAACATTTTCATTTCAACTTGTAATGAAAATTTAAAATATGCGGTTTTTCAGAACTGTGTTAGTTATACGCATGCTGAAAATTTCACCGAAATCGATCGACGCGGGAAAAAAAATGACACTAGTAGAAAGATGTAAGAATTTCTGGAGTTTAAGCAGAAACTGTCCAGAGATCGTGAAAAATTGCGATTTTCACCATTTTCGATAGCTCGTGTGTATGTCGATCGATTTCAATGAATTTTTCTGCATTGGTGATAACTATCATAGATCTACCAGATGCGTCTTTAAAATTTTTTGTACGTGGCTCAAATAGAAAATATTTAAAAAGTTCCCTTTTTATTCCAATACTTACAAAATTCATTTTGCATATCATTTATTAAATCAATGCAACTGATTGCTCAAGAAAAGTCAAGACATTTGGTCCAATCTTAGAAAACTTATTTAGGTTTGAAGAGTGTCCGAATACTTTTGTGAGCCACTGTAGCTCACTGCAACAGCAGATTCATGAATTGTTAGTTAAATATGCGATAATTAGACTTGACGCGAATCTTTATGCGAAAATTTGCACTGAGTTGATTGTAACCAACGGAAATGAAATTCTTCTTCTTTTAACAGTTTTAGTAAGTCGAAAGTGGTTTAGCAATGTTTTTAAGTCATTTTAATGTTCTCGTAATTTTGTATTTTATGTGTACATTATTATTATAAATGAGAATGGATATAAAGGATTAGAAAGGAGAACGGAATGAACTTATTGTTATTATAAGAATTTTTAATCAAATTTTTCACTCGTGTTTGCGAATATTATCACAGCACGTTTCTTCGCATCAGAAATGCGTCTTTGTATAATTTCTCTTTCCTCGAATTATTATAAAGAACTCGATAAGACTACTTTGTCAAACATTTTCATTCGACTTTTCTTATTTACCAGCCGATCAATCTTTTTTACAAAATGATTACTGAAATCATGACGCGTCGATGTCTGTTCAGTTGATATAATTTTACGTTCTCGTACTTCAACATTTTGTGAAATAACTGTATATCTACAGTTTAATTTTATGGAACAATTATATGTTTAAAGATTAATTTTGTGAAATAATTATATACTTAAAGTTTAATTTTATGAAATAATTATATACTTAATTATTATTATACTTACAAAATTCATGTTGCGTATCATTTATTAAATCAATGCAACTAATTGCTCAAGAAAAGTGAAGACGTATGGGTCCAATCTTAAAAGAGTTATTTAAGTTCGAAGAGTGTCTTTCATGAGCCACTGTAATTGTCATTACGAGCAGTTTGCAGTTTCTCTAAAATTTACTGCTAAAACGCTTTATTAATGCTAAATATTTTACAGTCAGATGAAAGTTTAATTAAAAAACAAACGTATACTGCATCTGTCAACTTTCTCTACTTCTTACTGTGTTTAGTTAATCGATATGGCAAACAATCAACTCGTTTATCAAATAGTCTACAGACAATGACACATTTGCCAGTTGGCTAGATTTTATATACTTTCCCATTTAATCGTTACACGCACTTTCAATTAGCTCTCGCCTCTCTTTTACCGCAAAAACGCATAACTTTCGGAATTCGCAATAGTAACAGCGTACTTCTTGCAGTAGTGCCCTTGGTAATGTAAATCGTGCATCGGGGGAGCGTGAGTATACCTGTTTGTTTGAACAATTGTTCGCCCGATTGTACAGTTGCTCGTGCTAAGGCTTCCTGGCGAATAGGAAATCGTGACTTGTGCATTACTCTATAAAACCTGGCGATAAAACGTAAACCGTGGCCGTTTTAATTGACGATTAATCAGAGAACTCTTCTAACAGAGACGACCAATTGGACAGCGTGGTTCGCAGGGAAGAAACCTGTTTTATTTTCGGACGAGTTTGGAGGGCTGGGCTTCTCGTCTATTTCGAGAAGGCCGCCACTGCTGGTATTGTGTCTCTAAAGACGCGGATACTTTGCAGCTTTCACGTGTAATTCTTCAAAGAGAAAAATTCTCACTATTCCTACACCGTGGCTCCTTTAACTCGCTCACAGGGAGCGAGTATATTACACGTAATAATCTTTTATAGAGACAATTGCATAACGTTATAATTGCAGACATTCCGCGCAGTCTTGGCTAATAAAATTAACAAATGCGCAAAATTGCAAATTGAGTTAAATTTACGTGCGTTTAGAATTGTCTTTTTTGGACGCTGTGCACGTGCGTTCTAGAGATTATAGTCGTTTAATCGACCCGATTGGAATTAGTAGTTTGAAGTGAAATTTATTGTACACTTTCACTGGCAATTTGCATTTAACGCCACACGTAGCAAGAGCCCGCGAAAACTACTCATACCTGCCTATTTCGAAGTGTAATATATGTATCGGAGCAGACTTGATACTCGCACGCTATTGCGTGCGTGATTATGCAATAAGCAAATAGGAAATGCCCAACTTCCTCCACGGAAGTGTAAAGTCCCTTTTGGGATACTGATAAAATCGTAATGCTCGAATTAACTATCGCCCTGAAGTGCCGCAAGTTCTCTGCTATTTAATAAACAAAGATTAATTTATTTTATGTATGCATTGCGAAAAGTATCTGTAGCGGAATATCAACGCTAAAAGTTTCCGCAAAATTGGAATGCAATGTACGAAATTAAAACTATACAGCTAAAACGTACCATTATTGATACGGTTATACTTTAAGCCTTTCGATTTTTATAAATTCAAAGGATAAACGAGTTTCTTTATGTGTTCGATTGCCAGTTCTAACAATTCCACTAAAATCGAAGAAATTGAATTAATAAAATCAAAACGATAGAGCTAAAATGTATCATTATGGATGTAATTATACTTCGACCCTTTCTGATGTTATAAATTGTACGAAAAATTAGTTTACTTGAATATAAATGAATAAAATGAGTTTCGTCCTATACATAATTGTCAATCAAAAAGATCCCACTAAAATCGAGGTAATTGAATTAATAAAATCAAAACGATAGAGCTAAAATGTATCATTCTGAATGTGATTATACTTCAAACCCTTTCTGATGTTATAAATACTACGAAAAATTAGTTTATTTGAATATAAATGAATAAAATGGGTTTCGTCCTATACACAATTGTCAGTCCTAAAGATCCCACAAAACTAGAAATAATGGAATTAATAAAATCAAAACGATACAGCTAAAATGTACCATTCTGAATGTGATTATACTTCCACCCCTTATGACGTTACAAATCCTAAGAAAAATTAGTTTACTTGAATATGAATGAATGAAATGAGTTTAATCTTATACACAATCACCAGCCTTCAGAATTCCGCCACAATCGAAGTAATCGAATGAATAAAACCGAAACGATGAAGCTAAAATATACCATATTACGAAAGCTGTTCTACTGTAACCCCATTGCATTTTGTAAACTTCAAACAATTCCGTCGATTGGGTCAGAAAACGAATAAGATGAATCCACAATAATTTGCATAAAAATTAATTTCCTATTTCTAAACAACGATTAACGTTGTCCGAATGATCGCCGTGATAATTGACGCGTGCATGCATTATTTTCGAAGCACGGATCAGTGTCGTTTCGAATTATGATGTACCCTGTCGCAGAGATTTCGTCTGGTGCACAAGGAAAGCATCTATGCGATCAGATTAGAGCATGTCTCTTTAAGTCTAAATATATACCGGGTGTCAGGGTTGAATGCCCTAGGATTTCCGGTCTTCATCGGATGCACTTTGGTTTTCCGTTTTTTTTTTCTTTCCTCTACTTTCAGCACAAGCACTCGCGTCTCTACGTTTCTCGATAGTGTCGCTCCTCTCGCCGCATCTCTCTCCAGGCTGCTCCACACACGCTTCTTTTTTCTACACGAAACCCAATAGCCTTGCATCCTCTAGGACACTTCAGGACTATTTCCTGCGTGTCCGACAAGCCGGATGAGAAACCGCAAATGTAAACCCCCACAACGTAGTCCAGTGACACGATAAACGGCCGACACTTACCGTACACAGGATCGGAAAACCAACCGATCAATATGCTTCATTTCGAGCAACAGTGCATGGCTGCTTTCTTCACGCGTTTGCTACCAGCATTCGTTTCAGCAATAGCCTTCGCCGTTAGAATATTATACTTAAACGCAAAACCGTCTCTAGAAGTCGCAGGGCCCGGAGTGAGGCCGGCCCTTTCGAAAGGACAATGGATACCTGCGTCCGTACAACATAACAGAAAAGTAAAAAAATTCAATGCATCTGCCATTACTGTTGCATAAATTTATTTATTTTTCTGTCGACTGTGAAAACGACTAGCGATAAATACGTAAAAACGCTAATGTATACTACAACATAATAAAAACTATTAATAAATTAAGTGTTTAATATATTACATATAATATATTACATATAACTATTACAGTTATGCCCATTGTTTTGCGTCGATTGTGAAAGCAAGCAACAATGATAGCTTAGAAAATGACAATCCATAAGCAGGATACAATGAAAGAAATAAAAAAATGTATAACTATTATATTTGTATTACTTTTTTTTTAAGAATAAATAATATTAAAAATAAAGAATAATTCATATAATATTAAGAAATATTTACGCAGTCTTAAATGATTTTATTGAAACGGAAAAACAGAAGTGGGTTAAGCAAGTAGTATTTTAGTTTATGTGTTCAGTTTGTAACGCATGTAATTTAGTTTATAGTTTAGAATGCATGTAAAGTAAATATAAAAGTGCTGAAGTATTTTATTTATAAGCGGTTGCATCTTTGAATTCAAACTTAGTTAGATGAAAAAGTGAAATGAAAAGCGACACGAAATTCTTTTGCAGTTAGCGTATTCAAGTCGTCCTTATTCAATGTGTAGATAGTAAATAGCTGCGCTTTGCATAAAACTGTTACGAACATTAGGCAAAATTCATAGTAGCATCGGTTCATTTCTAGCATACAATATACAACACGTAGGAAGAACAATGATTCGTATGCACAATCATAGAATTTTACCAGACATTTTGGTACAATTATAGCAATTATTAATAATTTATTATTATTAATAATATATTACTTAATAATAAATTATTATTAATTAAGTAACTACTGGACAGTAAGAGGATTTTAATCAACAAAATTAACAAGAATCTTGTTTTTTTAATATTGGATAGTCGGAAAGGTATTGAGAGATTTTAGTCAACAGATGTTGTTTGCTGTTACATATCGAGCAACACTAATCAGATTGCGTCATACTGACACGTACTTGAGAGTTGACATTTCAGCCTACAATTTTCATGCAGACAGTTTTGTATTTCGTCAATCGTGCCAAATGTAATATTAGTGTGAAAATGAATGAAATTTCTGAAAGAATTCGCTATATTTTGCAATTTTACTACAGACAAGACAAAAACGCTGCACATGCTCCGGATAAAATTTGTGATGTTTACGATGAAGATGCTTTATCAAAAGCATATTCTGGTACATTCTA
>CM052092.1:20953696-20964508 GCA_028453745.1 Agapostemon virescens
GCAAAAATTTGTTGAAATTTTTAGTAATGTTGTTCCTTGCTTTACTTTATTGGAAGTTACAGTAGCTGTCACGATATTTTTGAACCACCAAACTTGTTTGGATCTAATCATTTATCTCTGACAGTTTTAGCATCGTATTTGCATTTGCAAAAATTTGTTGAAATTTTTAGTAATGTTGTTCCTTGCTTTACTTTATTGGAAGTTACAGTAGCTGTCACGATATTTTTCAACCACCAAACTTGTTTGGATCTAATCATTTATCTCTGACAGTTTTAGCAACGTATTTGCGTTTGCAAAAATTTGTTGAAATTTTTAGTAATGTTGTTCCTTGCTTCACTTTATTGGAAATTACAGCAACGTCACGATAGTTTCCCACCAATCATTTAATCATTTTTCTGAAAAGATTTTAGCAACATACTTGCAAACAAATTTTTAGTAATGTTGTTCCTTACTTTACTTTCTTTGAAGTTATAGCAATGTCAAGATATTTGCCAACGACTAAACTTGTTTGGTTATAATCATTTTTCTCGCACACTTTTCGCAACGTATTTGCGTTCGCAAAAATTTGTTGAAATTTTTAGTAATGTTGTTCCTTGCTTTACTTTACTTTAAGTTACAACAACGTCGTGGTATTTTCAACCATCAAACTTGTTCGGGTTTAATCATTATTCTTGGACATTTTCATTAATGTGTTTGCAACATTTATTTCATTAAAATGAGTTCAAACACAGTATGATTTTGATCACATTTCTCCCTTGAACCAGGGTGCAGTGTAACGTCAATTATCCGAATCAATGATATCTAAGTTCTCAATGAATAGAACACATACGTGTTTCATATGTAGATTTCTTTTTACAATTGCGACCTATAGCAATTTAAAAAGAATTATTTACACAATACGTAGTAAATTAATTCTGTTAATATTTAAAAAGAAACTGGAATCGATATATCCAATTTTTTAAAAGTTATTCCTTTGCACAGCGTGTATTTAACACTAGAACTACCGAACCAGTCACTTTGAGTGGTCCCTAGTTTTTTCTTTCGCAATTATTGAAGTTGTAAAAATGTTTCCATCAGAAATTTGCGGATGTGCTTCTTTAACACTTTGACTGCCATGTCACGCAAATATAGGTGACAGAATTATTAGTCCATACTTAAAAATAAATTTGTACGTTAATATATTCGTTGCATTCGATTTAGTTGATATCCGAAGAATACAAGAAGGTTGATAGATAACTATATGCCATACATTAAAGTTTCCAATCACTGCTTCATTAAATAAATTAATTTGTTTAACATTAAATAAATTAATGTGTTAATGACATACACGTTACAATAAGAATTATATGATATTTTAAAAGATGCAGTATACGTCGCGCTTTTATTATGCGAATCGGTAAAGTCTTAAGTTAATACACTGGTAAATGACACTATATCTACCGAGCATTAAAATTCACTGGTGTCAAATTGTTTTATAAAAATGCCAAAATTTAATTTGGATTATTTGCTAGTCTTATTACAGAGTACAATTGATCAAAGAGATCTATCGAATCAATTTTTATGGAGGCAATATTTTAACTTCAATGATTGTAAAATAAAAAATCTGAAAGGATCATGTGATCCTCTGTGGTAGGTTTAGCGTTAACTCTGCTAACTTTTGTCTAACATTCATCTGCTAAATTCTGCGATTTATCAAAATCATAAGAAAAATGCCAAGATTTAGTTTATTTGAATTATTTGCAATTTTCATTACAGAGTACAAATGAACAAAGAGATTGAATCGATTCCTCTGAAAGCAATTTTATAACTTGAATAATTGCAAAGTAAAAAATCTGAAATGGGCCATTTGGCCCTCTGTGGTAGGTTTAGTGTTAACCCTGTTAACCCTTGCCTAATATTCACCTCTTAAATTCCGAGATTTATCGTAATCATAAGAAAAAAACCAAGATTTAATTTATTACGATTATTTGCAATTTTCATTACAGAGTACAAATGAACAAAGAGATTTATTGAATCGATTCCTCTGAAGGCAATTTTATAACTTGAATAATCGCAAAGTAAATAATCTGGAATGGGGCATTCGACCCGTTGTGGTATGTTTAGTGTTAAATACATAGACGTTTCACTCGTTCGGATAATGAATGCTCTCCAGCATCGTGAATTAAATTGCCTAAATCGAATCGCGTTTGGACACATTTTAATCAGTAAAGTGTAAACACATACGTTGGCAAATAGTCTGTGAAATTGACTGCGTCCATATAATTACCATTTGATATTTGCGGAGTGGCATCATGGGCTTTTCGGGGTTGAAACGTCGCCAAATCGGTAAATCTTGGATCGTCGGTGTTAGGGACGTCTTGGATTCGGCCGGAAGTGATTCTTTTTCTTGATGCATAGAGGGCATACGTCCAACATCGATAAAGCATTACGACCGAATAGTGTGCTGACAGTGTAGCAATGTCTGTGTTAATTAGTTATGGAGAACCGAAAAGATCTCGTAACCGTTATTAGGTACATCGGTTCTGGTTCATATCAATTTCGGTTATGGTTCTTCAGATATCTTCAACATAATAATTACATTGTACTTCTCTCAAGAATTAAAAGCATGATTTCTATATTTAACTCTAAAATGCACACGGTTTCGTCACACCTGCGAAACACTACAAAATTATTTATATGCATAGTGTGTGAACGCAACGCCACAGATTCGAAATATAGCCGAAAACGATATCAGTTAAAATTGATGATTTGCATTATGGCTATTATGAAGGTCTATCGGTTCTCCATAACTGTTTCAGCCAGAATCGATGTACAGTGGTTGGCGAAGGTATTCGGACACTCTTTAACTCTAAATAACTTTTTAAAAGTTGAACAAAATGACTTTACTTTTCTGAAGCAACTAGAAGCATTGATTTACTAAATGCTTTGCAAAAATAATTTTGAAATAATTCTAATTGGTAGAAATTACGTGGGAAAGTAGCAAAGACATTTTTTAAAACATTTGTATTTTAACTCGTAATGCAAATTTTAAATATGCCTTTTTCAGAACTGTGTTAGTTATACACATGCCTAAAATTTCATCGATATCGATTGACGCAGAGAAAAAGCGAAGCGCACAGAAAAGTGTAGGAATTTGCGAATTTTAAACGGAAACTGACCGAGAATTGTGGAAAATTGAGATTTTCATAATTTTCGCACGTCACTCGATTTCAATGAATTTTTCTGCATGTGCATAAATGTCATAGATGCATGAGATGCGTCTTTAAAATTTTTAGTACGTGGCTCAGATAAAAAATATTTAACAAGTTCCTTTTCTATTTGTCATGTAATTCATATCAATTGCAACTTTACCAAAATCCTTTTTGCGTATCATTTAGTTATTTAGATTTAATCCTTAGCACTCTAATGGCTCCCCTGAGGCGTCACTGAAAATTGTCAGACTATTCAAAACAATTTGTACGTTACAAATGTTTGTAATTAAGAGGTTAGTCAAAATTGAAGAGCCGCCGTACGATTAACAAATTTGATATGCACGAAAGGAAATGAACCACGTCCAATGGAATTATTCTAGGACAGAAAGATGTCTCGAGTTAGGAATTAAAATTGCTTGGAGTGCAAAGGGTTAATGTTATGTAGATTTAAAGAGTGTCCGAATACTTTCGCGTGCCACTGTATATAACAATTTGAAACTGTTATTTTCGGAAGCTTCTCAATCCCTGATTAGGAGACAATGATATTGTGAAATAGAATGTGACTCTGATTTCGCGCCAGTTGAAATTTTCTGGCTGGTAATGATCCTCTGACGTTTTTACTCAATTAGACTCGTCAAACGTGGACGCGAAAGGGCGAAGGGCAGATTCGCGTACGTCGTACACGCAGATCGAGAACCGTCCCCTGAGTCACTCTCTTCAAATTCCCGTTGTGGCTTCAGGCCAACATAGCTTGGCGCTTCTTGGGTACCTAAGTCTAAAATTGCCCTAACCCAAGTGCCGCATTTGCCTTTGTTTCTTTTCCTTTCCGCGCAAAAAGCATGTTTGCTCTGGCGTCAGCTAGTGATGTTTAATATTAGACTATATAATCGGGATGAAACAAACTCTCTTTTGGTACAGTCGAAACCGAATAGTCAGGTTTCACCACTCGATATGTAATTTCGTGCACTCGCCAGGTTAATATACAGAGTTCGAAATTATTCGGCTGGGAAGAGAGTGACTCGATGATTATTGATACCGGAGTCCTATTTGCAATCGAAATTAAGCGGCCATGCAAATTACGCATTACAAGCTATAACTGTATCGTTCGACGATTAAAATTCCCTGCAAATACATTACTGAATTTCGTCGTCGGCTCAGAGCATAAGGCTGTTCAGTTATTTTCATCATTCTTTTTTTTACGATTTACTTTCATAGTTTCTATTTTATATTGGATAATCGGAAAAGTATTGAGAATTTTTTGTCATTTTATTTTTATTAAATGTTTCTTTAACCCTTTACACTCCGAGCAATTTTAATTCCAAAATCGGGTCATTTCTTTTACGTAGAATAATTATATTGTACATGGTTCATTTTTCTTCTTGCATATTAAATTTATTATTGTTATTTGTACGCACAATAGTTCAATCTTTAACGACTCATTAAATGCAATTATGGTCGGGTAATACTTGTTTCGAAATAATAGTATGGCAATTTTTAGTGTCTCCTCAGAGGAGCCATTGGAGTGTTAAGGGTTAATTCAAAATGAATTGTTAGTGAAGTATAGATTAGCCATTATTATTTCTGACTTTTTGCCATTTTGGGGGTAGAGCCATAAACCCATCGAAATAGAACTTCTGTGGTTTAGCGATTTTCAAGTGATTTTCACAGTCCTTTTTTGAATCTAGTTTTTACCATCAAGATAGTTTTGCAGATATTCAAACAAACAAAAAAATTGGTTCGATTTCATTACGTTTGAGCAATAATTCGCAAATGGAAACTCGATCCCTCAAGTTTTTCTCTGTTAAATCATCAGGCATCCAAACATTGAACTCCTTTTTGTATCCACCCTTCTGAAAATGATCTAAAACTTTTGAATGGCGAATGTTTAGTTCCCTAGCAATCTTATGACTGCTTATATGTCGATCTCGATCAACCATTTGCATTATTTCATCGACTTTTTCAACGATTGGTCGACCAGAGCGAGGTGCACCTTTAATATCGAAATTTCCAAAACGGAAGCAAACAAATCATGCTGTTGCATTTGATAAATCATCTAGTTAATTTGCAAAACATAGCGAATTTTTTCAGAAATTTCATTCATTCTTACACTAATATTACTTTTGATGAATGTACCAGAATATACTAGAGTCCACAGAATGTACTAGAATATATCATAATATACCAGAATATACAAGAGTATACTAAAACGTACCAGAATATACAAGATTTCACTAGAATGTACTAGATTGTACCATAATGTACCAGAATATACCAGATTATCTGAAAATGTACTAGAATATACTACAATTCTCTAGAATATACTATATAGTACCACAATATGCCAGATTATCTTAAAATGTACTAGAATATACTACAATTCTCTAGAATATACTATAATGTACTACAATATACCAGATTAGTTAGAATGTACCAGAATATACAAGAATTCACTAGAATGTACTAGAATATACCATAATATACCATAATATACCAGAATATACAAGAATTCACTAGAATGTACTAGATTGTACCATAATGTACCAGAATATGCCAGATTATCTGAAAATGTACTAGAATATACTACAATTCTCTAGAATATACTATAATGTACGATATTATGCCAGATTAGCTTAGAATGTACCAGAATATACTAGAATTCACTAGAATGTACTAGAATATACCATAATATACCAGAATATACACGAATATACTAGAATGGACAAAAATACAGCATAACAGACCACAATATCACAGAATATGTTAGAATGCACTGGAATGTGCCAGAATATGCATTTGATAAAGCATCTTGTCCGTAAACACTACAAATTTTTTCCCGAGCTTGTGCAGCGTTTTTGCCTTTTGTCGTAGTAAATTTGCAAAACAGCAAATTTTTAAAAAGATTTCACATATTTTCACACTAATATTACTTTCGACACGATAGACGGAATACAAAACTGTCTGCATGAAAATTGTAGACTGAAATGTCACCTTTCAACTGCGCGTCACTATGACGCATCTATGATTATAAAATGCAAGATCCACAGTGCTGGAATTATTAAAGTTCCCCTATCGGAAATCAGGAAATGAATTTATTCATTATATTACTATTAAAAGAAAAATTTCGACAAATGTTCTTTTATAATTAATACATAGTATTATGGAGCAACTTTCTCGATTCGTTATGTTTCGTAGTCTGATTAGTGTTGCCCGATATATGACACCAAACAAAATCTAGTGACAAAAATCTCTCAATACTTGTCCGTGTATCCAATATAATTTTTTGCATTTTATGAAAAGTGAACGTAGCTGTATCGCTAGGCTGCTTGATCTTTATGCGAAATACAAATTTGTTTGCCTTGATTGCAAAAGACAAGAATAAAATAATTATTAATAATTCTGATAGGATTTAAATAATATGTGTGATACTATTTGATACTATACTTGATACTATTCTTCGCAGATTTGTTGCGAAAGAATAAAATCCGTAATTATAAAATGCACAAGCTGCTTCGAATTACGTTATGGTCATGTTTAGTGATTATTCTCGATTATCACTCGAGTGGAAAGTTTCGAAAAGCTCGTCGCAAGACCCACAGAAAATTCGAAATTCCTCAAACTTCCGTATCCATATTATATATCGACGAAACTCGTTCAAGTATTTGCTAGGAAGTTGAGATTTATAAGCTGAGAAAATTGTTCATTGCATGTGTTACGGATTCAGATGTTTTTGCGAATAGATCGTCGCGAAAGGTGTTTTACACTGTTACAACAGGAGAATATGTTTTACAGTACGGTGGAACCTCGATTATCAAAAAATGCAACAGTTACATGCGATATATTGATTATCGATGCGCACAATGCACAATATTGCATATGGAACTCCTTAAACGAAATTTCGAGTTCGAGACGGGTCGCTGTTCTGAAAGTTGCAATGTTCATGTACCCGAGGCTGCAATTAGGTGAAGTCAAGTTTGGTAATCCCAAAAATTTCTAATCCGCGAATATTCCGCTTTTTCATCATTTTCCAATATAATTTATGCATTTCAACTTTCCGGGTACGCGAAAATTGCAAACTTTCATACGTATTTACTCGTGAACGCTAACTTCCCAGGGCACTAAAGGCAATCATTTTACATTACTTTATACAAATAATGGGAGTGTGTCGACCGAATTTTTAACAATTTGTTCTTACTATTTACTTTTACCATTTACTCCACAAGCTTACATGCGTCAAGATGATGCAGTCTAACATTTTTTTATTTACAATTAGGGATATTGTAAAAATGTAGCCACAAGGAATTTCAATAGACATATCCTTGTTATTTTTTATTTATGATCATTGAAATTGTAAAAATGTAGCCATAAGCAAGAAGTCAGCAGATTGATTTCTTTGGGTGTATATTATTAAGAAAATGGCTAAAAATTTTAATAGACTCATCCTTGTTATTTTTTATTTACGATTAGTGAGATTGTAGAAGTGCACCCATGAAGGAAGAGTCATTACATTGATTTCTTTGGATGTAAATTATTCAGAAAATGACTAAAAATTTCAATAGACACATTCTCGTCATTTTTATAAAGTAATGTAAAACATTCTCTTTTAGAGTTCCGAAAAATCGAACGTTAAAACCTCCGATAATCTTGAAATCTCGAACAATATGATCACAAGAAAAATGTTTATCGCTATAGCATTATTTCCTTCTGACATATTTCCGTCATCATAAAAGAAAAGATTCAAGATGTCGAATCACGTAAGGTTCACCGACTAGAAAAATAGACTCTTCTTCTTTCAGCGATTCGATCAAAGACCGATATTAAATTGTCTCCGTCGAACGACGTCTGTTGTTCCCTTCAAGGAAAAGTCCTAGTTATTTAATCTGTACAGAAAACGATAATCGAAGCACAGTATTCGCGCAGAACAGAATGCTCGACGTTGTATCCCGTGTGCTCGAGTTCAGGGCTGACCATTAGAAACGTAAATAGGATTGACTACGAATTGTTTATGATTTCAGCATTCCCGTTCGCTGCTGGCATTCGAGCTGGATATCCCGCGGTCCTTCCTAGCCAATATGGGTGAGTCCACGTTGATGTGATTTGTCGAAGAATAAGTAAGAACGTACCTATACACATGCCATTATATTACAAATCGTTAATTATCGAAAAAATTTGCGTAAGTCGAGAAGCGTTTCCGCGATCATTTCGATTACGGGATTCGAGTCCGCGAGGTTTAACATCGAGACTTTCGTTAAAGATAATAAAGATAATCGACGTAACGTGCATACATACATATATATATACATTTTTTTTATATTCTGAATATACTATAAATTCGACGGTACTTTCGAGCACCTTTGCATAAAACGATAAACGACAATCGAATATTTTCTATATACGATATTTTCGAGATGCACGACACATTTTTTTTTTCTTCTCGTTTGATATTCGAGGTGACCGTTCTAGGGAACCGAACGAAACAAAAAAAAATGTCCGAATGATAATTGATACACGGATACGATACGTGTATTTGGTTGAATAATCTTGCTAACATTTTGTTAAAGATAGACTGTATATAACGTTTCAGCATCCTGACGCGTGCGCGTAAGGGGACAGGCTGAGAATCCTCATTTGCGAGATCCTTGAGAGCGCCAAGGGCTGTTCTAAAGGAGCGCAATTGAAATGCAAAATAAATCAAAAAACAAAAAAAAGAGTATCGAAACAGAGAGAGAGAGAGCGAGAGAGAGCGAGAGAGAGAAATGAACAAAATAGAGAGTGAGAGAGAACACACACACAGACAGATACGAAACGAAAAAAAAAAGTAAAATAAAAAAATTATAAAAGTATGAAACAAAAGACAGAAAAGAAAAAGAGGGGCAGAGATATTCGAACAGAAAAGCGAGAAAATGAAAGCGGCACACGCACACGTATCGGAAGCCATGAGTACCCAATTGAATTTTATTCTACCAAACGATAATTCCGAGGATCGGTCTCTTCTTCTTCTTCTACTGTTTTTTTCTTTTTGGTTGTGTTTTTTGTTTCTTCTTTCTTGATGAGATTTGACGTTGAAGTGATATAATTGACGATTGCGGTTGCTGAAAAGATTTGTTTGTTACTGGTTTTGACTTTTTTTTTGGTCTTTTACTCTTTTTTACACTCTTTTTCTTAATCACCAATAATCGTAATAATCATAATAATCATGATTGTAGTCATTAATAATAATATCTATTAATTTTGCAAATAACGACGGTTACGATTCGAGAGAAAACCGGTGTACTATTCGCAGCAACTTCGTTTGTTCAGGTAACAGTAACGAGAAACATGTGACACACACACACACACACACACACACACACACACACACACATTTTTATCTTTTTCTTTTTTTCTTTTCTCGAAGGCGCGATCCTTCGAGCAACGACCTTGCTATTAAATGTCGCAAATAATCGTTCAGGGTGCAGCGACACTTATCAGCAAGCATCGAAAACAAGTTTCGCCACGATTTTCGTAGATACTTACAAATTAGTTGCACATCTTACAGGTTTTGTTTCCACCTTACTGTTTTATTGTTAATATCGAGTGTGTTTCCGTCAAGTATTCTGTTTCTTTTCGAGTTTGAACTTATTGACGTGTGTACTTTTTTTCAGTTTTGAGTTCATTACTATATATATATTTACACATATATACATATATTGTTTTTTTGTTTATATGGTTTGCCTTTGGTGGCGGGGTTCGCCGGTTTCGAAAAACCATTCGGAATCAATGCGAATCGTGTTGCGCTCTTCTCTCGCTTCGTTTTCAACGTTTACGGTGTCGCCGTATAATTATAGCGATTTCTGCGAGAACTATGCCCGCTTGGGTTGCGAATATTGGTAGCCACTAGGGGTGTGTGAGTACCTGAAATTTTTGAGGTCCCGAAAGTAAGTGTTGCATTAACCAATGAGCTAATGCTTGGGGCATCGGTTGAAAGGAACGTCGTGAACGTATTCTGAATTTTATATCCTCCGTGTAGTAATAATAACATTGTTAAGGAGAAGATTGTAATTTTTGGGGAAAATACTGTCCCTGGTTGATTGATCGAAAATACCTTCGTAACCGTACAAATCTACTCTGTATTTCGTTCAACTGGTTTAGTACAAGGGTACTAAATATTTTTTAAGAGTTCAGGGCTTTTACGGGTCGTGATACACCACTGCCACAGAGTTCACAAAGTTTGAGTACCTGAAATTCTAGATGGATAAAGTCGAAATTGCGAAAGTTTGCAATGATTGGATATTCGAAGTTGCAGTCGAGCCGAATCAATTTTGAGTCAATTTCATGATTACCCAATGTAATTCTACATTTTATCATGGCGATTAGTCGAATACTGCAAACTTAAGGGATCCCGACAAGAATAGAATTTCGACCTGATTACGATGTAGGGTACCCGAATTTGATAATATTTCAGGAACCAGATTGCAGACCCGATTGCAGCTTGGGGTTCTCGATCTGATCCGATTACAATCTCGGCTACCCGCTTTCATAGTTTTTGGGAGTTCGACCTGATCCTACCCGAATATAATTATCGGGTATTCAAATTTTTAAATCATTTGAGATTTTGACAAGATCCTAATACTATTTTGGGTAA
>CM052092.1:20964518-20977228 GCA_028453745.1 Agapostemon virescens
CCGTGTTTTATAAACCTATGTGAACCTGGCTAGATCCGATTACATTTTCGGGTACCTAAAGTATACAATTTATCAGAAGTCTGGTTAGATCCTATTATAATTCTGGCTACCCGAATTGTATAGTTTTTGAGATCCCAATCTCATCCAATCCGGATACAATTATCGGGCATTCAAGTTTTTAAATCATTTGAGGTTTCGACGAGACCTTAATACTATTTCGGGTACCCGTGTTTTATAAACCTATGTGAACCTGGCTAGATCCGATTACATTTTCGGGTACCTAAAGTATATAATTTATTAGGAGTCGGGTTAGATCCTATTATATTTCTGGCTACCCGAATTGTATAGTTTTTGTGATCCCAATCACAATCAACCCGAATATAATTATCGGGCATTCGATTTTTTAAATCATTTGATGTTTCGACGAGACCCTAATACTATTTTGGGTACCTGTGTTTTATAATCGTATGTGAACCTTACTAGACCCGATTACAACGTTGGGTTTCCGAATTTGATAACTTTTCAGGATCCCTACCCGACTCGAGACACGGATACCAGGCATTTTGGGTACCCACACACCTCTAACAACCATCGTGCAGGTATTATCGTGTGCAATCCACGATATTTAGTGATTTCCCGCCGGGTGAATTGAAATTTTCACGTTCGTCGGAAACCGGCTCGGTCGGAGACGAGCGGATTTGAATTCGTTGACCAGACGAGACTGAAAAGTGCGAACAAAAGAAAAAAAAAGAGATTAACCGTGCACAGTAGAATTGCGTTGAATTATAAACGACGCGGCCGATTCGTCGAAGCGGTGGATCTTCCGTGTTTTTCGCCGGAAATCGACCCGCACCGCCGCGAAACACGATAACGTTCATTAATTTTTCATTACGGCAATCGATTCCATCGCGGTTTACCTCGTTTGGCCCGGCCAGATTCTTTCGCCGAGCACTGAAATTCGCAGAGATACGAAACCGTGCCGAAACAACGTGTCTGCGAAACGGTTCGCCGAAAATAAGCCGGTCAAGCATCTCGATCGACTGTATTGTAAACTAAACTTCGTAAATATACAAACCTAGTAATTATTAGACTGTGCATCCTTATGCAACATAGAAACTTCCTGCAGCTCGATTGCACGAAACCAGGAGCCAATGAAACAGATTCTTTCCGTCTTCACTCATATTGATCGGTTTTCAAATTAAATCGGTACCTATTCGAAGTGTATTTGCAATCCTGACCGTTTAGGGGAACGTACGACAAATTAAATTGACGTAAAGAAACGTTTTATCAGTGTACATGTACTCGAGACAGTGGCACTTTTCGTATCTAAATAATTTTTAGAAACGTTGTATCAAACGACTTGACTTTTTTTCCAGCAACTAGAAGCATTTACTAAATGGTTTGCAAAAATAATTTAGAAGTAATTCCAATTGGTAAAAATTATATGTAACGGTAAGAAAGACATTTTTTAAAACGTTTTTATTCCAACTCGTACTGACAATTTCAAATATACGTTTTGCTGAATATTTCATCGAAATCGATTGACGCAGAGAAAAACGACGCACGTAGAAAGAATTTGCGAAGTTTAAACAGAAACTGACCGAGAATCGTGAAATATTGCGATTTTTATAATTTTCGTACGTCACTCAGCTTCGATGAATTATTCTGCCTCTGCATGACTGTCGTAAATGCAGAAGACACGTCTTTAAAATTTTTAGTACGTGTCTGAAATAAAAAATATTTATAAAATCCTTTTTATATTTGTCACATAATTCGTACCAATTACAACATTTTCTAAACCCTTTTCGCATATCATTCAGTAAATCGATATATTTAATTGTTCCAGGAAAGTCAAGACGTTCGTTCCAAACTTAAAAAAGTTATTTAGATTTAAAGAGTGTCCGTATACTTTTGAGAGCCACTGTAGATTTTTATCGATGCAAATATTTTGACACAGTAAAACGAAAGAATTATTTGTTAAATTAAAAAGGTAATGATACATTTTTTACGGTTGACAACAAACACGACTAACGAGTTAACCGGACGTTCTCAGTTAACCCTTTGCACTCGAAGCTGCTTTAACACTTTGACTGCCATGTCATCCATTTATGGGTGACAGAATTATTTGTCCATGTTTAAAAGTAAATTTTTATATTAATATATTCGTTGCAATCAATTTAGCTGATATCTGGAGAATACAAGAAGGTTGAAAGCGAACCATTTATCAGACATTTAAAATTTTCAATTGTTGCTTTATTAAATAAATTACTTTGATTTTGTGGAATATTTAAGCTTGAAAATTCGGCAGTTAAAGTGTTAACTAGAAAACCAAAGCACTTCTAAGAATATTTTCATTCTACGCGAATTATTTCACTTTACACGTATGCGGTGTTTTACTCGTCTTTACAACCGTTAAGTTTTTATAAATCTCCCAAATATAAAAATAGCGGTGTTAACATTATTTTAAACAATAGCGTACCAATTTTTTGTAGCGCCTTAGAGCTGCCACTCGAGTGCCAAGGGTTAAAAGATTAAATCGTGCCTATTCGATTCTATCATAAATTCCTGAAGTACACAATCTGTTCAATTTGAATACTGTCAAACGTGTACGTAACAAATAATACTTTTATGCAGGTTCTCTCGAATTCTTCCTCTTACGAATTTTAATAGATTTAGCAGTGTCATGAAAACTCCGAAGAGAATGACTTTTTGGGAAACATATTTTTGCAACATACTCGCACTTGACACTGCCCAAGTCATATTCGAAACGTTTCTTTTCTTGTCACAATTGATAGAGATGCTTAGATGGCTTGGTTTACGTGAAACACTCCTCGCAAATGATGCACGCGTCAACTGGCGTGCAAATTTTCATTGGAAATTGTCTGCGGTACTGAAATTGTTATAATTTCGTGATGAACAACTAAAGTGTGAAGTCTCTACTTTCAGAATCGTTATTCGGTTTCTGAATCGTGTGGGATAATAGAAAAGCGAGAAGCCCATCAATATTTGGACCGTTTATTTTGAAAGTGGTGCAAGTCCATTTTCTTCTGTTTCGAGAAACTTAAATGTTAGCAGATCTGACAATTAAAAAATCTAAATTAATTATATGAAGTCTGAGAATGTTTGTACTAATTTATCAATATGTAATTTGATTATATAAATTTCTTTTAGGCGAATTTAACTAAAATAATATATATTCCCAGGCTGCAAATGGACTTACACCACTTTCATAATTAGTCAATTGTAAATATCATTTAATTTCAATTTTGAAATAACAAATATCACTTAAAATATATTTCATATTAATCCAATTTTGCTTATAAATAATAACAAGAAATAAAATAGAATTAGTATTTTTTATTTTGAACGTTAATTATATTTATATATTGTTAAACTTAACACAAAATATTGGTATTATTAATTATTTATGCTCTTCATGTGGCAGTGTTTTGAAATATTCATGATGCACAGGAGGTATATAAGGTAATAGCTGCTGCATATCCTTATATTTTTCGTATGTAATAGGCTTGGCATCGTGATACAAAGGCGCCAGGGTGATTTTTTCAAAGTTTGGCGGTCTTTCCCGACATGTAGGTGATAAATTTAGTCTTAAATTCTGTGACCTCCATTGATGTTTTATATAAAATAGTATATGGTGCACTTTTGCAAAATCTCATCCAACATATTTGCAACCAATTTACTTTTTCTCCATTAGTGCTTCTTCTTATCTGTTTTTAAATTGCGTTTTGTAGATTTTTTGTTGAAACGAAATTCTCTCGTTTTATTTCGTGTAAAATAAATTTATTATGTTGTCTACATTCGTTTATAACGTCATAATAATCCTGTGGTGTGTACAGGAAATTCTTTTTTCGTAATGCCATTTTTTCTGTCTATGGAAATTGAAATTACACCACTTTCATAATCAATGGTTACGCAATTTCTTTTACCGATCAATTTTAAATTGAACAAAGCATAGGCATTTTTAAGATATTAAATACTAACTAGTTATAAACAGAAAGTTTACACTAAATTAAGCATAAATTACGTTATATCTCATTTTTTTTTAAAAAGGACTTACGCCACTTTCAAAATAAACGGTCCATTTAACGATGTAGAATATTTTATTTAAAACAACTCGTACAGCAAACGATGATCGCAAAAGATCCAATCTGAAGGTCTGCTTTTATGGTCCATGGAGAAACCGTGTAACGTCGGTAGAATAGTTTTGATTTGAAGGATTTTTTGAAAGGAAATCTTTCTTGGGACGTGAAAGTAACATTTTACATTAATCATTTCACAAAACACAGAAGCCTTCCTGAAAAATCGAATTGGGGTCTCTGAAAGCAAAGGGTTCACGCTTCGTAACGAGAATGATCATTCTACGGAATTTTTGTCACGAAATTACGTTTCGAGTATCGATGCAGTTTCAATGGAAAGGTTTATTTAAAGTTTTTAAACTTTGCACGGCAGTATGCGTACGTACAGTAGCCCACGAAAGTATGCGAACACTCTTTAAACCTAAATAACTTTTTCAAAATTGAACCAAACGACTTATCTTTTCTGGAGCAATTAGCAGCATTGATTTACTAAATGATATGCAAAAATAATTTTGAAATAATTCTAATTGATAGAAATTACGTGGGAAAGTAGAAAAGACATTATTTAAAACATTTTTATTTCAACTCGTAATGAAAATTTAAAATATGCGTTTTTCAGAATTGTGTCAGTTATACATATGCTGAAAATCTCACCGAAATCGATTGACGCGGGAAAAAATGACACGTGTAGAAAGATGTAAGAATTTCTGGAGTTTAAGCAGAAACTGTCCAGAGATCGTGAAAAATTGCGATTTTCACCATTTTCGATAGCTCGTGTGTATGTCGATCGATTTCAATGAATTTTTCTGCATGTGTATAACTATCATAGATCTACCAGATGCGTCTTTAAAATTTTTTGTGCGTGGCTCAAATAAAAAATATTTAAAAAGTTCCTTTTTTATTGGTCATGTAATTCACATCAATTCCAATATTTACAAAATTTATTTTGTATATCATTTATTAAATCAGTGCAACTAATTGCTCAAGAAAAGTCAAGACGTTTGGTCCAATCTTAAAAAAGTTATTTAGGTTTGAAGAGTGTCCGAATACTTTCGTGCGCTACTGTATATCGACACGGGAAACACAGAACAGTCGAAAGTACGGTTGCGAAAACAATGAATCCGATGATCTGAAGTGTTGATCGGTGAAATTTTCAAACAGATTCGACGATTTCGATCGCGCGTACAGCAGGTTATTTACTAACGCACTGACGATTGCTGTACAAAATGAATTTTGTTTCGATAAAATGGATTATCCGTCGAGTGTAAAGGCTCCGCTAACCATTATAATAATTAATAACCTTGTGTGTGTGATGAAGGCTTACACTACACTTGGTGTCGCTATTGGTGTTGTATTTTTTGGTGTTGTACGTGCTGGTTTTTTTTGGACTTTAATATAACACGGTGTACTGTTTACTGTTAGAGAACGAAAGACAAAAGAAATTCGCTGATCAAAGTACACGATTTGCGCGTAAATCGTGAGAAAACCGTGTATGGAATTCTCAATGTGTTGTCTGGAAAAGTTAAGTTTTATTGAAATTTTTCCGGAGTTTGGGGAAAAAAGGGGGGAGAATGTATTTTCTTCTCTCGGTGAAAGATCGCGTAGGCTAAGTTTCTACGGGATCTTGAAAAATGTGAAGACATATCCACGTTTGTCCCTATGCAACGATTCGCGGTTTATGCAGTTTAATGAGATCGCACGCAAAGATTTACCGAGAATGGTGAATTCGAATGTTTAGGCAGAAATATCTGCAGTCAAGTATTTTTCCGTATTGCCTAATCATATGGTTTTGTCGTCAAATGATTCTTTGTTTTCTTATAAATTTGATCATCCAAGTTTAGATTGTTTATTCCAATTGGTAAATTTATTTAAAATCAACGAAACTTTCGAGGCAGAATATACTATTTTTTTAAACAGTATTAACCCTTTGCACTCGAAGCTGCTTTAACTCCAACACCAAGGTATTTTTTCTGGCCTAGAATATCATTCTACACGATATATTTCATCTTATGCATACGAAATTTGTTTACTATTACTCGTCCCTGCAACGATTAAATTTTTACGAATTTCTTTGACACAAGCATAGCAATTCGAGTGCAAAGAGTTAAATATATGAAATAATTATAGGAAGAATATTTGAATCATCAATCTTATCAATCTTATTGTTTATAATAAAGTGTTTCGAACTATAAGAATGTTACAAGTGGACTGCGGATTGTTGTGCATTTATGTCAACAATGAATATATTAAATATTGTACACAAGTGAAAACATATTAGAAGAATTTAAGGACGCTGTTATATTTTCTATTTGGTATGGTAATTGTAATAGAAAGTATATTTTTATTAATCTTCTGCTTCTGACAATTTACTTGGCCAATTTTTATTTTGCACAACAATCCGCAGTCTAGTTAGTAGACGTCGCGATAAAATAAAGATCACCAAAGCAAAATCGACTAGAACAGTCCGTACAACATTACAAAAGTAATTTTATTCGTATTTTAAAATATCTTCAGAATTGGTATGATATAATAATTCAAAAATTATCATTTCCAAGGAAGCTGTCGATCATCCGTTAGATAGAGATAAATAAAATGTAAAATGTTAACTGCTTACAGCGTTCGTTTAATTTTCTCGGCATACAGCGATAATAAAATATTTTAAGTCGTGAGAAAGTTACAAGAGACTACCATTAAGGAGAAATTATTAAAATAAAATTGATTGTAGCAGCATATGCAAGGCGAGACACCAAACGTTTGCACCTGAAATATCTTTGTTGTTTCTAAAGATACGTAAAATATGGTAAGGACAAAGTTGAATGGTACAATGGAGCTGACACGATGCTATAAAAAAATTTATTTTTAGGTCATTTTTTAGAGATATCAAGGTCACCTTGACTTTTTTAAATGGAATCACCATTTTGTAAACACCTACAATGATAGACCCTTTTATTAGGAATTCAGCGACTATGTTATTCCAAAGTCATTCAAGGTCAAGAACAGAAAAAACGTATAAAACTAAAATATGGAAGCAGAATACCTGTATTTTACAAATGTTCGAAATGATGGTCGTCTACGTCGATACATTGATGCAAACGAGCTTTGAGGGAACCTTGAACTCTGATAAGTACATCCGAGGTGGTATTTATTTGTTTGAATGATTTTGAAGCAATCACCATTGACAAAAGTTAATTCTATTTTGAAAGTCATTCCCGTGCAATTCTTGATGGAGCAATATGTGGAACGGATGAAATTTATGTCGGGCCAGAATTCATATTACGCTACTTTAACTTATGCCTGCTTCCCACGAAATTTTTCTCGTACTCGCGTGAGGATTGACAGCTATAGCTGCGAAAATATTAATTTCATTGTCTTCATTGGTCGTGGGATTCTTCCGTTTGTACTGTCTTGCATGTACACGTCCAGTACTTCGAAACAATCTGTACGTATTAACGAAAGTCTGTCTAGAAGGAGTGTTTCGCTCGAGGTACCTTTCTTCATAAAGAATTCGAGCCTGCACTGTATTTTGTCTACATTCACAGTAAATCGTGACCATATCACACTTTTCAGTCATGGAATAAGACAGCGGAATCGCGTTTGGAATCATACTGTTAGTAAATAAGAATGCTGAATAACAGTACATTGAAGGACCTTAGTATGTTTACTTTGACTACGACCATACATAGTATGTTTACTATTTACTACAAGTCTCAACCGTGATAAACGTATTCTGCTTTCATATTTTAAACCTTATACGTTTTTTCTGTCCTTGACCTTGAATAACCTAGGAATAATATAGTCACTGAATTCCTAATGAAAGGGACCATCATTGTAGGTGTTTAAAAAAGTCAAGGTGACCTTGATATCTCTAAAAAAATGACCTAAAAATAAATTTTTTTTATAGCATCGTGTCAGCCCCATTGTACCATTCAACTTTGTCCTTATCATATTTTACGTATTTTTAGAAACAACAAAGATATTTGAGGTGCAAACGTTCGGTGACTCACCCTATATGTATGTATAGATGCGAAAATCCGATTTTGATGAAACTTATGGGAGCTTATAGCTTTATCGTTTAACACTTTGACCGCCACGTCACCCATACATTGTTTATCCATATGTAAAAATAAATTCGTACGTTAATATATTCGTTGCACTCAATAAAGTTGATATCTGGAGAATACAGAAAGATTGTAAGATAACATTGCGTCATACATTCTGGATTTTCAATCGTTGCTTCATTATATAAATTACTTTGATTTTGTGGAATTTTTGAGGTTGTTAATGCGGCAGTTAAAGTGGTAAACAAAAGACTTTTATTACAATTTT
The DNA here is from genome assembly GCA_028453745.1 of Agapostemon virescens. NCBI lineage: Eukaryota > Metazoa > Arthropoda > Insecta > Hymenoptera > Halictidae > Agapostemon > Agapostemon virescens. The sequence goes on from CM052092.1 coordinate 20,972,942, forward strand.
CTTACGCGATTACATTTCCCATTGAAAAACACACAATTTAAAATAAAATTCAAATTTCTTCGACCTCTGGTTTCCTAGATATCTCAAAAATACCCCAACTTTGAGGGCTGTTTTCGTCTCTTCAAAGTGGATACTTGCCGATAAAAAAAGAAACTTGTGTGAAATATTTTTCAAAGAACTATAAGCTCCCATAAGTTTCATCAAAATTGGATTTTCGCATCTGAATATGTTCCCATGTAAGGGAGAAAATTTCTTTTTGAGCTATTTTGAGGTATTTTTGAGATATTTCGGAAACCAGAGGTCGAAAAAATTTGAATTTCTTAAAAAATTGTGTGTGTTTTCAATGGGAAATGTAGTCGCGCAAGAAAATTTTAACAGAAGTTTTTTGTTTAAACAATAAACCTATAAGTTCCTATTAGTTTCAACAAAATCGGATTTTCGTATCTGAATATGTTTCCGTGCGAGCAGAAGACTCCTCCTCCTCGTCGTTTCGAATACATCATTTCGCGGAGACGTTTCGAACGATCCCGATGTGTTCGCCTAGGAAATCTCGTTTCCGGTTTCGCAGAAGATAAAGCTCGATAGAGGTTGAAGGATGCATTAATCTGAGCCACGCAGACCCTCGGAGCCATCGTCGGTGTTCGAATACGTCGACGAGAATATCATTTACGTCGAACGCCGTGCCGCGCGTATTGTGGAACATGTGTCCTCGAATTAGTTGCGCATAGGTGGAAAAGTGAAATTCTACACCACCGTGAGTTTCACGTGTCGAATTCGAGGGTTTTCTCGGTGTGAGCTGGTAAATCCGTGGTGTCGTAAGCTATCATAACCGACCGCCAACGACAACGACAACGACGACGACGACGACGACGACGAAGACGACGCGAAGCGTCGCGACGGTTGCGAGTCGGCCATCTTGCTGGTTCTGGCGTTGGTCCAGTCTTTATTTAGATCCACCTGTCTCCCGTGTCAGCTTTTATGCTCGAGACATTTCCTCGAGGGTTCCTGTGAGAGGATTTTAAACACGAATTAACGCGTCCGTTCCTTCGATGTTTAACGCCGCAAAAAGCAGTCGTTCGACAATAAATAAAATTCTATTTTTACGAAGTCTTTCTCTTCCGCGATCGCCCGTTATCTATCCGGCGAATTCGAATTTTCTCGTCGATCGAGCTTTCTTCGGGATTAGGAGATGTATGTCTCGGCATTGTTGACTCTATGCCCGACGGTAACGATTTACTGCTCTGGACTGAGAAAAATTTTATTGCTATAGTCTAGCTTCGCTTATTGCATTGTTACCGTCAATTTTGTTTCACCATGCCAATCTTTGGTCCGAGGTTTTATTATTAGAGAATCAGCTTTGTCGGATTTGATTTGTCAGCTTTGAACTGTGGATCTTGTGGTCTGCATCGATCGCAAGAGATCAAAGCCAAGAGATATTACATTGATTTGATAATGCTATATCGATGTTCTTTAAGTATTGCATTTTTCTTTTAACTGTTTCCAATTATATCCAAGTATTTTTGTAATAACTGAAACAAACTTGTTATAATGATAGCATTACGTTTCTTTGTTCGTCCCGTCGACCAAGTTATGACGTCACGGGAAAATTGTTAAAAATGACTGTACACGTGCATCATCTATAGCAGCGAGTCTTTTTAAATATACTTGGCGTGGTCAGATGACAGTCTCCATGTTCTTTATTATACAATTATTCAAGTTTTAAAGACGTCTCCGTTGAGAATAATTATGAATGTAGCTGAATTGCGTTGCTGCATAAAAATGATACGTTTACACTGATTCAGTCTTTGCGCTATCTTGATTGTAATATAGGGCACCCAAAAAGGTTGGGATCAAATTTCAGAATTTATTTCAAATGTATATACTATTATTTTCCATATTCATAGATTACTACATAAATTGAAGATGCTATATGTGTAAGTCCCATATAGATAGGATATCCTTGAAAGTTTGTATATTTTTAACACATTAACTGCCCAACTGACGACCTCAAAAATTCCATAAAATCAAATTAATTTATTTAATGATGGCATATAAATATCTATCGTATAAATGTATGGCATATAGTTATCTATCAACCTTCTTGTATTCTTCAGATATCAACTAAATTGAATGCAACGAATACATTAACGTACAAATTTATTTTTAAATATGGACTAATAATTCTGTCACCCATATATGGGTGACCTGGCAGTCAAAGTATTAACAAAACATCTTTGAACATAGGTTTATATGAAGTTTTCTCATCTATTTAACACGTGGTATAAGTTTGGTCCCAACCTTTTTGGGAACCTTATATTATAATCAAGATCGTATAGATTCTAAATCAATTTGACTGAATCTGATTATCCAACGCGTATTGACCACTTCAGTGCTCAGCAGATTTAGTATTACAGGTAGATCTGCGAGAAAGCTCGAATATTCGAGCCAAATACGAGTCGAAACAAGCCGAGACTCGTTTTCCAAGTCGAATCCGAGAACTTGCATGAAATTAACCCCTGACACTACAGCAATGAGTCAGACTCGTGATAAAGATTCGAAGACAATTTATTAAACATGAATGTTATTAATTCCCTGGAACCTCGAATGAAATTTTATTTCATTGTTGTCGATATATAACTATTTCAGAATACATAGGCTTCGATAAATATTAAGTACCATTTTTCCCAACGAAATTATAAACGTCCAAGAAGTTCTGATCACTGCAATCGTTAAACAAATTGTAGGGCAAAGGGTTAACCGTTCACGCTCGCACGAGATATAAGCGGATATGCGAACCGCATGAAATAAATTCGGACCACGAGTCTTAAAACGTTTAAAAATTTAATGTAAACCTTCTTGAGTGTATATAATAGTATTCATATTACAATTTCCACTATAAAGTTACTTTCATAGTTATTAAAATTGTGCAGAGTTTTATAATAAATACGTCTTTTTCGTTTTGATAATGTCGATGTGACGATCGTCTTGCTACTTGAATTTATCTCGAACGATTCCCTTTTTGGCTTACGCCTTACAGGGAACGAGAGCAGTCCGGTCAGGTGAGCTACACGCTTCATGCGAGTGCTTGATTAGGTTGCTTGTGCAAGACTCTGGTTTATCAAACAGTCGTGTAGGTATAGTCAAAGAGCCCGGAATTAATGCCAGTAGCACACTTCAATCTTCAATGTCGGCGACTCGTTTCAATCTTCAATACAAGCGACTCGCTTCGATCTCGAATGCGAGCAGCGCGCTTCAATCTTAAATGCGAGTAGCATGATTCAATTTTGAATGTGAGCAGCACACTTCAATCTTCAATGCAGGAGACTCGTTTCAATCTGCAATGCGAGCGGACTCGCCTCAATTTGCAATGCCACCGACTCGTTTCAATCTTCAATGCAAGTGACTCGTTTCAATCTGCAATGTGAGCGGACTAGCCTCAATCTGCAATGCCAGCGACTCATTTTAATCTTCATTGCAAGTGACTCGCTCCAATCTTGAATGCGAGCAGCGCGCTTCAATCTCCAATGCGAATAGCACGCTTCAATTTTGAATGTAAGCAGCACACTTCAATCTTCAATGCGAGCGACTCGATGCAATATGCAATGCGAGCGACTTGCCTCAATCTTCAATGCGAGCGATTTGATTCAATCTTAAATTGAGGGCAACTAGACTCAATCTTCAATACGAGCGACTTGTTTCAATCTGCGTAACGAGCGGACTCGCCTCAATCTTCAATGCGAGCGACCTGTTTCAATCTGTGATGTGAGCGACTCGCCCCAATCTTAAATGCAGGCAACTTGTTTCAATCTTCAATGTGGCCGACTTTCTTCAATGCGAGCAGCGCGCGTCAATCTTGAATGCGAGTAGCACGCTCTAATTTTTAATGCGAGTAGCATCTTTCAATTTTGAATGTGTGCAGCACTCTTCAATTTTGAATATGAGCAGCACGCTTCAATCTTCAATGCCAGCGACTTGCTTCAATCTTCGATGCGAGCGACTCGCTTCAATCCTGAATGCGAGCAGTGCGATTCAATCTTGAATGCACAGTATGCTCTATTCGGCTTGCACAGTCGAACCTAACTAAGATTCGACTTTATCTAGTACTCGCACTGCTCTAGTCGAAGGACCTCGAATTTCAGCTGCAAGTAAGCTTAAATATTTGAGCCGAGTAAGGTAAATCCTTGATGCGAGTAGCACGATTCAATTTTGAATTTGTGCATCTTGCTTCAATCTTGAATTTGAGCATCACGCTTCAATTTTGAATGCGAGCAGTGCGATTGAATCTTG
>CM052092.1:21021121-21047774 GCA_028453745.1 Agapostemon virescens
TTAACGTACTTTTTCATTTTCTTTCATGAATAAAGCTATACTTTTTGTAGAAAAACGGACGGAACTTTTCGATTTACCTAATACTTCGAAATTATTTCTGCACATCGGTTAGCAAATCAGTGCTTCTAATTGCTGCAGAAAAGTGAAGTCGTTTAGTTCAATTTTTAAAAAGCTATTTGGATTTAAATAGTGTCCAAATACTTCGGTGAGCCACTGTACATTGCATTGTAATATTAACGGAACTGCATCTGTTCAAACTTCATATAATTATGGTCGTAATATAGAATTATCCAAAGTAGACTATAGGAGGTATTTTTTTAAATAGAAAAACATACTGTTTTTAATTTTATTGGTTTTTTAATTTAATTATCAGGTATTATCTATTTGCCACGTACTAAAAATTTTAAAGACGTATCTGGTAGATCTATGATAGTTATACACATGCAGAAAAATTCATTGAAATCGATCGACATACACACGAGCTATGTTCCATCGAAAATGGTGAAAATCGCAATTTTTCACGATTCTTAGTCAGCTTCTGCTTAAACTCCACAAATTCTTCCATCTTTCTACGCGTGTCGTTTTTTCCTGCGCCAATTGATTTCGATGAAATTTTCAATATGTGTACAACTAACACAGTTCTGTAAGACGTATATTTTAAATTTTCATTATGAGTTGAAATAAAGATGTTTTAAAAAATGTCTTTTCTACTTTCCTAGATAATTTCTACCAATTAGAATTGTTTCAAAATTATGTTTGCATCTCATTTAGTAAATCAATGCTTCTAGTTGCTCCAGAAAAGTCAAGTCGTTTGGCTCAATTTTGGAAAAGTTATTTAGATTTAAAGAGTGCCCGAATACTTTAATATTGTAATAGGAAAAAAATACATTGGGCCCGAAATTATTTGGTATCGGGGGTCAGATCATCCGATATTATTAGTTTATTGATAGGTGGAAGCCGCCAAGGAGATACGGAGGTCATCTCCGTTTTTTTTTTTTAATGGAACGACATGTCTTTTTACTTACATTCTAATAGAGTATTTCAAGACAAATGCAATGACCTATTGGAAAGGTCATCTACTTCGTTGTACCATTTAACTATTAACTTTTTATCAGAGACACTCGTTTGCGTTTATTTTCTTTTTTGCAAATTGTTAGTATACGTTTCATAACTATTTACCAATAGTCACTGTACCGATCGCAGAAAGTTACGATATATCAGCCGATTATGTCAATGTTAACATTCTGGCTTACCGATACAATGTTTATGTAGAAAGAAATGCACAATGTTAATAGAGAACAATTTAATTGTTCGAATACTTTTACGAGCTACCGTCAATTTTTCCAAGAAGTATTTTAAAACTATTTTTAACATTAATATATCGTCTTCAACGTTTATAAAAATAATAAGGATGCTTGTAACATAATACCGGAATAAAAACATTATAGAATTTAGAATGTAAGTCCATTTTTTAAAGCTTTAAACACTTAATTTGCAACCGTTCGAATATTTTCGTGATTCACTGTAAATCGGATGAGTGGGGTGAGCCATTTATAACGCTACTGTCTTGTTTTTTTTAAACCAAAAATCGTGGTACTGCTTTTACGCAAATATTGTAATTATTATAACAAAAAGTCTAAAAGTTATGGAATTAGAGTTAATATTATTCTGTAAATGATTTTGGTTAGAAACAACCATTGTGAATGACATAAATTTTATCCTAATCATTTGTAACTACCTAATAGCATTTATGGTTGGACAACTGTGATAATGATTCAATAGTAGGAAGTTAGATAGAATATTGTTAGCTTTCTTGCCTACAAATTCCTAAATATAGGATTTCTAAATATTCCTAATTTTAAAAGTCTGCATCCACAATATCTCAAAAACTGCTAAATTATCTTATTTGAAATATAGATTTGTATTAAATGATGAAGATTTATTACTCAACAGAATAATTTTCTGTTTTCTTTGACCGTAGATTTTGTTTTGCGAAAAATTCAGAGGAGTTCACTGTAGTGGACCTGACTTTATCAATCATCTTCAATCATCTATCAATCGTCTTCATCAAAATCGGTGATGAGGACTAACTTCTGTACAGTTACCGAACTCGTTGGAACATAAATAGTTTCACATATTAGTAAAAGATTTCATAAACGATCAACCACATCTATACTTTTTTCTTCCTTTAATGAAAAAATTATTACAATTCGTAGAAAATATTCTTTCAAACGAAAGAACAAAATTGTAGAAAACATATGCGTTTTATATCTTCCTGGATGGGCATATCCTATTAAACAATTTCTCGATTTTTCTCATATCCAGACGAAGTTGCATCGTTGCACGGGCGCATTAAGATATCTTGAATCATTCAATTATAGGATATATTCCTGGATTTAATAGCAGGTACGGCCTGTCGTTTATGAGAGCTGTGGAAGAAGGTGGTAAGGAGTGGCGTGAAAATCAAAGCAAACTAAGAGCTCGCAGAGACCTTGCAAGGGTACGTGCCGAGAGACGCGATTCAAGAAATCTCATGTCTAGAACGAGAGAGGACAACATCGCCGCCCTAAATGAAGTCGATCATGCTCACGGTCAAAATCTAGTCACATTCAGTACGTTTCTGGTAATCTGTTTCGTGATCGTTTCAATTAAAGCAGTAAGAATTTAAACATTTGAATTGATCGAACAATGGGACAAATCAAACTTTAAATTGTAAATCATGTAATAACTTGTGGATGTGATAACGCTTTTAAATAAAAAAAAAGATACAGTGGATAGCAAAATAGAATCAATGAAAACATTCTTTTAAAAAATTAGCTTATGAAAGATTAATATTCTAACTCTGTTGCATTTTGTTTACTAATTGCATTTCCGATTCATCTTGCATCAATCAATTGCAAAAATATTAAAAAAATATATATTTAATATTTTGTCCGAAAACTTTCCATGTAAAATATCAACAATCTACTAATCACGAAGTTATAATAGTGAAATCTGTATTTATTTTGTAAAAAAGTAACATCTTAAAAATACTAATTTCAAATGAAGTGCTTATTATATTAAAAAATAAATTGTCAATGCCTAAAATGATTACAAAGTGTGGAATATTCTCATTAAGTTTTAATATTCCCATTAAAAATCATTTGAGTCTAGCAGGGAGTTTTGAATATAGACAAATGATTTGAAATGATCGCTTATAACAAGAAGTAGTTAAATCTATTCAAAAAGTATAGGCAAACTCAGTATCAGTAGAAACAAATACACTAAAAGAATGTCTAAAGTAACTAATGAGTAAAAAACGTCATCTAGTATAATTGAAAATGCAAACTGTTCAAAATTCATTCTTTACTTACAGCCTTAATTTCGATCGACTACAACCATAAATCTATGCAAACCTAACTTACAACGATATTCTTTGCAGATTACGAAATTTCTCCCGAAAGGCCACCAATCGTGGGTTACACCGGTCATATACCAGGAGCAAAAGGAGAGGTAGCTCTGTCTAAAAGATACGCTCAAGCAGCAAAAAAGGGGCTCGAGTTGATTCGAAAGGAACGCGAGGAAAGAAGAGCCAAATTACTAAATACAAACGAGCCCCTAAACGTTTTCAATCCCAGTCAAGTTTATCAATCTGAAAGTACGCCGGCGTAAATTTTTAATTTTCCTTGCAATAGAAAAACTAAACAAATCTGACAATCCATTTTTGTGAACAACTAAAACATACGTTCATGTTATTGCCAATTTTATTTCAATGTTATCACGTGATCACAGTTAAAGTACAATGGAACACGACTGTTCCATTTGGGTATTCTTAAAAATATTTCCGCTAAGAAATATTTTTGAAGAACTGTCTATATGATTGTGCCATTCGCTACTTTTGCTTCGGAGCGAAGCGAAAATTAGCAAATCTCTGATTTATTAGATTACCGGACTAGCATTGGCACGTTAATTTAATATGACATTGGTTTCGACAATTGTGCTTGAAGAATTATAGAATTAAATTCTATAGGAATACGTAAAATAATATTTAAAAAAAAGTATATATTTAAGAATATACCATCTATTCTGCATAGTATTAAACTTCTTTCTTCTCTGGTAATCTACCCAGTCTTTCTACTTCCATTTGCACAGCCACTTTCCAATATTCCGTGGTTAAAGTGTTCGATCCATGTGACAAAGATAAGAACCTAGCCAGTACCATTAACGAGTGTAAGTGATCGATGCTCACATTTTTATGCGTTTGCCTCATTTTCACAAAATCGTTCTGAACTTCCTACAAAAATAGAAGAACATAACAAAAAAATAATGGACGAAATGCAGAATGCTCCAATAAAAAAGAAATAACACACTACTGTTACCTTCACAATCCCTTCGTCAAACTTAAACTTCAGTTTTCTAATAACTTTTAAATACTGACGGATATCCGCTAGTCGATTTTCATCTTTTAAATATTGTTCCGCAATTTCTATTACATGCGGATAAACGTCCGACTCCGTGTCTATCTTTAGCACCACTTGATTCTGACACTAAAATAGGCGTACATATTATGTAAATCTATTGCTTTATAAGTTCAATCGAAATATATAACTTTAGTCTCACTCAATTTTCATACGCACAGGAATAAATGACTTGGCTTCCGATAATATTAAAACTGGAATGTCCGTTTCATAATCCATTTTATAAAATTTAAAATCATATGTCACTTTCTGGAAATTAATCAAATCGCAAATCGTATTGTAGTTTTCCCAGCCAGCTGATGACACTTGACCTGTGGTTAACCCTGTTTCATCTATTATAAGATGAGTATTGTCGCTAAGTTGAAGCACTCCACTAGTTAATCTATTACAATCATAGTCTTTTCTGTAAATAATAAGAGATAAAAGTGAATAGATGCAATATGATTCCATATTGTACCATACAATGAAAGTTCTACCAATAATTTACATCTACTTACTTTGGTGACAAAGCCAAATCGTTCAAATTGTCCAAAGTTACTTCTAAGAAATGACTTTTCTCCACGAACATGGTTAAAAACTTGTACAAATTTTTCGCAAATGTTTTATGTTTGCTGATAGAAAAATGTGTTAAATTTAATGGATAATTGCCAAGACAGAAGCAGTCCTTTCTCATGAAACTAAAAAGAAATAATAATTCGGTAAATAAAATTTACAATGATGGCCTATTTTCATAAAAACAGGTAAAAAGTAGCAAAATTTAAAGAATCATATTTTGTCAATATGTTCAAAAGCAGTAAAATAATAACTTTACTCTTCTGGAAATAAAATGTGGATCATCAACATAAAAAAATCGATTTGACAAGGAATGATCCTTAATAAAGGAGGTACCTACACTGATGAAAGTAAGTGGCAGATTAAATAATCAGCAGCTAAGTGATCCCCAAAGAGAAGTTGACTTAACACTAAATGCAAATTACTTCTTATTAATTTTGTTTTAGATATAATTTCTGGAGCTCTTTCAATTTCTCCTTCAGAACAATGAATTAATTTAATAGCATGTAATCTAGGAACTAAAGATGCAGGTGGATAATGTACATTCGATTCAGCTTCCGTCATTGTTTCATCCATGTTACAATTACTTAAAAGTGGATCTAATGAAACAAAACCTACTATTTCAATAATTTGATTTAACTTCACAGCTGCATCTTCATATATCTGTGAACAAACATGTATAAGATTATTATGAAAGCCATTCTATGAAATGTATAAATCATTATAGTTTTACTACTTTTTGAATGTCAGAGAAAAATTTATTATGACCTTGACAATGCATGCTCTACCATCATTCATTGGAATTGGAAAGTTTAATATGTATTCTTTTGAAATTATAGTTTGTTTAGTCTCATTATGTTCTGTAATGTCCATTTCTTTGCTTTCTGCTTCCAATGAGATTTTATCTCTTTTATAAACTGTTTCGGAACAGTCCATAGCTTCACACTCATTTTGTTCAAAAGTTCTTTTATTAGTTGTGACTCTATTTGAGTTCACACACAATGGTTTTTCATATTTTTCCTTTACCCACTCGTTCAAACCAGGTGTTGATATAATAAAACAAGTATGTCTTTCAGCACTACAATTCTTTTCAGACTCTAACAATATCTCTTCATGCGGCTATGAAAATAGAAATCAAATAAAACTTTAGTCAAAATAATAATATTAAAAGATGTACTGACTACAATGTACACATTGAATAAATACAACAATGTTGGCAGTTTTATACATGAGATAAACCGTCCTTCTAGTATCTCACACCTGTAACTACCATTTATATTTGTTATAGCCCTGACACAGATCCAAAATGTCAAGTGAATTTAGACATGGAAATTCTACTGTATTAAGGGCTGTAAAGAAATATTCTTCTGTATAAATACCATGCATCGGGCGAAATCTGCATACATGCCACATCTGGTTTCTTGTACATTAGATTGTTTATTTCTAACTTCATATTGTTGAAAATAATATTCAGGATTATGCATATCCTGAATCATCCCTCGAAATCTAACCAACTGTTGGTCTCTAAGATAATCTAGCGGTACATAATTCAGAAAAGGAATTTCTTTTACAACGTCAGGATTATTTAAAATGACATTACACTTTGATCTGTTAGCAATAAAGTATTCGGTCGTCCAATCCAATATTTTAAGCGGTGCTGAAACATATTATTGCTCTTTGATCATATCTGAACTGTCAGAAATTTTAATAATCTTTTGTTAATTTATTTTCCGTAGCTGTAAATTAGAAATATTACTTACAGGTCATGATACCAACATTCAATAACAAATCGCGTAATTATTTAATAGCAAATAACTGAAGATATAGAAATTGAAAAGCTACTAAAAGCGCGCGAAACGATTGCAGACGTACAACTTTATGAAACCGGAAGTCTTCTCTTATACCAAAGAAAAGATTTCAAATCTGCTTATAAGAACCGATAACCACTGTTGCGTCGCAGTGTGGTGGAATAGGGACTTTGGTTGTGGGTTCGGGTGCCCGTGGAGCGCTGAAGCGCTCTGCTCGTGGAAGTTAATAAATAAACTTTGTTACACAGAGTTAAGGGCGAAAACTGTTAAAAGACTTTATTTGTAGTTCTTAGAGATGTAACTCCCTCAGTTCTACAATGAGCTCTGACTCGTCTCGGAGTTTCGAATCCGTTCTCCAGCTTCTTCCTTCTCGTCTCCCTTCTTTAGCCAATAGGAAAATTAGAATCTTCTGGCTAGGCGTTGATTCGTTGGATGCCTCGTTTTCCGGTTGCGGCTTGGCGTTGATTCGTTGGAAGACTCGTCTTCCGGTTGCTGCTCGATGTTGATTGGTAGTGGATGGATCTTAATAGCGCAAGCGCGAGGGAGGGATGCGCACGAGGGTGAAAGCCCGCCAAAGCGAGGGATGTGGGGCCATGGGGGACCGAACGAGAGAGAGGTCCGAGGAAGTTCCAAGAGGTCCCCGACTGAGGATTTATGACCTCCTGTCCGTAACTAATTCCGGACTTCGACTATCCTTAATTTATTCAGAATTGGAGAAGCTACTCTAAGAAGTTGCCTGACTTTCTTCAAATTCCGCAATTAGTCTCGCCGACTCGAATTTCGTCAGGGATCTCTGTGGAATCCTCCCGGTGTTTCTTTACCTACTCTAAACTGTCGCGCCCAAATAAAATACCTATAAATGAAATACGCGATTACGTCTTACATTTCAATTTGCCTCTCCGCGCCATTAATCGATACTACATATATATATCTAACTATGTTCACGTGGTCAACTGGCCACGCTACAGTTACGTAGCTTCTGGTGGGATTTGGGGATATTGGCTAGTACAGATTACCCGTGGAACTCTGAAGCGCTCTGCTCGTGGAAGACGAACTCTGATTACTAATGTGTTTTTCATCTCTCTGCGAAAATCCGGAGGCTCCTTCGGTCCTGTTTCCCACTCGTCTTCTTGACCAATAAGAAAATAGTATCCTCCATCTAGGTGCTGTGATTCGTTGATTGGTCTTCTTTCTGATGGCAGCTTGATGGCAATTGGTGATGGAGAGGCTTTTATAGGTGCGCATACGCGGTAGGTATTCGCAGGAATTGCCTAGCGCGCAGTATAAACGCTCGCCTAAAAAAGGGATGTGAGGGATATTACATACAGAAGTTTCGTACCAGTACGGCTGGGTGATACAGAGAGATTCGAAAGAACTTCTTAACTGAGAATTTATGACTTCCTATCCTGAGAGGTTCGGAATTAGACTCGCCCTGTCTATTTAAAATTAAAGTAACGAAAAACTCGAAGCAATACAGCGAACGTCTTTTAACTCAGCTAACAGCATTGCCACGCTCTGCAGTATCAAATGAACAAATTATATATAATGTAAACATCTGCATATTGAACAATGATATAGAGTTAATGATAAAAAGAACTATTGGAATATTATATATCGAATTCTAAATTTCCTTTCTGTAAATTATGCCACACGACAGTCATTTCTACTTTCCATTTAATTTCATACATGCAATAATAAGCAATCATTTGTTGACACCAAATTATATTAAGAATTTTTAATAGGAATAAAGAAAATGTACGAAATACTCAATTCCAATTAACAATAGATTGATATCTGTTAACTTTATGTATTACAATATTGTATTTGTGCTAATCTTTTTTATTAAATTTTACGTTTTGTCACAATTTTGTGACACTGAATGAATATAACAAGTAATAGTTGTAAAGGCACAACGACGATTCACATTCTTTTTAAGTGAAAAATTGGATCCGCTTCTGGAAGCACAATTGATTTTTGGGTATATGCATATACTACTTTTTTAAAGAGTACTCCTTAACACATTGCTGACCGATCACGAGTTAACTCGTGTTTTCGTGGCCACGCGTTGGTGACCGGTCACGAGTAAATTCGTGATAAGCTTTTTTCCGCATCTTTGTTGTTTTCACGGCGTACTGTTGGAAATCTTGTAGTGTAATTATTTGGTCTGCATACCTCAAGTTGTGTCTCGCTTATAAGACCGGCCAAGTTTCGTTCTTAGTTGTAAACAAAATTTCAATGATGACCGAACGCATCAATGAAGAACCTTTTACTGAAGTATACGCAGATGCTTTATCTGATTGTCCAAGTGATTGTGAATCAAATTCTGGTAAAATTTATTAAAGTTTATTTATATTATTTTACTTCCACATCCGCTTTCAAAATAATAGCCGGGCACATGAGGTAAATTTTCAGAAAAGTTGCCGGTCAGCAATGTGTTAACATTAATTTTTAGGACTATAATATATTATAATAGATCTTAACTCTAACACGTGATATCCGGTATGACAAGGCAAAATTATAACACATTTTTTCACTGTAAAAATATATTAATTAAATGTATTAATTCACGGATGCTACTTATGTAAAAGAATAATGATCTGTATATTGATATGTAAAGTACGCTTGGAACAAAAATATTTGTATATTTATAGTCATTCGATTATTGTACGCAATATAAGGTACGAGTACAGCCTATAAAAACAAAGAAAAATGAATTCTTAATTTCTACTTATTTTAACTTAACTTCAATTTTTTCTAGATCTCACACATATATTATGTCTCATATATTATTCCTAATCAGGTCTCCAAATATTTACATATTGCAATCTTCACTGGAATCTACAGACTTTAAATCTCTTTGCTTTAATTTAACATATTCTCCACCCATAGCAATATTCGGTTCTACTGATATTGCATTCGCTATTTTCTGATCTGACAAGTACATATTAACTTTAATCAACGGCGTCTCTATCAAACCACTCTCAGATTGGTTCACAGTTAATTTCGGTTTATTCGTTAAGATCTCATCCTTCACATTTTCGTATGGTTTAGGATTAGAACATTCATTGCGATCGTGTTCCACGGTAGAATTGCTTACTAATGGTTCCGTATTTTTACCAAAAATATCACTTGTAACTTTGGTATCAGTTTCTTTTTTATTTAAATTAATTTCACGTTTGTCGCGTTCGTGATTCTGCAAAATATCTCTTCGAATCGCTTGAGCATTCTCTTCGGATTTATTTACTAATAAAGCAGATGCATTTTCCATGTTTGTTTGATTTCGCATTTGTAAAGCAATGGGTACAGAATATTCATACTGTGCTTTTCCATTTTTACTATTTAGAACTAATTTTTCTTGCAAGTTAGACAAATTGTTATCAGGTATTTCATCACTTTTGGACAGACCTTTATTACTTCCATTATTACTTGCTAAATCGTTCAGAGATATAGATTTCTGGATTCTTCGTTTTATTAAAGCATTTAAAATAGGACCTTTTGGTAAGTCTTTTGAATAAATAGGTTCTTCTTTTGCGTCGTTGATTTTCTCTTGGTCAATCATTTTATTTCTTGAAGATTTATCATCTACACCTTTGGTTGGCAAAGAATTTTCATTCTGAATGTTTTCATCATTATTCAATTGTTTAACTTCAACATGCTCATAGCTTCTCACTTCATTAAGTTCATTGTTAGATTTCGATTTCTGCACTTTGACAGTGTCATCTTCTTTTGCTTTATTTATAGATTCTTTGCCATGACCAATCTTTAAAATTCTAGATTTTTCTCCGAAAATTTGCATATCTTTTATCACTGTTTGTTCTTTACTATCTTGTTTGTACGTTTTAAAATCTGTTTTCTGAAGTTTTTTATTCGTCTCCCCTACCAATATACTACCAATTTCTGCATCTGCAGCCAGTTCTGTTTCTTCTTTTTTAATTGCATCAGAGTTGATAAGATTATCACTTTTTTGTATATCATTGAAATTTTTACCTATGTCTGAAGCAGTATTTTTTTCTACTATTTTTAATGTACTAGATTCTATACTTTCTAAAATATTATTTTTCATTAAAATTTTTGGTTTATTCGGCAAATCTGCGTTAAACGGTTTAATTTCATTTGCATTTTCCATTACTGGGACAAGTGTAGCTACTACATTTTCGATAGACTTTTGTGTTTCTACTGCCGGCTTTTCTGTGACAACAATACGTTCGACAGGAATTGGTGGCTCCTGCCGTATATCTTTCGACTTTAGGTTTATCGATTTATCAGGAGCATTCAAATTTGGCAACTCATCAATTTTCTCTAAAAATTATATTATCACAAAATTATATCATAATATATATATATGTGTGTGTAAATAAATACATTGAAAAACAGGAAGTAGATAAAGCTGGTAAAAATAAACAATGAGAAACAAATATGAGGGTTGAAAACCTCCATAAAGAGAAGCTTGAAGTTATGAACGTTCTGCTTAGAGGAGTAGAAGCAGGAGCAATAACAACATAAAGTACAAACAAACAAAGGGAACTTAAGAAGTACGCAGAATTGATAAAATTAAGTTTAGGATTTAAGCTAGAAAATATAGGGAAAATATACAATAATAAATAACAGAATAGGATAAAGTATATAAGCTGCTATAAAGCAATATGTAAAATAATAATATAGCAGTATAAAAAACATAATAGTATGTAGTAATATAGGCATAAGAAGTAAGATAAAGAAAGAAACAGCAATGAATCAAACGTGCGAAAATAAGCAAAGACTATACTAGACTATAAGTTTTATTGCAAGAAACAATAAATAAATTAAAAAAATAATAAATATATGTATGCGTAGCATAAAAATAATAATTGTTACAAAATATTTAATTATACCTTTAACATCCGGTAAAATTTCATGGTCATGAGGAATACTTGCAACTGCATTAAGATCTTCTTTGTTTAAATTTAGTGGTAGATTATTAATTTGACTAAGAGGTTTAGTTGTTGTTATTAATACTTTTGTATTACCAGATTCTTCCATTGCATACAAATTTGCATAGGTGCTCAGAATCATAATGCAAATACCAATAAATAAAATTATCTAGAAAATAAACATATCAATATTAATCATAAAGAAATGAAAGATATTAATAAGATTCGCAAGTTTTATTAGCGGACTTACTTGAGCTAATAATCTTTCATTAGTATGTTTACTACTAATAGATATGAAAAATATTGCTGGGAATATTAAACATATCATAACTCCAATTGTGGATCCCACTAAACCAAGAACAAATTCTATATTTGGTATTAAGATGCCAGTAATTAATGAAACAGCCACAATTGCTATAGTAAGACATCTGAATCTTGTTTCAGGTAAATAATTTACAGATGCTTCGTGGACATACACCTGTAAGAATTTATTTAAACATCAATTAGTATCATATGGTTTGCATTGTATGTAACTATATCTTTACTAACCCTACGAAACAAGAGGGAATTTAAACTTGCACGACATGGAAAAATGACTAGAGGGAAGCTAAATGCAATGGAAAACACAAATCCCATTTTAATCATCTCGGATGACAAGCTTGGTTCAAAGCTCATTAGTACATTGCCTGTAAATTAAAAGATAATTAATATAAGTTAATGCTACTTCAAATTAGCAAAGTAGCATATGTTTCTTGGAATGTACAAGTACCTGTAAAAGGTTGCGTGCAAAATGCAATATACCCAAAAAATCCAACACATAAATAAACAACAGTACATATATTTAATGCACCTCGTACGACTTCATTCATTTTTTCTAATGACACATTTGGAATGCTTTCGTATATCTCAAATAGTTGAGTTTGGCAAAATAATGCCATAGAAAAAATAGGTATACATTGCAGTATACCAGATGGTCTCCAATAATATACATGTTCGTACCAGTCTCCAGCAAAAATGTGTTGCATAGACTCCATCATTATCTAAAAGAAAAACTTAATATATATTAAATATTGAATTATGTAAATTATTGCATATATGATTAATGAGAGAAGTTATTATAATTGAACTTACCTTTAACACAAGACAAAGATAAAAAATAATTGTAGCAGTACAAAGACTGGATAAGCTATCAATATTTCGAAGCAATCCCAAAGGTAAAACTATGAAAATACTAGTTGTTACAAGCAAACTAGTTCTAATATTTTCTGGATTTTTATTTATCACTTTTCCTACAATATGTGGTCCTAAATCACCCATAATAACAAAAAATGCAATGCATGTTCCCACAAGAAATCCAATGATAAACAACTCCACCAAAAATTTGCCCATTTGACCAAATGCATGAAATGCCAAAAGTTCAAAATTTCTTCGTCTTGACATTACAGCTGACTTAATAAGAAAATGACATGCAAGTCGTGATAAGAGGCTACTTAATAGTAAGACCAAAGTAGCCAACATAATGCCACATTGTTTGAAACAGAATGGCATAGCGAGAACGCTTACACCAATTATACTGTTTGCAAGAGTCATAACATGTGATAACTGAGAAATCATTTTAATAAATTTTTATAAACCTAAATAACTTTATTTTTTATAATGATAATAAAGTTTTCATTAATCAATTTTTTTTAATTTTTCAAGTCATTCATAAAAGTTGCCATTAAATTTATCTCATTCGAATAAACAATTGGTGGTAACGTTAAATCTTCATATATGTATAGATGATAGTCATAGTCAGTCACTTTTCAGTTTTCATATTCTAACACACAAGCTTGCTCAAATATAAGGTTAGAACTGTAGTTTCGTTATTTAGTTTTGTACCACCAACACCGACTGAACTACGTGTAGAACAAATGATGTAATTTATTATCATATTGAACGTATCGAAGTTACGCTTCGACCGTTATGGTTTTGATAAGATACAGTTATGATTATTAAAGTTGTACAAAAGCATCGAGCGGTCTCTCGACTTTTGAAGACTGCCACCATTTTGATAAAACAAGACCAAGACGCGCGACACGCGCCCCACGGTCTCACACAGCCGCGTGGCAAAAAAAGTTAACACATTAATACACGCGGTAATTTCTTTATTTTTTATTATAAATATTTAAAAACATTCGTGTTATTCATGTCTGAACATAAATATATATGTATATATATATTTATATATGTATATCGTAATTGATCTGTCTCAAATCGACTTAGATATACGCAATATTATATCGAATTTGTCTTTGTGTGGTGGTGGATAATTAATTACAAGTAGTATAGTAATTACAACTAGATCTCAATCGTTTCTCTTTCGATCAATTATCCATCAATGTGGAACTAAACAAGTTTAGTTTCATTGTGAAATATTTTTGAGGCTCAAAGATTTCAATTTTATATACACAATGTTATTAATGTATTTTTATTCCCGCTCAAATGTCTAAAGCCGTGCGCTTGGAGGGTAACACTATTTCTTTTTTTCATTTCCTTTCTTTTTAGATGAGAATGTTTCCGCAGGTTCAACGCACAAATATAAATCGACCACATCACATACGTAATATTGAACACTTAAAATTACTTTTGCTTAAATTACAATCAAAACTTTACATCTACACTTGAATTCAATATATTCATTGACCGTTCGACTAATTCCTTCAAATTTCTTTCTTTGCTGGTCATTTAATTAAATTTTTCATATAAAATAAAATACTTTACATATCAAAAAGAATATCGTAATGTTGTTGTATGTATATGTATTATTGCATGTAGGACTTTGTTTAAATCTGATTTTTCATTATGTATGTACAAGGATAGAAAGCAAAAAATTTGTTAACCCATAATCAATGGTTTAAGAAAAAGGGACACTTAGTGTTCAAAATGTTCCAATTGTTATATTGCTGTAGGATTTATCGCAACATGTGAATAATAAATTTAGATATCTAGAAATACTGTCTCACATTCTATGATTTCAATGAAAATATCGTCGAAGAAATGTTACAAAATATGATTTTTATAGTTACGAAAATTATCTCTATAATCAATGTGCCCTTGTTTAACATCTAACTGATTGGATAATCGGTATGCCAAAATACAAAAATGGATTTGATCAAATCATAGAATTAAACAGACTATTCAAGGTACTCTTCGATTCAAAAAATATTTTAAGAATCGGTCATTTGATGAACTATGAATTTAAGAATACCGGAAAACGTCTGTAAATTTAATGAGTTAACAATTAAAATTGCAGAGCGCTTGGAGTCAATTACACGCTCATACGTGTTCGCGATAACAACGTCGCTTGCCACGAATTCAACCGGATACGTTTTATTATTAACGTGTACGTGTTTCAACGGAAATTTTGAATCGTATACTGAATTCGAGGCAGCGTACATCGTTTCTTTTTTCGTGACTTAAATTACCTATACTTATCTATACTTGATTTAAATAAGGACTTTTTCCAATTTCTTAAATGTTCAACGGCAACCGTTTATCAGGGATTTGCTCCACCATCTTTTTTTGTTTCTTCGTTGGTGATATTTGCTTTTTCATCTTTCTCGTTTTCTGTAAAACATTGTTAACTTAAAAAGTTTCGTTATGAAAACACACAAAAACTGCATTCTTATTCAAAGAAGTATTATATTATCATACATTATTTACGTACCTTTTGGTTCTGATTTTATATCTTCTTCTTTTTTGAGATCACCTTCCATACCTTCTTGACCTTTCTCTAGGCGAGGTCGTTTTCTGGATCCCTAATTGAAAAAGTAATACGGTTTCAATGTGAATGTATGTAAGTCAAATTAACATTGTATCTGTTGAACAAAATGAAGGTTTAAAATAAAAAGTATTAATTTCCGTAGAAATAAAAAATGCTACCTTAAATGTTCTATTATCTCTTCGTCCTCCTTCTCCTTCTTCTTCACTATCGCTGTATTCATTTTCATGTTGTATCCTTTTATCCAACTCGCGTTGTGGTAACCGTTCATCTGGATTTACTTTTTCTTCAGCCTCAGAATCTTCAATAACCGCACCATCTTCTGGGATAGGTTGGACTTGTACACCTGGTGCATGTGGTAACATCCGTAGGTTTTCAAATAGTCTGCTCCTGTAACGTTATTAATACATGACATAAGGATTACTTTCGAAAGAATATCAATATTCATCAATATTCTAATCGAACATACTTAATTTTCTCAAGATATTCAGGAGTGTTTTGATTCGCCATATTGGAGGGACTAATGTGCAGCTTAAAATCAGGTCCAAAGTATTCAAAATAATCATTATAAGGTAATTCATTTGCAATTTCAGAACCGAGAGCTACCGATGTTTCATACGTCCAACATCTAGAGACGTTTCTTATTGTATATCCACCACCACCGACCATTAAAAATGGTAAATTATATTTTTTTACAAATTCAACGCATTTGCCGTGACCTCTTACTGTAAGATTAAAACATCCCAGTCTATCTCCTAGAAATAATACAAACACAAAAAATTTATAATACGAATCTTATAATATATACCAGGATGGTTGAATACATGTGGTTATAACTTTATGAATGGACTCAATACGCTAAAATAAGGGGAAAAGTTCATATAAATATATACTTGATATGACTTTATTTCCAAATTATAATCATTTTTATACAATACGATTGTTATCATTAAGAAAATGTATTAAACTGATTGAAACAAATTAGAAAATAGTGTTTATGTAGCAAATAAATACGAGCATTACTTGTAAACAATTCAAGGAACCAGTCAATAGAGCCAAAAGGATTACTGGAAGACATAATCTGCTATAATTTGGAAACGAGGTCATATCTGATATACGTTTACATGAACTTCTTTTCTTATTTTAGCATACTAAATCCATCCTTGAAGTTATACTTACATATTTTGAAACATCCTGTACATATATGTGTATAAATATATAAAATTATACCTGTTAACGAATCAGCACCACACTGTAAAACAACCGCAGAAGGCTGAAAGGTTTCCATTACTTTTGAAATAATAGGTACAAATATTGACTCATAACTTTCATCATCCATACCATCTCTTAGTGGTATATTGACCGCATAATACTTTCCCTGTTTAAAAGAACAATTTTACTACAACACTGGATAACATGCAATTGATTGAATTTACATTCTCACAAACTCTTTACCTTTCCTGCACCAATGTCACGGAGATCACCGGTACCAGGAAAATATTCCCCATATTTATGGAAAGAAACTGTCATCACTCTGTCAGTAGTATAAAATGCTTCTTCTACGCCATCTCCATGGTGAACATCAATATCAATATACAAAACTCTTTGATGATATTTAAGTAGCTCTAAGATTCCCAGGACAATATCATTTACATAACAAAAGCCAGAGGCTTCACTCTTCTTGGCATGATGTAATCCACCTCCCCAATTTATACAAATTTCGGAAGCTTGTTTGTTAAGTTTTACAGCTGCAGCTACAGATCCACCCGCTGATAATTGACAAAACTCGTATAAACCATCAAAAACAGGACAATCCTCTCCTACATTAACTATAAAAAATAAAGAATTTGTTTTAGAATCTTTTTTTAAATACAACACAGTTTGTACTTTTATTAAATAACTTCTTCAATAAATGTTAATTGTATGATCTTACATCTTTGCATTTGTTTGTTATACTCAGACATATTATCGGGCCTTATGGACCTCAGAAACCTAATATATTCATCACTATGGAATTTTGTCATTTCATCTGCAGTAGCTTTATGAGGTCGCTAAATAAATAAAAAAAAAATTAATTTACATAAAATCATTGTTAACTGTAATTACATTTGATAATACATATTTAAAATATCTTAATAACATATAATTAAATAAATAGTTCTTACATAGATTTCCATTTTTCTGTAAAGACCATAATTGAGAAGTAAGTTATGTGTCATCCTTATACGATGTGGTTTCATAGGATGCCCTTGCCCATAATAATAATTGCCAATATCACCTGAAATAAAACTTTACATTTTTATTTGTTCCAATTTACTAAAAAAAATGTACAAAAAAGAATAACTCAATTAAAAAAAATTATTAATTTTAGTCGCACAAAGGATAACGAACATATCTAGTATATCGCTTGGTATGTACGGTCAGACGGAGTACACTTGAGAATCTTTCGCGTAACTAATACAAAAAAGTATTATTTAAGTTCAAAAAATTAAAAACTCATTGTTTTTAAAAAATTTGCGGCACATATAAGATAATTTTGTGAATTCGTATACTTGCGTTAGTACTGATTATAAATTTTTATAAAATTACAGACTAGTTTACCATAACCTACAATGACTTTGATCCATTTGAAATATTAATGTAATTTTATTGAAATCAAAATAATATTCATTAAACTCAAATTTAATAAAAAAAACAATTCCAATGGTATTTAGTTACAAGGAAAATATTGTATCTAATTTAAGGTTCATTAATGCGACGGTAGATCGCTATTAAATTCGAATATTTCAGAAAGTTTAAAGATAATTAGTAAATCAGGGTATTTTATTAGTAAATTTAAAATTAAATTATTAATATATTTATTTTAATTATACGGCAAAATATCTATTAAGATTAAATGATAGCGGAACGTGTAAATACATAGATAGGTAGATAAAGCCGACGCTTTCGAGTACGGTAACATGGAGTTACGCCTGTAAATCTTTCGCGTTAACGTTGCCAAAACCGTACAGGAAGGTAAAAAGAATAGTATAAATATCAAGTATCATGAACGAAACGAAAGAAAACCATGCATTCTTAAGAATGTAAGATTTAATTACTATAAATATGCTTAAAATTTTATTAATAGATATGAAAAGTATCTATTGTAAACGACACAAACGCGGATAGCACAAACACATTTTGACAATCCCTTCGTGCGTGTAAAATGTTTTCGCGGGATCGCGAATTACTAAAAAATTTTGTAATTTTTTCACTCACTGTCATAGTAGTAGCAAACACGCTTCTTGCTGTGTGGTAAAGTGGACATTGTAACCGATTTTTTTATGGTAAATAGGAAAATAACTGATATGAATCAAATGCGAACCGCGGAGTGTCGCGGCACCCACCGACAGAACACAGCGTCACTAGGTCTCTCGTCTACCACAGAGTATTCTCAAGTCCTCTGTGATCTGTGATTCTACCGTGAATTGAGAACGGCCATCTCAAGGGAAATCAATGTAACCAACTTTATAGAACGAAAATTCTCTGACTACATAATAACGATATAGATATATATACAGGGTGAGTTACCAAACGTTTGCACCTCAAATATCTTTGTTGTTTCTAAAGATACGTAAAATATGGTAAGGACAAAGTTGAATGGTACAATGGAGCTGACACGATGCTATACAAAAATTTTGTTTTTAATGTCATTTTTTTTAGAGATATCAAGGTCACCTTGACTTTTTTTAAATGGAACCACCCTTTTTTAAACACCTACAATGATAGTCCCTTTCATTAGGAATTCAGTGACTATATTATTCCAAGGTCATTCAAGATGAAGGACAGAAAAAACGTATAAGATTTAGAATATGAAAGCAGAATACGTTTATCATTATTGAGACTTGTAGTAAATAGTAAACATACTATGGTCGTAGTTAAAGTAAACATACTAAGGTCCTTCAATGTTACTGTTATTCAGCATTCTTATTTACTAACAGTATGTTTCCAAACGCGATTCCGCTATGTCTTATTCAATAACTGAAAAGTTTGATATGATCACGATTTACTGTGAATGCAGACAAAATGCAGTGCAGGCCCGATTACTTTATGAAGAAAGGTACCCCGAGCGAAACACTCCTTCTAGACAGACTTTCATTAATACGTACAGGTTGTTTCGAAGTACTGGAGGTGTACATGCAAGACAGTACAAACGGAAGAATCCCACGACCAATGAAGACAATGAAATTAATATTTTAGCAGCTATAGCTGTCAATCCTCACGTGAGTACGAGAAAAATTTCCCGGGAAGCAGGCATAAGTCAAAGTAGCGTAATTCGAATTCTGGCTCGACATAAATTTCATCCGTTATACATATCGCTCCATCAAGAATTGCACGGGAATGATTTTCAAAATAGAATTAACTTTTGTCAGTGGGGATTGCTTCAAAATCATTCATTTTTTTCTAATGTCTTATTTACGAACAAAGCAACATTCACTAATCATGGCTCAATTAATCTACGGAACGCCCATTATTGGTGTATGGATAATCCGCACTGGCTGCGAGAAATTGATCACCAAAGACAATGGAGCGTAAATGTGTGGTGTGGTATTTTGAACGACAGAGTAATTGGACCATATTTCGTTAACGGAATGATGACAGGACAGAAATATGCTCAATTTTTGCAAGAAGATCTGCCAATTTTGTTAGAAGATGTCCCTTTACAAAATCGCTATGATATGTGGTACCAACATGACGATTGTCCTGCTCATTATGCACAAGTAGCTAGAGAAATGTTGGAATCACGATTTCCAAACCGATGGATTGGACGAGGCGGAACTGTTTCATGGCCAGCACGTTCGCCTGATTTAAATCCACTGGATTTCTTTTTATGGGGTCTGCTAAAAGAGACCGTGTACATGGATGCTCCAACAACAGTTGAGGATATGCGTCAGCGTATCATCACAGCATGTACATATATCACCTCGGATGTACTTATCAGAGTTCAACATTCCTTCAGAGCTCGTTTACATCAATGTATCGATGTAGATGGCCATCATTTCGAACATTTATAAAATACAGGTATTCTGCTTCCATATTTTATTTTTATATATTTTTTCTGTCCTTCACCTTGAATGACCTTGGAATAATATAGTCACTGAATTCCTAATGAAAGGGACTATGATTGTAGGTGTTTAAAAAAGGGTGGTTCCATTTAAAAAAGTCAAGGTGCCCTTGATATCTCTACAAAAATGACATAAAACATCATTTTTTTATAGCATCGTGTCAGCCCCATTGTACCATTCAACTTTGTCTTTACCATATTTTACGTATCATTGGAAACAACAAAGATATTAGAGGTGCAAACGTTTGGTGACTCACCCTGTATATATGTATACATATATAAATATATATATGATTAGTATGTATGATTGAAGAAATATTAGATAAGATTAAATTTAGATAAATAATTTAAAATAATGAATACTAGATAAAAAATAATTATTAAATTACTTATTCAATAAATTCATGTTTTTAATTACAAAGTAATATTTTATAGCTTCAATTTTAACTATTATGTATTATTTATAATTCCATCTATATGAATACAGTTGGTCAAATAATGAAATCCAAACAGATAAGTAATATTTAAAACTGTATACTTTCAAACATTATTGTAAATATTAATAAAATTAATTTTTTACAAAGTTTTTAATAAAACTGAATTGTAATATTTATAATAAGTATATTTTTCTTCTGGAATTTTTTTAGTTTTAATAAATAAAGTAATTACAATATTTATAATAATTTTATATTAAAAAAAATAAAATCTACTATTAGAAGGTTAAACGTCAATATAATATTATAAAAATGTAAAGTATTGAATGTTCAAATACAGCAATTTCATATTAATATGTTATACCTCTTCTTATGCACAAATAATATGAATAATGTAAAGAAAACTAAATGTGTTTATTATTCAAATTATGAATCGAAAATATTGATAAGTTTAGTTAAAATTCTTTGTAAAGCGCGGTTTTATTTTATTAGAGCAAGTCTATACAAATTCACGATTTTTTATTGTTGATAACAAACGACAGGATTAGATCAATTTTTTACAATCCCTCTTACACGCTCACGCACACGCACACGTACAAGTTCTCTTTCTGTCTCTCTTTCTTCTTTCTCTCTGTGTGTATCTATCTATCTATCTATCTATCTCTCTCCCCCCTTCGTCTCCTCCTTTCTTGTACATATTACTTCATATACATTAGAATACTTTAAAAAATTTTCAAAAATGTACTGTCTTAATTCATTAAGTTTTTATATAATCAACATTTCGATTTCAGTGATTTCTGGACATAATCAATCTCATCTAAAGAACTATTTCCGGGTATTTCAAAGAGAAAGAAAATTATTAACAATCAGTTTTTTAGCAGTGTATATATGATACTTGTTCATTGAACAAAACAGATATCTTAAATAATAGTATGTACATTCAAATCAATGAACGAGAAATCCGATCAAAATTAAAAATTACATTAGCAACCAACCATTTTTAATATGTATCATTTTGATGAATAAGGTAATTTTTTAATATATTTCAAAGGCTAACCTTGATAACTTTTAATTATTGACGGAACGTTTAAAAGAATTCTAATATTGGCGAAATGAAAAATATACTTTATACGAAGCTTAATACAGAACTACAAGAAAACTTACATATATTTCTAAAAAATTGTTTTCATTGTAATTTAAATTTTGCAACACAAAAATGAATACAAATGTAGATTGTAATTTGCCGATTCTATAATTACTAAATTAAATTAACAAAATTATAACACTTTGTACTAGTTAATATTACTTTTTATCTGTTTTTTTTTTGTGTTACATTTACATTTTCAATTCGCCAATTGGTATTAGATAAAAGAAATGATTCTTCAGTTATTAAAATATGTTTCAGCCTTATGATTGACCCAAAATACAATAAAATCTTTTTTATAATGCATTGGAATTGCTTAAAACAAAAATTCATCATCTGTAATCCTATCTTTAGGATATTTAAGGAAAAAGAATGTCTATATCAATATCATCAAAACCAGGTGACAGGTGACTGTAATCTGTCATATTTCCCCCAGAATCATCGCTGTCAGCTGCATCATCGTCGTCGTCATCGTCATCGTCGTTGTTTTCAAGATCATTACGATCATTTTCAGAACCATTTTCTTCTATACCAGCATCTACATTGTCTGCGTCTATTGAAAAACAAATTTTATTTTGTATTTAAAATATAAATAAATTTGTACATACATAAATAGTGTTATCACCAATTAAAATTATTATATATTATTTGTACAGAAATTCTATCGCACAGAGTACTAAATACTTGGATCGAAGTGCATTAGATTCACAAAAAGTCGAAAATTTAATTAAGACAGAATTTAAATTGGGATATTTTTATATCTGTTAAATTAAATGTAATGAGTACTTTTTAGAAAATATATAGCTTGCACGAATATAATAACTTGAGCCTTAAACGTTTAAATAAAATAAAACTATTTCATTACTAGTAAGATATATTCAATTAAGATCACAAACCATCGACATTATTATCGTCGGAACCAGAATTTGACCCATCATCTTCACTTGCATCAAGGTCATCTTCATCATCATCTTCATCAGCTTCATCTTCATCATCTCTTCTTCTACCGACATCATACAGCCTAACGCAAGATTCTTGAATACTCTCAAATCCACCCTGATTCTCAACTATAGCTATTTGCGTATTGAATTTATTACAAGCCAGTCCGTAAATTCCTCTTTTAACATCACAAGTCGCTATAATTAAATTTATATGAATTACAATTATTATTTTCAAATCAATTGAATTATAATTGAATGAAAGGGTATAGCTGAATAAGTCTAGTAAAAGTGGCTCAGAAACGAAATAAATCTGGATTCAAATCGTTTGATAGATTTTTAGAAAGAACCTTTTCGACAAAATATTTAATAGATATACCCACGAGTAGGATCACTATATAGTTATCACTGTAAAATGGTTACCACACCTAAAAATTATTTGTAAAGAAATGTTTTCTAACTTTTCATGTGTAAAGAGTGCCGTATAATGTAATTCTAAATAATTTCACAAGTATAAAATAATGGAAAACATGAAATATTTACTATATAAACTATATATAAAATTCAATTGTTGCTTCAAAACTAAGTATTATTTTTATGCAAATGATAACCGTAATGTACAATGCTAATTGTCTGTAACTGTTAATAATTTGGTATGGTAAATAAGTAAATATTGTACTAAAACTTGATGGCTATGGAGATTAAGTTATTCAATCGCATTGGTAACCTTACAATGCAAAAGTATATAAATGCATAAGGAAGATCCAACATGTATTATTGTTTAGGTACAAATGAAAGAAATTTGAAAGTCTACTGATAGAAATTGAAACAACACGTACATATTAACACAAGTAAATACTTAAAATTGATAAATATTGTTACAAGAATTCATAAAAGATGTATCCAAATTTAATGGATTGTCGTGAAAATGGTTAGAATTGCATATAACGACAACTTAATAAATTCACCTCTCCAAAAAATAGAAAACAGTAATATAACGTTAATTATAACAAACTGCTAAAATTGTAAAGAAATATTAGAAATAGTTAATAAATTCTGTGCAAATAAAAAATCGGTTTCACATTAACTTTTACCACGCATTTGACTATACCTCTGAATGACACATACCAATGTTACCATAGTCCAAAGCATCTAGAGTTTTAAATGAAGTAACATAATGGGATTTGTCTCTATTTTCTTGATCCAAAGGTACAGCATATATAATATTATTAACAGGTGAAAATATTACTTCCATTTGATCAAGCGTTCGCACAGTCTTTAATAAATGGAAGGTTCTTAAATCCCAAACTTCTGTATTCGACACCACCTCTGTACCTGTTAAATGAAAATCAATTGTAGTACTACATGTACCATTGTAAAATTTTCGTATTGTTGATAATAAGTTACAATTTATGTGTAAGTACCATTAGGATGAAAAACTCCATTAAGTGTTTGATTTAATTTATCAAACTTGTGAATTTCTTTTCCTGAATTTACATCCCACAGAATTCCGTCGCTTAGAACAAGTTCATCATTCATACTGAACGTAGCGCGATTTTTTGTGTATTGGTTAGAAATTGAAGGCGTAAGTGTAGTTAATAATTTTCCTGTAGCTATGTCATAAATCTGGAAATAAAGATTAAAATAATTTATCCTGTTTTTAATAAATATTTGAAGTATTAGTGTAGAAAACGACATAATACTTCAAAACATTCATACTTATTTTTCAATTATTCATTATTTTATACAAGAAAAGTGACATACCGTAGCACTTTCACCTTGGGTTCCAATAATTCTATCTTGAAGTTTTCCAAATTCAACATAATCTTCATTTTCTAAGGACAATTTCATATCAAAGTAGGTTCCTATACTCCAAAGTGCAGACATAGGACTTCTCCATACAGTAGAACACAACATTAAATTTCCACGCTGATTACATTCCATATGGTAAACATAAGACTCATGACATGGATATGTTGCTTTTTCTAATCCTGTATGTGCATTGACCATTTTTACATCCCCCGCGTAAGTACCTAACATTAGATAATCCTGACATGGCTGTAAAAATATTAAAAAATTATATATTATACATGCGCACGACAAAATAATTAAATTTAATATATTACAAATTATTTCTTATTTAGATACCAAGAAAATGCAACAGGTAAAACTTCCAACGTCTATAGGCCTGAAAGTTTTTACAGGACAAAAACGACTATAAATATGTCTTTTATCGAATCTTCTACCATCTATGCCTAATGGTCTTCTTGTCAGTCTTAAAGTGACGTTTGTTGGTGTTGAATTATTTGTACAAGGATCTGGACACTTATGGGGTCTGTAACAACGTTTTTATGTTATAAAACTAAATATGAATAATAGAATATAGATCAAAATATCATGTAATTTAAAAGTTAAAACTCTTACTCAAAAAGATTAAATTGTGGACAAGTAACCATAGGATTTTTACACAATGCATGTTGATTAGTTAAATATTCTGTAATAATAGAATCCAGCGTTATAGTAGATGGATTAGAGGTAGCAACTCCAGCGGCTGTCACGCCTCCAGGATCTCTTGAAATTTGTTTTTGTAACGATCTACATGTAGTCGGATGAACAATTGACTGGTAATTCATAGAATTGACTAGAGGTTGCTTATCAGCTTGATGTTTTCTGAAATTATTTGTATGTATCTTTTTTAATTCTTTGAATATAAAGTAATACATTATAAGGAAAGTGTTAAAAAATTCAAACTTACTTTGTTGTAATTTGTAGTTTAATTAACTGATTTGTGCTAGGCGGAACAGCATTTTGATTTAGACAATCAGAAAGTTTCAAGCGCACATTGTTTGTGCATGTTATAGATGATGTGGTTAAACTGGTAGCGGAATGGGATATAAATCTTGATGATGAAGTGGGTGTAGTGTTACTTCGAGAAGTCACTTCTCTTTGATTACATCTACTTGTATTATATAAATTAACGGGTGCTCCTGGTGAAAATCCATTCCTTGTCTAAAAAAGACACTACATCAAGAAACTACACACTAAGTAGATTTAATCAATCTTAGTATATCTTACTCCGGTGGTCGCTGCACTGCGATAAGTAAGTGGATGATATGTTGTTATAGGTTTCATTACTGTAGAAGAATCTAGGCTTGCTTCTTTTTGAAGAGTTGTTGCTGTTTCATTTAAACCTTTTGATATCAAATGTTGGTATATTAATTGATTCAACTGTTGTTCGTTATATTGTATTCTTGTTTGTGCTATCACATTTGCCTGTTGTTAAATATAAAATTTAGATATAATTTTTAATAAACATGTATCGATATGAAATACTGTTGTTCATAAAATACTGTTGTAGTGATATATATACAGGGTGCGGCACCTAAAACAGGTCACCTGAATAACTCGCTTGCTTTTGAAGATAAAAGGAGATGACGTGGAGACGTCAAGGAGATATGAAGGTCAACTCTGTTTTTTTAAATGGAACGGTATGGTTTTTTATTTACATTCTGATAGTGTATTTCAAGACGAATACAATGACCT
>CM052092.1:21048174-21077914 GCA_028453745.1 Agapostemon virescens
ACAAAGTTGACCTTCATATCTCCTTGACGTCTCCACCTATAAAAAAAATTAATGACATCAGATTACGAGTCTCTCGATATCAAGTAAGTTTGGTCTGATCCTTTTTTTCTATCTTCAAAAGCAAGCGAGTTATTCAGGTGACCTGTTTTAGGTGCCGCACCCTGTATATATACTTTATATATATATACTTTTATATATTGTTAATATTCTGGTCTTACTCTGTGTAGACTAGCTAATGAAATTTCATATTCTGCTCCAGTAGGTTTTGCTTTTCCAGAAACTCTTTCCATTAGTTCTAAAGCATACTTTTGAAACATAACGTGTTCCTGCCGTTTTTCTTGAAGTATAGGATCTTTCATTAGAGTCTGGATTTGTCCATCAGTAAACATTGGAAGCTTACTAATAATTTGTCTGACTTTTTCACTGCGTGCTAGACCTGCCAAAGCACGACATGCTAATGCTCTTATACTATCTGCATCTGTGATTGGAGTTTTCACCATCATTAATTGTAGTAATTTCTATAAAATAGAAATGCATACACTGAATACAACACTGTATAATATAATTGAAAAGTATATTAAATATATAAATTTCATAAAATTCTTGTAATTATAATAATTTATAATATTCATAAAATGAATAAATAAACTATTACTGTACCATTATTCCATTATTGGATCTTACACTCTCCCAAATTTTTTGTATCAATTCTTCACTGTTATTAATATTTGCTTTCTTTTTAGCAGAACCTGATACTGAATACCTTGCAACATTACCACCAGTCTATAATAAAGAAAGTAAATTATTTGCATGAATAAATGCAAATAAGAAGTTTTACACTTTTATTTTCAAATTTAGCTTTATTATAAATGATTTAAAATTATTTACCCTGTTTATTGGTGCGCACACGCAATTGATTACAGCTCTCAGCGCAGCCCTTTGCACATCAGCATCGGCAATAATTTCACACTCTGCCGCAGCCAAAACTAAATTAATTGCTATCATCATCGACATGTCTGGTATATCCACTTTTTCACAAAGCAAAAGCATCACTTTGGACACAACAGAACAAATAGCTATTACATCAAGACAAGAACGAACTGTTTCTGCGCTGGAAGTTGTGTGGACACGGCCAGTATAATTCCATTCCTTAGCGAAAGCAATAATTTGCAGAAGAAGCGTTATGCCGCCAAGGCGATGTAGTTCTTCCACAGGTGGCCATACTGCTCTTACAGACATTAATTCTTGAAGAATTTCCACCTATAATAGTAATAAAACAATTTCGTATTAATTGCAAATACTTAAATTGAATTGGGCAAAATTTAATATTCTGTACATCGTTTTATTATTAGGTTGTTACATATAAAATGTTTAAACTATAACAGTAATTTTGAACAAACATAACTATTTTCCAAATAAAACTTACTGATAAAGTAAACCCCTTGTAATCATATTCTGATAATATATGACGAGTTTCTTTTTTATTACATTACAGAAAAATTTAAATTTTTGGTCGTTCACATTATTTATTTATGAGTCTTATATCTCTGATGAAACATTAAATGACAAATATTGTCGCCAATATATTTACTTTCTCACTTATATAAGAAGAATACTTGATGATCACATTGACTCATATTAAAATAAACTTCATTTTAAACTAAAGTGAGGCATGAACATAAAAATTAAAAATGGAATTAAAAGATTAACTTATACCTGCAGATGATATATAATAAACCTGTGGATTATAATACTTTTTATTAAACTGCTTCATAATATACAATAAAGAGCATAACTGACCCAATAACCACAAGTTTTGTATAAATCATTATTTATTATGTTGATTTTTTGTTGCTCTTCTACATTCCTAGCAATAAATAGTGATTAATACAATGCTTGTGGTTATTGGTTCAGTTATGCTCATTACTGTATGTATTCTAAAATTGGACATTTCATATGCAAATGACCTAATAATTCTGAACGACGAAAATAAGCTTATTATATTCGTTATAAAATTATCTTATTATCTCTTACGTTTTTATTCTCTAACAGTTTACACAGTTAATTATTTATGTTTCCCTGTACATTGATTGTTTACCATTATATTAATTTGGCATCAGCAAATAAACATTAACTGCAGAAACAAGGGACAAATGAGTGATTAAATTACCTTTGCTTGTACTTCTTCACTGCTTAATTTACAAGCTTTATAAGGAGGTAAAGATGGTTGCAATGTATCACATTCAGCTCTAACATTTTCTGCTCTCTGCAATTGCTCTGCTTTTAGATGTAAATGGGCTTCCATATATCGCTTTAAAGCAACTGCAACATGTCTAACTATTTGTCTAGCAGCACACTCATCGTCATCATTTAATGTTGATTCTTCTTCTAAATTTAAGATTGGTAATGTGGATATCTTGGAAAAAAGTGATTAAAATTGATTACTAATTGATTCTCATTCTTTCTTACTTATCATCACATAAAACATTGAAGCTGAAATACAAACAGATATTTACCACATTAAACAATTTTCTTAAACCATCCTGTGCATCAAATTCCTGTAATATTACTTTGAATGGAAAGGAGAAACCAAAAAACATTGTTGCATGGCATTTTCCAGACTCATGACTTCGTTCTAAGAGCCACAATGCATAGGTAACAAGATCTGATATAACATGTTTTGGCAGCAGACACACCCTTTCCATTGCATCTTCACAGTATGCTAGGTAGTACAAACATATAGAAACACCAGTGGCTGCAACACTGGGTCTTGGGACATCTAATAGTTTCTGTAAACCTCCTACATTGAGGAACTCGATAGAGAATTTCTTATGACATAGAAGAGAAGCTAAATATTTCAAAGCTTCAAAAGCTAAACGACTATCCTTGGTTTCTCTAACATTAATATACTTGACAATCAGTTCCAGAGCATTTTGTTCAAATACGTGACCTAAAAATTCTTGATATTCACCCATTGGTGTGAGGTACCTGTTATAGAATTAAGAAAAAATTCGTTTATTCAGTATTACTGTTGTACAATTTAAAGTATCAATGATAAACATTAAAAATAAATATTATTAGTTGTTACAATATTTCTACTATAAATTAATATAATCATACCAGTTTTTACCTCAGTATTAACATTTGTCTTGTAGATAATGTTGGAGGATGTATTTGCATATTCCCGATAACATATGATTCCATTTCTGCCCATGAAGAATTAGAATTTCCTTCTAATAAAGTAGACGGAGTACTAAGGCTCTGTGGCAAAGGTGTAGAGTTCTTTGATAGATTGCATCGTGCTGAAAAGGCACTCAATGGCCTGCTATGAGTACTTTGTGCTTTGGATGGTGTCACTTGATTATTAGAATTAAAGCTCTTTGGCACTGACAAAGGTGGAGACATCATTTCTAAATACACAACATCATTCTTTATGGGAGTTTCACATTTTGTATCATTTTTTTTCTTCTTAGGTAAAGGAGCAGAATCATCAGGAGACTGAAGATAATCATCTTCTATTTCAGAGAAACAATCACTACGATTGGGACTTTTAAGAACTTCATTCTCTTTTCGTTTTTCTCGTACCTTGAAACAAAACAGATTGATGTAAAAATAATACTTAACTACTAAATTTAATTAAAGCTGGTAGATAGTAGAAACTTTTTCAAATTGGATGAGACAAGTACTGTCATTGTAATACATGATGTTACTCTTACTTTTCTTTTTCCAGGTACACCTTTATTTTCTCCATCTCCTCCACTACTTCTATCTTCACCAAAATGTGCAAACGGTCTATTATTAGCTGCAAGTTGTCTATCTTCTTGTGCCTTCTCTTGTAACTTATGAAGCCTTTGCAACATTAAAGGTACCATTTTTCCATTTTGTTCTCTAAATCCTAAAATATTATTATTGTATAATTTATCCTTTTTTAATACATTTTAGAAATCGTCATTTATCAATACTTTAAATTGTTCTCTGTTTAACAATCTGTAAAAAGATCTCTTAGTAATATACCTGCAGCAATCTCCTGTACTTCCATAGCTGCAGCTACAAGACCAGTTGCATAACTGTGCAAAGGTTCTATACTTTTCTCTGCCCATGAAAAAAGGCGATGAATAAGTCCCTCCATATCAGGTTGAAACACTGCAGATGTCTCTAATCCAGGAAGAATATCAAGCATAAGACGACAAGCTGCAATATTCAATTTTCTAACATCACGGCCTGTAACACCTGCTCGAGACCAATAAGAATCTCGCAAATAATCGTTTATAAGCTGTGAAAATACAAAATATGAGGCAATAATTCTAAATATCATAATTGTACAATGTAAATTAGAATAAAAGTGAAAATTTTACCAACTATTATATATAAATTTACCTTGGTCATAAAGTTATCTTTTTTAAATAAAACTTTTAATATATGCCCAAAATTGCACTCTGGATCTATGCGTGATGGATGTCTTTCATCAAATGGATCTGGATCCATTTTCAAATAATTTTCTGTTTCCAATTCTATAATTTCTGCCAGTCTTTGAAGTGTAGGAATAGGATCATATGTAGGTGTTAAATGTTCTTCTTCCCATTGTCGAAGAATTTGAACTACATCAGTTTCTTCTGCTAAACACTCTGCACTTGACATCTTTTTTATTATTCTCCTATAAACAAAAAATTACAATCCCTATACTTTGTACATAATTTTATTATAATTATTCATTAAAATAACCCAACAATGATATAATGATACATATATATATATTTTTCTTACACTAATTATTCACAAACATAAAAATAATAGCCTATTTAAATACTATATAATTGCTTTAATAATCTGTAGTATATTAATAATCTAATGTATAAATATAAATATGTATATATTTCTTTTTGACATCTACTAATGTAATTGCATTGTCATACAAGTTTTTGATTAAACAAGGTATGTACTTTTGATGACAAATGGAAAAATTAAAATTACTTTTAAATTATTGAAATATTTGTTGTAACTGTTTGTTCTTTTCCAAATTTTGAAAAACTGTAGGCTTAAATTTAAAAAAAAAAATATCAAATTACAATAACATTTGTAGTAAAAAATAATATGATATTTAGTCTATTCATTAAATATTCATTAGTATTTCATCAACACAATCACAAATTAAATATTTTTAAAACAAATCATAATCAGATTAAATCAAAGAACATAATTAGGATCAAAATAATTATACATTGCACAATAGAATTAAATCAGCAAATCTTCGCATGATTTTCGATAAAAAATAATAGAATACATATAGTTATACATGGATGAGTCAGCAGTTGAGACAATAGAATTTAATACTTATTAATGATCTGAACATTATTTAATAATTGCTTATTTATTCTAATCTCAACTTATAACTTAACCTTAAAACTTAATGTCCAATAAACAAAAGTTAATCCTTTGGAAAAAAAACGCATTAAGTGATACACAAGATATCAACAATCGAAAACAATTGAAACAATTACAGGGGAGAAAAGGTACATTAAATTAATAAAAACAAGTCCGAACATTTACAAAATTAGATTAGGAAAAGTAACGCGTGTTTTTCTAGGTTAGAATTAAAGAAACATTGTTTCTCGAAATTTATTTGACAGTTATTAAGATCAAGATTACCTGTTCAAGCAAGCAAAATACAATTATTTTGTGAAAATACACGTAATTCCAATCTAGAACAGTATTTTCTTAAAAGTATGAAATGCAACCACCGACACGCACGCTGAAGACGAGCTAGTTAATTCAACTTTTGAAATGCAATGAAATGTCACAATAAAGTGGGAGTTTTTTATTGTGCACGTTGGTTCCATACACTAGTACTTTTTGGATACATACTTTTCACAGGAACTAAAGCATTTCAAGAAATATATTTACACATTTTTGTTCAAAATGTTGTCTAAAACATTATTATGATATAAGTATGAAATGTATCATTTCTGTACCATTATAATAATTCTTTATTTTTATCATAACAAAGTATGTAACATTAAATTTTTTAAATATTTTTTATGTTCGACTATAGTTATATGCAAATATAAGCCTGTAAAAATTCATTAAAAACCAAATTTATGTTCACAATGTTCTTGTTATTTATAGCATATTTACACGTTTCTCTATACCATATACTGCCACACCTCTCGCTATCTTGCTCACTCTGCATGTGTGTCGTACATATGTGTGTTTATAAAGAGACAGGTAAGGAGGGGAAGAGAGATTTTATATAGAAAAGTGTATAAATATATTTTATAATCATTTTGTAAACTTTTTTATTTAAATTTATCAAATAATCACGAAAAATAAATCTTATCGTACTTTCAGAACACATTTACCTTCTCCCTACGAATACAGTAGTGAATTACTTTTGGAACACGTTGTCTGTGTCATATGATCGTCATTAAGTGAAGACACCTTCGTCAGTAGGCGTTAACTCCTTGGAAAATTCGATTCGAGACGAACGTTGAAAGTAATTGTAGAAATCATAATTGTAAAGAAAATAAGAAATTCTAGAACTTCAAAATGGCACTGAGCGACGTAGACGTACAAAAGCAGGTACAGAACTATTTAAATTTAGTCATTCGTACAATTCTGATGAGCATTGATTTTAAGCTATTTTTGCATTTTATTCTATATATTGTTGCTTTACTAAAATACTTGTTTTTAATAGCTCCTCTTGTCAAAACTCATCGTTTCAACTTCATTTACCTTCTTTCTAACACAGAAATTAATAAAAGAAATTTGCTATTCTTTTAAAACAGATTCATAAATGCTATCTGTATATTGTACGTGAATATACATACATATTTTGCATTATATTAATTCTTTGATTTTAAATGAAACATAACTCATTAATTTAAAAAAAAAATTAAATATTTTTCGTATTATTTTTCCAGAGATAATAAATTTCATATTTATGATCTTAAATACTTTTTAGTATACTATATTTTATAAGAAACTACAATATATTCGTTCCTAATATCGAATATATTAGGCATATTTTATACAGGATTAACAGTTACTAAGATTAAAGACAATTTTAAATATCATTATGATTTTTTTATAAATAACATAAATTTAATATTCAAAAATTTATTAAAAATTACTCTTACAACCTTATATTTTTAGATTAATCATATGATGGCTTTCATTGAGCAAGAGGCTAATGAAAAGGCAGAAGAAATTGATGCTAAGGCGGAAGAAGAATTTAATATTGAAAAAGGTCGCTTAGTTCAACAACAAAGATTAAAAATCATGGAATATTATGAGAAAAAGGAAAAGCAAGTTGAACTACAAAAGAAAATGTATGTTTAATATAAAGAGTAATTTTGATATTTCACAAATACAAATATACTTAATACATTATAATGTAAAATGTTATGTTTTTAATGAAATTTGTTACATAGTCAATCATCAAATATGCTGAATCAAGCTCGTTTGAAAGTTTTGAAAGTCAGAGAAGATCATGTACGCAATGTACTAGATGATGCTAGGAAGAGATTAGGAGAAATATCTAAAGATGCACAATACCGGAATATTTTGAATTTGTTAATTGTACAAGGCTTATTTAGGGTATATTGACACAAATTTTTGAAACCGTTAATGCTATTAAATTTTCAGAAATATTATACATCTTTGATTTTTAGTTGACAGAACATCATGTTACTCTTCGTGTACGTCAAGTTGACCTTCCTCTGGTTGAATCACTTATTGATGCCGTCCAAAGTGGTTACAAAGAGGCAACAATGAAAGATGTAACTGTTAAAATTGATCAAGATAATTTCCTTCCAGCTGACAGTTGTGGTGGTGTTGATCTATATGCCGGAAGAGGTATTTTTTTGGTTTCTCTCTGTAATTTTATATTTTACTTCAAAAACATATGAAAAATTCATCTTTCTTCAGGACGTATAAAAGTGAGCAACACTTTGGAGACACGATTAGAATTAATTGCACAGCAATTAGTACCAGAATTACGTGGTTCCTTGTTTGGAAAAAATCCCAATCGCAAGTTCACAGATTAAAAAAAATGCCCTTCTCATTTTCTCTTCTTTTCATTCTTTTTTCCTTCCTAACAAAAACATTCCCTTCTTTAGAAAGCTAAAATGACTGCAGAATTCGTTATGTAGAAAATATAGAATCTGTTGTTGACATTGTTGGAAAAAAGAGAGGAAGTGAAATTGTGAAATATATGAAGATATGCGCGTGCGAGCGCGCGCATGCATATATATATATATATAAATATATATACATATAAATATAATATAATATACATATACCTATAAAGTATTTTAATGTGTACAAACTTGTAAATTTTCTTAAGATTTTCCTTTACTTCAGTTAATTTTATTTTTATAAGTTAAAAATGTAGCCATTGTTAATTGTTGTGGTGAGTATAATTGTTCTTCGAAAAAACCTAATCTTATAAAAAATATATATATATAAAATACATATTCATTAAATCGTCATTTCATGTTTTCTTTCTGAAGACAAATCTCACTATATTGGAAGAGTTAATGTTTCTTCTTTTTTATAAAATATTAAATAACACCATTAGTAATTATAAATTGTTTAATGTCATTTAACAAAAAAATATTAAAATATTTATTAATAATAAATTTAAAAATATTTACAAATAAATAAGTAAAAAATAAGTTTAATATTCAGATTTGTATACAAATTTAACAATACCATTAGACTATTATAATTTTTTTAATTATCTATCACAGGGTGCAGTTTAAATATAACTACTACATGTAAATAACATTAAAAACCTTCTTTACTAGATTCCCTATAAAATGGTTAGTACATTATTATTTTAAGTATTTACTTTATTTTGTTATGTTACTGTAAATATACAAGTTCAGTCATTTGAAACTACAATTTATTGATTCAAATAGTTTTCCTTTTTTCACAATTTTTTTTATATAAAACTTTTAAAATATTTGTATAAAATGTTCGTTTTCTTTAAATATTTAAGAACAATATCATCAATTTTTTTAATTGTTTAAACTCTATATTGAAAGGTAATTTGTGTCTTCCTCGTAAACACATAAAAAAAGTATTACTTGTAGTAATACTACAAATATTATAGTTAAACTAATTTAAAATTTTATAGATTATAATTATTTCTTATTATTGTATGTTTTATATTCCCATATACATATGATAAATTCCACAAATCTGATGTATTAATTTTTTTTTATGTTGATTTTGTTTTTATATCATTTATAAGTTTTTCATTTGTGTTTAAACTCTCAGAATTTTCAGATGTACTTCTATATTGACTTTCGTTGGAGGAAAATTTCTTTTCGTTTGAAGAATTTACTTCAGTTTCTTTTCGTTTTTTCAATTGCTCTATAACTTTAATATAAGTGTAAGGAACGAGGCCAACGTTCACATTGTCAGCAACTCTGCACCATCCTGGCAAATATTTTGGTTGTAAAGCTTGAGGTGCCAGATACACTTTTTGACCAACTTTTACACTTAATTCGTCATTGTTTGATGCAGTGAAATTATACAGCACTAATGCAACATATATCGGTTGGTTATACTGATGCCAATTCTTTGGATCCATATCTAAAATATGTATATAGAAGTTTAATTAATGTCGTATACATAAAATGAAAATTGTAAATTCAAATTATCATACCTTTCACTTGAACATTCTTAATACTATTTGTAATTTTATGAATCATATAAGGTATTAAAAAGAATACACTAAAGAGAATAAATCCAGACCAGAAAGAAGAATTATTAATATTTTCATTTCCAATCTTTGCTACAGATTTTTCCCACAATTCATTATTCAAAGAATTTTCACCCTGGAAACCTGAAAAAAGAGATTAGAATGTATGTATACATAGAAACACTAAAATATTTTAATAATATACTATAGTATATCTAGTTTAAATGTTTACACACGAATATATCGCGGTAATAATTATTTCATTAAAAATAAAGATTTTTGGAACTAATTTCCATTGCATATTTTTATAACTGACTTTTATAATAATGAACTGAACTGATATTTTATAATGATTTTTTTGCAAAAGTCAGGTTTTTAAGCTTCATATTTACTGTGACATTGAAGTTGATGTAATTTAAATAAAGACTGTTCACTAAGTGAATTCTTCCTGTGAAGATATATAAAGCATATTGGCTTTTTTATGTAATGGTCTAAAGTGTAATTAATTTGTATTAATATATAATCGTTAAAATAACTTGTAAAGTGATAAAAACAAAACGTAAAAAAGAAACAACTATCTAAAGATAGCAGTGGTGAGTACACACGTTCAATGTTGATTTGCTTTGGAATTAATATGATGTTTCATGTCTAATTCTGCAACCAATGCATGGTATGCATTAGTTGATACTACTGCCAGTAGCATATAGTCAATGCTTGCAGTCGAAGTATAATAATTTAATACTGACTTATATAATATAGAAGTTTAAATACTGTTTTGAAAACAGTTCAATGTTCTATTAAAAATTTTGAATTTAACGTTCACAAGATTCTTAAAAGTCATTACAAAGACAAATAATTATCATCACGATATATCCAACTTAATGCTATACAACTTTTGTTCAAGACTTTTTGTACTTTCATTACTTAGGGAAAGAATTATGTTCATGTATTTAAACAGAACATATTGTAATAGTAATTTTAATTAATCTTACCAGTATTACGTATAATTTTCTTGTATATCCACTTTAAAAATCGAATTAAAGCAAAAGTATGAAACAATTGTCCTATAGTTGAACGTAACCTTCCAACATTTTCTGCAACGCTAATAATTGCCTTAAAGGAGTTTATTAAAGTATAATATGTTGATTCCAAAAGCATTGTCATGGATGAAAA
The DNA here is from genome assembly GCA_028453745.1 of Agapostemon virescens. Taxonomy (NCBI): domain Eukaryota; kingdom Metazoa; phylum Arthropoda; class Insecta; order Hymenoptera; family Halictidae; genus Agapostemon; species Agapostemon virescens. The sequence continues at coordinate 21,059,054 of CM052092.1, forward strand.
TGTTTGCAGTACTGTTTCAATTAATTGAAAAGTTGGTCTGGTACTTTCTTCAAAGTATTGAAAAAATCTGTAAGAAAAAGTAATTGTAAGTGTGAAAATCTATACATCATATATAAACAAATAGTTTCCTTGAATCACTAGTTTTTGTTTTATTAAAATATTGATATGGTTTGCATGGTTATATAGTTTGTAGATGTATACAAGTAATACTCAATAATGTATATTATACTTAATATCTAATAAAACTTAAATATTATTTAATGACAGATAACAAGAGATTTAAATACTACAATAAATATATTATTTTAATATACATAAATAATTGAGATTGCTAACATTATTTTAAGTTAGTTTAAAATCATCAACTTACCTATTTTCAACATCACCACTAGGATTACTAAAAGACCCATAGTTATTATAATTAGAATATGGGCTATAACCATATGAATTATATCCTCCATATGTACTAGGTCCTCTATATTGACTTCCAAACCCGTATCCATAGCCACTATAGCAATTGGACCCATACATTCTATAATCATTGAGACCACTATAATTTTGAGTGGGTTGACGTGGAGGTATTGTTGGTGGATTTTCTGATTGATTGCTTATAATAGGAAATGGTGTTGAGGTACCTGATAAACTGTAAACAATTTTATGATTAACTACAGTAATGACATAAAGAGTAACAAAAGTGTAAAAAATGAATTTATTACGATTTACAAATGACAGTCATCTTTTTCAATGTTATTATTCATTAATACAAATGTAATCTTCATTATCATTTATGTCGTCAAAAGTTGCTTTTGAACATTGTACGACTGTTCCAGTATTTCAATATTATTGTTACCTTTTATTAAATTGTTGTTTTATTATGAATTAAAAAATAGTTTTCATACCTGGATGTCATTTGTGGGACATTTCTTAACTGATTTCCAGTAATATTGTTTGATCTTTCTGGTATCATTGTGTATAATGACTTGTCCATAGTTGTTTGTAATCAGATATTCTGTACAAAGTTCATAACCCCTCTATAAACGCATTTTTACAATGGCGTTTCACAGAATACTATATGCACAACTATGAATACGAAATTCCGCGAGAATTTTTCGGTAGTTAATTATCAATACGCATGCGTCCATAAGTAGGTTTCTCGTGAAGTGTGGCTCACAGATGAAAATGTATACAACTGAATACGGTATATAGTATACGGTATCTTAGCCTAGAAGATCTGTGTGATTTTTTAAAATTGCCATCTTCAAAAAATTTTCTATTCGCTACTTGGTAACAGATGTTGCTAATTGAAATTTTCTCAGAGATTCAATGACTTTTCTTTACTACACCAGTGGTTTTCTTAGTTACGTGTGACCACGATTTAAAGCATATATAAATCGACCAAGATTAAATCATCTAAAAGATTACAAGTGTGGAAAACATCTGTGTTGAGAAATTACAGTGTTCAGTGAAGCTAAAATATTAATGGAGAAAAGAGAGTTTGGTTAATTTTTACTTTACTTTTATTATTTTAAATATTGTTTTCTATTATTTTGAGTTTTCTTGTGACGTCAATTATGGGTATTTTATATAAATATGTCAGTGTGTATTTAGCTTCAGAACTATGTATTCTATGCCTGAATATCGTATTGCAATTTACTACTTACATGAGTCACGTTTCATGGTTACAATATTCATAATACTGATGGGCACCATCGACTAAATCGATAGTAGCCAACTACTATTTTCAGTCGACTGATTTTTTAAACTATCGATTGAATTTAGTAGTGGTTGGGTTACTATTTTCAGTCGACTGTTTTACACGTCGCCATCTTGAAATTTCAAATGTCAGTGTTGCACGATGAAACGAAAAGATTGTGACAGGATGTGCAAATATGCAAGTAATGAAATATGTAATAGATATTTCAATACTTTAATTCATATTAGATGTTAAAATCTTATTGCTATTTATGCGATATAAACTATATATATGATATAAATAAATTGTGTATATTTATGTTTATAACATAGTGTATGAATTTATTATTAAATAAAGACAGATTCAGAAAAAATCATTCAATCACGAAATTTACTATCTCTGTACTGTCCTACTATTTATTTAACTAGCCCACATCGAGAATAAGAGTAAATACGAGAAAACTATCAGTTGCTTAAACTATCGAGCTATTGGTTGAATTTTAACGGAAGGAGTTTGGATAAATATTATAAGATTTACTATCAAATACATTCACTCATTAGCGATATCGAATAATTCGTTCAATAATATTTAGCATAAATAACAATTATTATACAATTATTAAATAACAATAAATACTTATATATTGTATTTATGGGAATAAAATATTAATCATAACCTAATGAAAAAATAGTATTTTATAATTACATCTATCGATATTAAATATTTTTTTAAAAAGTTTATTAACATTTTGCCTTTATATTGCATTATTATTAAAGGGTAAATAATAATTTATATACATTTTTAAATTATTGTTTATATTTATTTATTATTTATTCACTAACGATTTACATTTTGATGTATAAAAAGTTAAACAATGTTATACTGTAGCAGCAACACTTATTGGAGAATAAAAAGAGAATAAAAAGAATATTTCAAAAACGAAGCAAATTATACCTCACATATAACCTATAATTGATTTTGACACAAAAATTTTTTAAATGCCAATAATAAATAGCTTACAGTAAGTGGAAATAGTAATTGTTAAAATAAAAAACTTGTTCACACCTTGTATTTTTGGAATTTAAATTATGGAGTAAGAAATTTATAAAAATAATGGTGAATTCAGATTCCTGCACCACAGTCTGGTATATTTACTCCAATTTACTCTTACTGTGTCTATAATACTGACAAGGGAACATATTCAGATGCGAAAATCCGATTTTGATGAAACTTATGGGAGCTTATAGTTCTTTGAAAAATATTTGACACGTGTTTTTTTTATCGGCAGACATCCACTTTGAAGGGGTGAAAACAGCCCTCAAAGTTGAGGGTCGAAACCATATTTTTTGTGATATCTCGGAAACCAAAAGTCGAAAAAATTTGAATTCTTTTTAAATTGTGTGTTTTTCAATGGGAAATGTAGTCGCGTAAGAAAATTTTAACAAAAGTTCTTTGTTTAAACAATATATTAAAAATTTGATTTTTTTTGCAGCTTCTCTTATTTATTGTTAGTTCATTTTAATGTAAACTTGGGTGTGTGATCTTTGATCCAAAATAGGGTATACATGTTTCAGGATTTTCTTTTTTTTCCATTTAACAATAATTATGCATAATGGAAGATAGTCTTGCACCTGGCGTGCGTAGGAAGGAATTCTGGCTTGTTTCATCGAAATATAAGCATTTAGTATAAGCGTGTATAGTATTTTAAACAATACCACTGGGTTATGTGTCGTTTATTGTTTTATTAGTAGCTAAAGAAGGCGGCGCAGGTAGCAGCGTGACGCGGTGCTAATTACCGCGGTGGAGTAAGGGTACCGACTTTTATAGCCAATTCGCCTGTGAATTTCTGCAGTCGTTGGACCTTCGGTTAAAATATACAGGGTGTTTTTTTTAAGTCCGAAAGAACTTCAAATGGTAAAAAATAACACAAAAAATTGATTTTTAATAAAATTGTTTTATTCACTCGAAAGACCAAGACATGACATTAACATTTGAAAACGATTTCGGGCATATGGCCACCACGGCTGTTCTTGACGTAGTGCATTCTGGACGTCCAATTTTGAGTCACTTTTTCGAGTACTGCTGGCCGTATGTTACAAATAACACGGATAATGTTGGCCTCCAAGGCGTCAATTGTTGCTGGTTTATCAGCATAAACCAGTGACTTCACGTGACCCCACAGGAAATAGTCGAGAGTTGTCAAATCGCACGACCTTGGAGGCCAATTGACAGGTCCATTTCTCGAAATCAACTTATCGCCAAATTTTGATTTCAATAAGTCGGTGGTTGCTGTCGCCGTATGGCAGGTAGCGCCATCCTGTTGGAACCACATTTCGTCTAGATCAATGTCATACATATTTTCAAACAAAAAATCATTGATCATGGTGCGGTAACGATCTCCATTGACTGTAACGCGAGCTCCGGCCTCATTTTTGAAGAAATAAGGTCCAATGATGCCACCAGCATGTAAACCGCACCAAACGGTGCATTTTTCTGGATGCAATGGAGTCTGTAGAGTCTCTTGTGGATTCGTCTCACTCCATATGCGGCAATTTTGCTTATTAACAAACCCGTTAAGCCAAAAATGAGCCTCATCGCTAAACACAATTTTGCGATAAAACAACGATTCGAGTTGTTCGAATCGACGACTGATTTTCAAAGTAAATTTGGATAATTTGATAGCGTTGTTCAAGCGTGATTCTATTCATGGTGATTTGTCAGACTACACTGAACATAAATATCAACAAGAGCAGTCAGAAGGACAGCTTGTATTAACAGTTGTCCCTATCGAAAGTTCTATCTAAGCTAAAAAAACACTCTTTACCTGCAGTCTTTTTAAACTGTGAATCCTCGAAGCTGGAGTTTCCCTCATCGTTTATGGTAGCTCTGAAAAGAGCTGATTTCGAAAGAAGAGTTGTCCGCAAAGATTATTCTACATAATTCTGGCAATATTGATATTCTGCGGTTGTTGGGCCTTCGGTCAAAATATATCTGCAACCTTTCTAAACTGTGGATCCTTAAAGTAATCGAAGCTAGAGTTCCTTCGTCGTTTATGGTAGCTCTGAAAAGAGCTGATTTCGAAAGAAGAGCTGTCCGTAAAGATTATTCTACATAATTCTGGCAATAATGATACTCAAGGATAAAATGAGAAAAACATAAATGTTCTTTGCACCAAGAACATTTAAGTACAACTACATTTGAACAATGGAAACACGTTAGATCATCTAATTTTGTAAAGCAGAACTCTACGGGATTTTCAAATTCTCCTGGCCGTTCTTCTAGATATCTACTGCGGAACCAAGCATATTGAAACAGCTGTTTATAACGCGCAGCTAATAATTGGTTGTGGATTAATGACTGTAGTTTAATAATATTATCTCTTGCGTGTAGATTGATATCAATATTTAATAATATTGCAAGGTCGGAAAGTTTTCGTGCAAAATTCTTCCAAATGCGGAACCCATACACGTCAAGTGGTTGTATTAATGGCGTCGTATTTTTTGGTATCGTTAATACCTCTAATTGTTTGTTCTCTGGCAGGGCGTTACGTATGATCTCGTCGTTATATCCATTCCATGAATCAAGAAGTAAAACAGAATTTTCTGGAGCAGATGGGAGAAATACTTCAGTCAACCACATTCTAAATAATTCTTTCGTTAGTTTACCCGATGTGGAAGCTACAATGTGGACATTAGGTGCCGTGAACACACTTCTTCGTACACGAGGTCCTAACTGCCCTTTGACTTCTTTCAAAACAATATACAATGGCGATAGCAACTGTCCATCAGCTGAAATTGTGGGCTGGATAGTGTAGCTGTGAGTTGTTGACGATATGGATTGGACAAGAGCACCCGTTTTTTTTTCACCTTTGTGTGAAAGTGTTCGACCAGAGTGCAATTCCAACTGGAACCCACTTTGATCACTATTGAAAATATTGCTTGCGCCATAATTTTCAAAATACCCTTTCACATGACACACAAAATCTTCTGCTGCTGCGGTCAAATCTGTTAAATGGTTACTATGATGGCAGGTAACGAGTTTCGTCGTTTTTCTTGATACTATATTATAGTTTTCTTTAAACTTCCACAACCAAAAGGACGATGCCTGAAATCCTGCTAAATTTATTGATAAATTTTCGTTCATTGCCCACCGTCTCAAATCTATGTCGTGTACCAAAATTTTATTATTTCTTGCTACAATAAATTTTTCAAGTGTACCATGTGCAATTGCTTTAAGTTTATCGTAACGACATCCGCCTTTATTAATTTGTTCTTCCCATCTGTATAAATCTGATTGTCTCTTCAATTTCTTGTATTAGTTTCTTACACTTTGGAAGTTTAGTGGTCTTTAGTGCTGTAAGAGTGAGTGAGAAATGAGATCTATACGTAGGCATAGACTATAGCCCGCAATCTAGACGTAAGCACTAAAACGAAATTTCAGTCGACTAAAAACTATCGACTAAATATTCGATAGTATGTAGTAACTAAATAGTAATTAGTCGATAGTTAAATTTAGTCGATAATGCCCATCACTATGAAATTCATAATACACGGTCAATTAGAAATTACCCTTTACTAGTAACATTTTTAGGTACTTAGTTACATTGAAATTGTACTTTGTGATTACTAAGATCGATTTATATTATCGCACAGATATAGCACGGTTTCGTTCAGTATAGTAACACTTTTTTGATTTAGTTTGCGATTTGTGTCTGTGCTAATACTATTCGATAGTATAACCACCAAAGAAATCTTTCAGCGATGTTAAACGCAATAGTGTTGAACTTGTGTTATACGGAATAGTATAAATCGATTTTAACTCGCATTTTAGTCACAGAGGTCTCTTAAGACTACTCTGTGATTCATTTCAGAGTAGTAGTTTCTTTCCTGTTTAACATCGTTTGGCATCACAAGGTAATGTTTCTGTTCATTCTTTAAAATCCGAAAATATCTTGTAATATATTAGACATCTACGTATTGTACCTTATTGTAATTTATTGAACAAACTTTTGCAAGCTTTCTATGAATATTTGGTTAATATTTTCCCTTTACTATTGACAGCCAATATGGGGCGCCGACCAGCGAGATGGTATGTAATAAAATATATAATTTACAAATTTACTTAAAAAATTAGTGGAATATAATAGATCGAAATATTTTTCAATTTTTTTTATTTTTTGTAAACCTTCAGTAATTTTGCTATTTAATAAATGATCCATTAGGTTAGAATGGTCACATGACTTTTTTTTATTATTATAGTTATCGATATTGTAAAAACAAGCCGTATCCAAAATCAAGATTCTGTCGTGGTGTGCCTGATCCAAAGATTCGTATTTTCGATCTTGGAAAGAAGAAAGCCTCGGTGGAAGATTTTCCATTATGTGTACATTTAGTATCTGATGAATATGAACAACTTAGTTCAGAAGCACTTGAAGCAGGACGTATCTGTGCAAACAAATACATGGTTAAAAATGCTGGAAAAGATCAGTTCCATATTCGTATGAGACTTCATCCTTTCCATGTTATTCGTATCAACAAAATGTTATCATGTGCTGGAGCTGATAGGTATGTATATGATGTGAAATCCATTATAAAAGAATTAAACAATTAAATGTTTTTTGTTTTTATTTAACTAATTTTAATCTAATTTCCTTTTTCATTTACAAGGCTCCAAACTGGAATGAGAGGAGCTTTTGGTAAACCACAAGGTACTGTAGCTAGAGTACATATTGGACAACCTATAATGAGTGTACGCTCATCAGATCGTCATAAGGCAGCTGTGGTTGAAGCATTACGTCGTGCCAAATTCAAGTTCCCTGGTCGTCAGAAAATTTATGTTTCAAAGAAATGGGGATTTACGAAATATGATCGTGCTGAATATGAAGATCTTAAAGTAGCTGGTCGCCTTGCCCCAGACGGTTGTAATGTCAAGTATTTACCTGAGCATGGTCCTTTAGATGAATGGAAAAAATTCAGAAAAATTCTTACTGTTGTTTAAAGAACAAATAATCTTTTGGACTCCAATTTCATTAAAGAAATTATAAATAGACATTTCTGTTGTATTTATTTTCTTTGACACTCAACACCTTCAAAACGGATGATGCCTTCTTAAAATTATGACAAAACTGAGAATTTAAAAGCACCACTGTAACATTATTTACGACTTTTTTTATTTTAAGACAAAGTACGAGATATAAAAATATTTGAATTTATTAATGTACTTCCGTATTTTACTAGTTCCAATAATCCTTACAGTTATTTAATAAGATATAATAATGGTTTTATAAATATTCTAGCTTATCATTGAAAAAAGAATATATGAAATTTATACTGTAAAAAATTGTCGTATTTTTTTTTAATTTTAAGTACAGGAGCACTTGCACCATTATTGCAAAATGCATATGCATTGTTGGTTTTAATCGTAAAGAAATATGATTAGGAATATGTAGTTCAATGAATCACTTTTTCGTCAACTTTTAATTTTTTTTCTACTTTAAACAAAAAAGTATAGGTTGTTACACTTTCGTTCATTATTCTTTATAAAATGATAAATGTCCTAATGGTTTGATAAAATTTTTTCTACAAATAGTAATACTTCTATTAATATTTTAGTTTATTTATTGCAGGATATATCATGAAAATTTCCTCGAGTTACGGAAACATGCAAACGTGAAATATTTTCAAAAATATAGAAATACTAACATGAAAATTTCGTATTAAAACATATGGAGTCTGACACGAACTTTTAAACTAATCCAGTAGGAACTATTTATTAAGTGTCTTATTATCTTGATTCGTTAACCCATTTGCATTACGACTCTATGCTTATTGCATTCAGACATCAGCGTTGTTCAACTGATGGTTGGCCCGTATCAAAGTTTATTATTTTCGTTAACTTCTACAGTATATGATCATAGAATAGTTTGTAGAGTTTATTTAACATGGTAATTTTTAAAATGATCGATACATAATGCTACATTGCAAACATCACATTTAAAAACTGTTTCTTTTCGAACTAACATAGATAAGCATAGAACGCATCGCTTTGATGTTTTGTTTCCCCTTGCTAGCGTTGGAGGTATCCTCATGGGAAAATGTCTGCCAGTGTATCGCGTTAACGAATCACTGATAGACGATGCCTTTCTCATTTTTACGTTTACCAAATATTTTTCAATAATTTCTTCGGCTAATTTTTGTTTATAGATATGGAAAGCTCGATCCTTTTTATTGTTTTTGAAAATTATATAACTGTTCAGTAACATCATGTCTATAAAGTAAAAAAATATCTTTGTATAGGCTTTTTTACATCCTCGCATAGTGTGAAATTTTCTTAACATTTGATCGCCAACATTAATTTCATCCACATTCTTATTGTAATCTATTATCACTGATGGTTTTAAAATTTTTTGTCCGGTATGTCGGTTTATTTTGTCCGTTTCGATAAAATCTAAGCTATGCATAGTTGTTAATAAAACAACATCCTTTTTATCTTTCCACTTTATCACCGCCATATCTGTCGTGGAAAACACAACAGCTTCTCCTTTTTCTAATTCAAGTAGTTTTAATTCTCCAGGCATTTCTTTCCTATTCATTCTCACCGTTCCACATACATTTGTTTGCATATTATGTAATTCCCGGTATAAAATCGGTGAACTGAACCAATTATCAATAAACAAACGATATCCTTTGTACAGTAGTCTACTCTCTTTCAACAAATTTATCACAACATTTTTGCTAGCAGATCTGGTATTAGTTTTACCTTTTCCTACATATATTTTAAAATTGTGTATGTATCTTGTTTTAGAATCATACAGTTTATAAAACTTAATCCCAAATCTCGCTCGTTTAGTTCTGATAAACTGCATACAATGTAAACAACTTCTACATTGCGTCAGTGATTTATCAATCGATATATTTTTATTTGGTACATACATGCGAATAAAATTCTTTCTTATTATTTCAGAAACTTCTCGAATTTTTATTAATGGGTCGTTGGAAATGTTACTGGAAAAATGTAAGTTTGTAGCGATAGAGATAAATCGGTGACGGGATATGACATTCTTAAAATACGGTGTTTCGATGCTTTTATCATTGGTCCAATAACTCTGAATAGTAGGCTTAGAAACTATACTCATTAGAATTTTTAAAGCAATAAATACTTTCAGTTCGTCGTCTGTAACTGGTACAAAACCTGCGTTAGTTGCTCCATATGTATTTGTTTCCGAGATTATCTTTTTAACTAGTTCTTCGTTAAAAAATAATTCAAAGACTTCCCTTCTTGACAGATTTTCTGTATTTACCGTTACACCGCTCACGCCTGAAAAATTATGTACAATTGGCGTATGATTTCGGGGTTTCCATACGTAATCTCCATTTACAAGACTACCGCGTTGATCAACTTCGCTGTCGACACTTGATGAAATACGACGGATACGTCTTCCAGTATATCCTATTTCTATACTTGAATCCGAATCGTCAGAACGTTCAAAATCCATTGGGAAACTAAAATTTCTTTATACATTAGAAAATTAAATTATTTTTTAAATTTAACACGTTCCGTGCCACGTAGGGCATATACGATTCGCGCTGAACTTTCCGTTCAAGACGCTTGCAGTTTTAATTGAAAAGCAAAGAATTTTTTAAAAACTTATCGTAGAGTCATATATAGATATCTTATCATGTATACTGCATTTCTTACAGTGATAGGCATAGCGATCATTTATTTTCGACTGTCTTTTGTTGAAACTGCAGAAATATTTAGTTGCAAAAGTGTGGGTCGTATACGTCCCACGTGGCCTGAACGGATAGTCTTTAAAAAACGGCCTAACACGGAACGTGTTAAATATAGAATGACGTTACTTACCCTTAACGGCAATAATAAAGATCTTCACAAGAATTAACAAAAGTAAAATTTTGTTAAGAATGCAATAAAAATAGTTCGGATGTTCACAGATTGACAAACAAACGTGAACTATTTCATATGCGGAATATTCCGCGAGCGGTGATAAAAGAAAGTCGAGGCTCGCGGAATATTCCACGCTCGGTGATAGACGACAGTCATGCGCGGAATATTCCGTTTACGGATGCAAATGGGTTAACGGTTAATTGCAAACTTCAATTTCACCATATTCTTATTGTAATCTATTACTACTGATGGTTTTTTCTCCGGTATATCGATTTGTTTTGTCCGTTCCGACAAAATCTAAGCTATCTAATCATAATTGTTAATAAAGCAATATTTTTTTTTATCTTTCCACTTTATCGTTGCCATATATATAATAGTTTTTCCCTTTTCTAATTCATGAATTTTAGTTCCCAAGGTAATCCTTTCCTATTTATTCTCACTGTTTCACATACGTTTATTTGCATATTATATAATTTCCGACATAAAATCGGTGAACTGAACTAATTATCAATAAATAAACGATATCCTTTGTACAGTAGTCTACTCTCTTTCAACAAATTTATCACAACATTTCTGCTAGCAGATCTGATATTAGTTTTGTCTTTTTCTATATATATTTTAAAGTTGTGTATGTACCTTGCTTCAGAATCGATATATTTTTATTTGATGCATACATGCGAATAAAATTCTTTCTTATTATATCAGAAACTTCTCGAATTTTTATTAATATGTCGTTGGAGATATTGTTACTGGTAAAATCTAAATTTGTAGTAATACGGCGATAAAATATAGTGTTTTTATGCTGTTATCTTTGGTGCAATACTCTGAACAGTAGGTATAAGAATTAAACTCATTAACCCTTAGCACTCAAATGGCTCCTCTGAGGTGACACTGAAAATTGTCAGACTATTATTCAAAACAATTTGTACATTACAAATGTAATTAAGAAGTTAGTAAACATTGAAATATTGTCACAAGATTAACAGTAACAAATTTGATATGCACGAAAGAAAATGAACCACGTGCAATGGAATTACTCTAGGACAGAAAGATGTCTCGAGTTAGGAATTAAAATTTTTTGGAGTGCAAAAGGTTAAAATACTTCGTTTCCGAGATTATTTTCCTAACTAGTTCTTTGTTAAAAGATAATTCAAAAATTTTCCTTCTCGATGGATCTTGTGTATTTAGAGTTACACCGATCACGCCTGAGAACTTATGTACAATCGGTGTATGATTTCGGGGTTTCCATCTTCGCCGTCATCATTTAATGAAATACGACAAATACGTCTTCGAGTACAACGTATTTTTGCACTTGAATCCAAATTATCGAAATGGTCAAAATCCATTGAGGCAACTAAGTTTTATTTTAAATTATAAAATTAAGGTTACTTTTTAAATTTGGATCCGGATTGACACTATTACTCTTAACGGCAGTTAGAAAGTTGGCACTTTGACATATACTCTTCACAGCAATTAGAAAGATATACAAAACAATTAACAAAAGTAAAATTCGTTAAGAACGCAATAAAAATAGCTCAAATACTAGCAGGTTAATAGCAAAACGTGAACTGTTTTGTATGCAGAATATTCGTCTTCAACAAAAGAAAATCGTGGCTCGCGGAATAGTCCGTATTCAGTGATGGAAGACAGTCGTCATGCGCGGTATATTCCGCTTACAAATGCAAATGGTTCAACTAAATTAATATTTTATGGTGAAAATTATGCAGATCAAGTATGAAGATTATGTATAGAACGTAATAGTTATATGCATAATATAATAAATAATTACTTTTATTATTTACTTGAATCTAAGAAAATAAAAACAAATTCCAATCTTATCCAATTTATATGTAATAATGTATTATTTACAATGTAAAATTATATTTGATGAAAATATAGGCAATTTTATATTACAAAAAGCAATTAAATTAAATATACATGTTAAACCAGATACGATTAAATGTTTTTACATATTCAATATTTTTTTAATGAGAATTTTCTGTATTTTGAGTTTCGTCGTCCACATCTATGTCACATATTCTATGACTATGATTATCAAGGGCTTCTGTACTAGTTGCTGCATCCAATAAAGGAGATAGTTTCTCTGCTTCACTGTCTTCGTCTTGGCCTTGTCCCTGTGAATATTGATTTATTCAGGCTTAGGCGATACATGATATAATATTATATATTGTATTCAAAGTATGTCATGTTGTGGAAATATGTAAATAGAAGTATTAATTTACTTTAAAAAATTACCTCATAAAGCAAAACAGGTTGTTTCTCATTAACAAGTCTAAGAGTATCTTTAGATATAAAGGTAGATTTTTCACGTATATGTCCAGAAGATTTCATCCTTACCGCTGGAGATCGAGTGTGAAGGTCTTTCTGTGAACCTGAATGCTCATCTCTAGCTAATAAAACCGACATTCGAAATTCTGGAGTAGGACACGTAGTACCACTTGATCTAGCAGATGTATCTACTTCTTTTGAAGACGCATGTTTCAATACAGGCGTACGTTCGACAGATCTATTAAATAAAATATTTAACATAATTAAAGAAATTATTAGAAACAATATTTAGTTCATGAAGAATTTTACCTATTTAATGCTTCAGCTGCTTGAATTGCACTAGCTGTATCTGTATCAGGTGTGTCTGGAGATTCTGGAGCAAGAACAGCAGTTCTTGGAATGTATGGACCGTTTAAAGCTTCTATTAATGATACAGTCTCATACATAGGTGGAATGTTTTCACAGCTTCCCTAAACATTTAATATTTTATTACTTAAATATAACTGAATTTATTAAAATTTATATAAAAATAAATCGTAACCTCTGGTAATGGAGGGTTTGATATGACAGCTCCAGTTGCCCCCTGTAGAGCTTTAATCTGTAGAAGAGCTCTGAAAGGAGCACGACATATGGGACAATTATTAGCTTGGTATCGAAGAGAATCAGCACAACCATTACATAGACACAAATGTCTACATGGTAATATTAATGTGTCTCGCACATCGTACATACAAATAACACATTCTGAGCCATTATCATCTGTATTTTCATCACTACCTTGCTGCTACAAAATAAATATCAACTTGATAATAATAATTACATTCAAAATTACTTTGAATTTATATGATATACCTTTGCATTTTCAGCATTTTTATTCTCTATACCATATATTTCTTGAAGCAAATAACAAAGACCATCGACATAAAGTTTTTGTTTTAGTGCCTTTAATACATATGTTCCATCTGAATGTTTTTCAACAACAGCAATTGTTGTATGAGACTGTTTCGGTTCATCTGAACCTTCTTCTGCCACACAATGAATTGCTATTGGTATTATCTATAAGTAATTATAATTATTATTATGGAGTAATTCAAGAGATGTAAAAATACAGTACAAACATATTTTGATGCTACATACTTCCCTATCAGCATTATATAACAAATCCTCTTCATTATATGCCAATGGATCAAACACATGTGATGTTTTTGAAAATAATTGATTTGCACCTTTCTTATAATAGTATGTTTCAGAATTCATTGAAGGATCTCTTGGTGTATAACTATAAAATATCGAAGGATATCATATATGTATTAAATTTAATAATAAAATAATAACTTTAAAAATCTACTCATAAAATGTATATAATCTACAAATAATACATACGTAACACCTTTTGTTGTGACTTCTTCTATGCAGAAATAATATATTGTAATTGCACATCGTACATCACAGTCAAATGTAAATTCAATATTACAACGACTTGATTTTTTATCAATATCGCCATCACCATAATTTTTCAAATTATGACACTGGGGTGAAGCAGAAGTTTGATCAACGTTACGAACTAGTCTCAATGATTCTCTTCTTATATTAACTAAACTTTTCAATGTTTTAGTAGGATCGCTTGCTTGCGGAGGAGGATATGGAAACTAAAAGAAACATTATATTTTGGATGATCCAAGATATATGGTACGTTATAATAATTTAATGTGTTATGTATCTTACAGGTGTAGGTCTACTTCCTAGAAAATTCAAGTCAGCATTTTCTCCAAATAAATATGCTTCAGGTTGAGGTGTATCAAATCTCTCACCACCCATAATGAAATGGCTACCAAAGTAGCTTCCTAATAAAAATGTTTATTCTATACAATGTGTATTTAAAAAAATAATGTTTAAAATTAATACTTAATAATTAGTTAACATTTACTGTACTACAATTGATCAAAGTAAAAGTTTCACATTTCTTATTTGTTAATTTTTGAAATTACAAAGATACGTTCATCAGAAATTATTAAAGAATTCTTTAATAAACTGAGCCCTGTAATTTTTGTGAAACAACATGTACCAATCACATTTTGTGCTTGGCACAATTAGTGTTAAAATACAAATTAATTAATTTTCATATTTGAATATTACATATAGATTTGCAAACTATAATGTTTATAAATGAATACAAACCAGAACGAGGAGGGTATTTATATGCATGATTTGAAACGATATCAACTTCCTCTACGCCAGCGTTCTGTCGACTGGTTAGCGATCCCATTACTTAATTATTTTTTAAATAATTATAAATCGCCACTATAAAGTGAACTTTGCTGAAGTATGTAACTTAGACATGTACTTTTTACCTAAAATAAATTTGTGAATAGTAAACACTAAGGTAAACCATCCATTCATAAACAAAAATTTTACAAGTTCAGTCAATTTTGACAGACAATTTGTCTAGTTGACACTTGCAATCCTTTGTATGTGAATGAACAGTATGAAATAGTATACATATCCATTTTGCAGGCTGACCAATCTTATTTTCATAAAAACACATTGCTATTATTTCTATAAATCGAAAGTAATTAATTTAATAGATGTAACATTAATCTATACTTCGTCTAGAAAATCTTTACAAAGTAAAGAGTTTTTGATATATATTAAAGCAATATTGATTAGCTGTTATAATAAACAATTTTAAAATTAGATAAATGTGCGTGTTTTGCAGACTGCTATAGTAAAACGCGCTGTTTCAAAATTTCACTTCTACATTCTGTAAACTTCGTAAGTGAGGTTTAGTTACGCACAAGTGTTTGTCGTATCAGAATATGTAATCACAAATGATAGTATAACAAAGATGTTTATTAAAGATAGATTATAAATACAATTTTGATACTACCACAACAAATAAAAATGAAGCACGTAGCACTGTATTGCAGCGTTCAATGTTGGCAGTGAGTTTTAAAGAGATAGCCAAACTTTTTATTGAATACAGTGGACATGATCAACAATATGATGAATTATATAGATTTTATGACTGTGCGATAGCATTTATATTACGTAGGGCTGTTTTAAAGTGTAAATAATTCTTTATCATCATGAAATTTAATGAAAAAGAACTTGCAGAAGCAAGTAGTGGTCCAGCTGATCTGGAAGGTCGTTTAAATCATAAACGAGCGCACAAATCAGGTTAGTTTATTTAATAACTCAACAATTTATTGAATATAATTCGATGCTTATTAACCTATAATTATTAAAACAGTATTCATTGTAATATTTTCTGAATTTTTTTCTATCTTAGATATTATCTGTTTTCTAGGATTCAAAGAAAAATGGTTTAAATTAAGATGCAATCTATTATTCTATTTTAATATCAACGAATTAGGGCAAATCGACACGAGACAGCCTGCTGGGGTAATTGTTTTAGAAAACTATAGTATTAATATTGACAGTGCGTCAGGAGGAGTATTTGCATTTAGTATAGCATTTCGTGACGAGCATGAAAAAAGACATGTATTGAGTGGACGTTCAGAATCTCAAATAGAACAATGGATGAATGCATTAAAGCAAGCCAGTTACGAATATTGGAGGTCACGGTTGATAGTGCTTCAAGAAACGTTATGCAAGAAAACTGGAAAAGATCCCTTACTTATGTATCCAAGGAATCAAGGTAGTATTAGAGATGAGGCATGGGGATCTGCTTCAACTTTCCGATCTCATGTACGTTCCTTTACAACTTCGGTTATAACTTCTACAGCTATAAATACAGTGACAAAAGAAGTGAACTTGATTGAATTTTAAGTTAAATAATTAGATTAAGCTAATTTTTTAATAAAGAACAGAACTGATATTTTATTCAGTCATACAAACATTTTATAAAGTTATATGTAAAATTGCAATGTAGTCTGAAAACCATTGCAAAAACAGTGATGAATTTACAAACTTATTTATTGTAGTTAATATATAATTTATACAATCTCAAATGTGTATAATTGTATAAAATTGTGTACCACAAATTTTATTATTTATTGACACATTGTCAAAGGTTTTGTATATATTTAAGAATAAGTTTAAAAAATTTACAATGAACCAAATAGTTATTGCAATATAGAATCATTTTTAGAGTACGTTATGTAAGTATATACAGACAATAGTAAAACAATATTTGTACCTTTGAAGTAATTTGTATCAGTGAAAAAGATGTATGCAAGTATCAAGTTATTATCTCTACTTTACCTGTATGCAAATTTATTAAGTATTTATATACCAAATACTCTCTATAATTCATAATAATTGTATATTAATTTAATACTAATTGTTAATATATTCAATACACATTTGTAATATTGTGACAAATAAAACGTATTTTTTTAAGTACTGTATTAAATGTGATTTTTAAATACCCTCACAAGCCTTTCAACTTTATTTTGGTGTTATTATTAATAATTATATAATCTATATCTTATTTACATCATGGGTATGTGTCGCTTATGAACTAAATGAAACTGCTTATGAAATATGTAAATAAACATATTGTCGTAATCTATGTTATTTGAGCATAATTTTTTTTAAGAGTTTGCTTTGATTGAAAACGGAAAATTAATGTTTTAGCATAAAGTATGATTAGAATTTCATTTATTGTTGTTCCAAATAACTTTGAACTTATTGTTAGACAGTGAAAAAATACCTCTCTCCTTCATATATTCTTTAGGAGTGTACGGGTACCCGACTGTTCGAGCGAGTTAGAGCAGGTACCCATGACACACGAACATTGGGGCTACCCGATATTCCACGGGTAAACCGATTCAAAGCAGGACAAAATCAGACGATTGAGCAGAATCACTACATTACCGGCTACCATTCATAGTTAATCTAATCGATTAATGGTAAATATTCCTTAACTATTTAATGATATAAATACATAATGCAAACTAATTTTTAAATAAAAATAAAAAATACAAATATTTCAGTTAAAATAGTTTTTATTCTGTTCTTACACTATTATGTAAAAACATCTTTTCTCAATATTTTGAGGCAGTAATTTTGTTCGTAATGTAGACACGATATTGCCTAATATGGAAATTAATCGCTCGCTAGTTATTTGTGTAGCGGGTATGGTAAAAATATCTTGCTGCTGACGCTAATATGGGGAATCGTGTTTGATTATTTCTCCGCTATTCTATACTGCACGAGTAGTTCAAATATTTGTGTGTCACGAATACCCACCTGAGCCTATCCAACTTTTTCAAAGCCCACTCAAACCCGTAATCTACAAAAATCCTGAACGAGATTCGATTTGGCGAGACTAATTGAAGAATGCATGTGAAGTCCCGTAAACCATTCGAAAGACTTTCTCTAATTTCAAGTAGGTAGGACGAGTCTAACTCCGAATCTCTCAGGACAGGAAGTTATAAATTCTCAGTCAAGGACTCCAAAATCTTCACGTACAACATCCCTACATCCCTTATTTTGGCAAATGTTTACCCTGTGCGCTATGCAACTCCTACATCCACGTGCGCGCGTCGCTAAAAACCCCTCCACCATAAGTTGCAACCGGAAAGAAGGCCAACCAACGAATCGGTATCCTACCTATTTTTCTATTGGTCCAGAAGACAAATGCGGGAAACAGAACTGAAGGAGCCTCCAGACCTTCTTAGAGGAGATCGGAAACTATTCAGGAATTATAGAGCAAACAACTCGAAATCTAAATAATAAAGTCTTTATTCTTTTCACGATATATCTGTTGAAGGTTTATTTTCTGCGTAAGTCCGAACCAACCAATATCCCTAAATTCTACCACACAGCTACGTAACTGTTGCGTGGCCAGTTGACCACGTGAACATAGTTAGATATATATATAGTATCGATTAATGGCGCGGAGAGGCAAATTCAAATATAAGACGTAATCGCGTATTTCATTTATAGGTATTTTATTTGGGCGCGACAGTTTAGAGTAGGTAAAGAAACACCGGGAGGATTCCACAGAG